>JASUUG010000286.1:4180000-4780000 GCA_030449905.1 Luvunga scandens | reverse complement strand
GGCCGGAATCGGCTTCCATTTTCTCCCGCGGCCAACCCCCGCCAATACCAACAACACCAGCCCAAAATCCCACAACGCCACGGAAACGCGAAATTTGGCCGCAATCCGTGTGCTACAGCTCATGGATTTTGGCCATTTCGAGCGGAAACATGGGCCCAGGGCCTCCCGCATTATTCTCGCCATTTTCTTCGAGTGGAAAACAGTACTTGAGCCCAGAGGAGGCCCCCGGCACAGTTCTGCCACAATCGAACCAATTCCCAGGCACGTTTCGTCCCCTTTTCGCACCCCCGCACACTCGGTAAATCGGCAGTCAAACGAGGTTCGGACCTCGGAATCGCGAAAGTTGGCCCAGATCCGTGGGCTACAGCACACGGTCTTTGGCCATTTTGGCCCAAAAAATGGGGCTCAGAGCTCACTTGCCGTTTCCCCCACTTTTCATTCCCGTAAGATAACTTTGGTCGAAATACGGTACCTTGTTTGGTGATCGTTTTCGGTATTTTAATATTGATGTTATAAGTATTACGAATTTCCATTGATTTATACAGTATTTTTGCGATATCGTTGTTTAAGTACATGAATTGAATTTAATAAGTTATTTAAGTTTTTGTGATATTTTGATAAGATGGTGTTTTGATCTGATTAATTATTTTAGAGTAAAATTATGTTCAAAAACTACTATCCACTCACTGAGCTCATTGAGTTTTATACTCATCCCATTTTATTATATTTCTCGCTCCACAGGAGATTCGCAGGTACAACAGTCGATCCAGCAGCAATAGTTATTTTCAGAATTTTGGCCACGTTATGATGTTAGGAGTTATCAATTGATTTATTGAGATATTTTGGGATAATAATTTGTTACATTTCGAGGATTGCGGATAATATATATATTTTATTTGATATTAAATAATTGAGTGATTTTGTATTTTGGTTAAGATAATTAATTGACGAAGTTGGTTGTATTCGGAATTATTTGGGAGTGCTTGATTTATAATTTTACAAATTTGGTTGTGTGATAAATATAGGGGAGACTCTATCGAATTTTTGGTAGAATCCTGATTAATCAGATTACGTGAGAACGATTAAATAGAATTACGCCGATTCGCCCTGGGGTTTCGGGGCGGGTAGTGTCAAGAACCTTGTCTCTAATGAAATGCATATGAAGCTCTATATGCTTGGTTCGTGAATGATAAACTGGATTCTTTGCAAGCTTTGTAGCACTCCTATTGTCACACCAAACTACTAGTGTTGAGGTGCATTGTATCTTCATTTCATTGAATAATGGTAGAAGCCAAGAGATTTCTGCATTAGCTGAAGCAAGAGATTTGTACTCACTTTCAACACTAGATCTTGTTACAACAGATTATTTCTTAGAAGTCCATGAAATCAGATTGTTTCCCAAATAAATACAATATGCACCACTTGACTTTCTGTAATCAATATCACAGGGCCAATCTGCATTTGTAAATCCAGTTAGTTTCACCTCTCCTTCAACTCCAAACTTCAGTCCATAATCTTGTGTTTCCTTCAAATACCTTAACACTCTTTTACATGCCATCAAATGTTGTAAGGTTGGCATAGCAACATATTGACTAAGTTTATGCACTGCATATGTTATTTCAGGTCTTGTAACTATCACATATTGCAATCCTCCAACTAAGCTTCTATAGGCTATAGGATCTTCAATGAATTGACAAGTGAATTATCAATTTGTTTTTGAAGCTTTGTTCCTATAACCATTGGTGTGTCATAACCTTTATAGTTTATGCCCTCTCCCTTTATCAATAAATCTCTGATATATTTCCTTTAAGACAAAAATATACTATCTTTATAGTAAAAAACTTCAACCCTAAGGAAATAAGACAAAATACCTAGATCTTTTAAGGCAAATATTGAATTAAAATGAGAAATGAAATCTTCAAGTGCCTGGCTATTAGGACCTATAATTAGTATATCATCAACATAAATCAACAATATAATCATAATTCCTTTTTCTTCCTTTAGAAACAATGATCCATCTGCTTTCGAGTTTTGAAATCCCCATCTGATCAAATTTTCTTTAAGCTTATCAAACCATGCTCTAAAAGCCTATTTTCATCCATAAAGTGCTTTGTTCAATTTGCAGATATGATTAAGTTTCTGTAAATTAATAAAGCCTTCAAGTTGCTTCATGGAAACATCCTCAATCATATCACTATTCAAGAAAGCATTATTAACATCTACTCGCCTGATTTTCTAGTTGTTCATTGCAGCTAAGCTCAACACCAGTTTGACTATAACTAGTTTAACTACTGGACTAAAAGTCTCAAAATAGTCAACTCCTACAACTTGTTGAAACCCTTTTGCAACTGGTCTAGCCTTATACTTGGCTACACTACCATTAGCATTATTCTTGACTTTATATACCCATTTATTATCAACAACCTTCTGTTAAGGAGATGTAGGTACTAGAGTCCAAGTATTATTCTTCATTAAAGCATCATACTCATCTTTCGTTACTTGGTACCATCTCTGGTCTTCTAATGCTTTTTGAACTGTATCTAGTTCTTTGGTTGATAGAGTAGCACAATATACCTTTGGTTTGAATATGCTTGACTTGGCTGTAGTGATCATTTTGTGTGTGGGTTGGTGTATAGGTTTTTGGTTTTGTATTTGAGGTGTGTGAATGGATGTGTCATGTGGTAAGGTTATATTCTGAGGTTCTAGTTGAGAGTTTTGAGTTGGTAAAGGTGAATTGTCTGTGATTGGTGTTGATTGAATATTAAGCAAATGAGTTTGTTGATTTTATTCAGCATTAATTACATGATCAGGACTTGGTGAACATTGAATTCTGCTGTTGCTAATTCTAGTTGAAAAGGACTCTTCAAAACTGTTATCAGGACTATATGGCAAAGATAATAAATGAAAAATTTGTTGTTGACTAAGTGACTGAACAAAGTCAAACGCAGAGGATGAGTTGATAGTTTTATTATCAGTAACAAATGAAGGAAAACAAGTTTCATCAAAGGTAACATGTCTAACAATACATACTTGACCTGAAGAATGAAGACATTTGTAACCTTTGTGTGATGGACTATATCCAATGAATATGCACTTACTTGTATGTGAATCAAATTTGTGCTTATTATAGTCTCTTAAGAATGGATAACAAGCATAACCACAACATTTAAGAAAACCATAATCTACTTTGTGTTTGAACAGCTTTTGATATGATGTTAGATTTTTTAGTACTGGAGGGGGTAATCTATTAATGTAGAAGACTTCAGTATGAAAAGCATCCCATCAATATTGAAGAGATAAATTTGTTTGAGCTAAGAGAGTTAAACCAAGTTCAACTATATGTCTATGCTTTTTCTTTTTTGATCCATTTTGATGATGGGTATAAGGACATGAGTGCCTAAAAAGAATTCCATTTTGATTAAGAAATTCTATAAACACTTTGTATTCTCCCCCCTAATCGGATTGCAACATCTTGATAGATGTGCTAAATTGATTTTCAACTTGAAGTTTGAATAGCTTGAAGACTGAAAAGGCTTCTAATTTGAGTTTTAGGAGATACATCCATGTATATCTGCTATAATCATCCACAAAATTGATGTAATACTTATATCCATTCCTAGATAACACTGGTGAAGGTCCCCAAAGATCTTTGTGAATTAATTCAACAGCATGAGTAGTTTTTGCATTTGTAATTGGGAAATGTAATATGTGAGATTTTCGTAATTGACATGCTTTACACAAACTATAAGCAGAATTCTTAAGAGATTTAGAAGAGACTTTTGCACAATTATAACATTTCAGTACGTGCATTAAGACATTAAGACTTGGATGTCTAAATCTTCTATGTAACAATGTGAATTCATTGATAGTTGGAGTACAATTTGGGAAATGGAATGAAAACAAGCTTTAGTAAAAGCTTCACATTTATTTAGGATCTTAATATTTTGAACAAATAACAGCATAAACAAAGGATTATTAGGCTTAGCAACTGACATAAATGACTCAATAGGATGAAGATTGGATAAAAGTTGTAGTTTATAAAGTCCTTTCTTAGCAAGGCCCTGCAGCAGAACTTTCTTACTAGAACTTGCATGTTGTCCATGTTATTTGTCAGATGGTTTGTAGCCCCATTATCTAAATACCAACCTTCATCATTAGACCCTTCAAAATTTGCCATATATGCAGCTCTAGGGGAATATGAAACAGAAAATCCAAGCATGTATACAGGAGATATTCCAGTCATGTATTAATCATAACTAGGTATGTAAGGTGGCATGTAATGAGGTGCTTCAAAATTAGCCATGTAGGCAGTTTTTGGACCTTTTTCCTTTGCCATGTGACCTAGATGATACTGGAACAAAATCTTCATTGAATTTATGCCAGCAAACATCAGCACTATGTCCAGACTTTGAACAAATCTGACAAACTATTGCCTCATCAGAGATACCAACAGAATTTGAAGTTCTAGTAAAATTTGGTGGCATTATAGGAGTCATGCCATTAAACACTCCTCTTTCTTTCATTTGATGCATATTTTGACTTTTGCCATAACCACCAAAACCATAATATCCTCCATTAAAACCATTGAATCCAGAAAAATTTCTTGAATGAAAACCTCTACCAACACCTGATCCTCTTCCACCATAATAATTACCTTGAAATCCTCCTGCATAACTACCTCTCCTATAGTTTCCCCTCGCTTGTGCAAGATTCACATTAAAAACACTTTTGGCATCTTGTTCTTGTTGTTCAAGTGTAGATTCACGAGTGAGTAATAGTAATATGCATCATCAAAGTCCATTCTACATGTAGTGATAAAAGAAGCTAAATCTAAGTAGCCTAGTCCAAGTCCATTAAGAATATGCATTAACAACTCTCTATCACTCAAAGGACTACCGGCACAAGCAAGTTTATCAGCTAATGCTTTCATTTTCATGCAATAATCTTCAACAGTCATTGATTCTTTCTTTATAGTATTAAGTTCATATTTAAGTTGGAGAACCTTAACTTTAAACTGTACTCTAAATTTCTTCTCAATTGTTTTCTGCACAACTAAGAACTATCAAGATTAATAACAAGACCAAGTGTACCTTCACTTATAGAGGAAAGTAGCCAGCTGAGAAGTGTTTGATCTTGTGATTTCCAGGTGATGACTCTAGATTTTCAATCAGCTGTGTGGATCCATTGGCTGTCCTTCGAGCAATGTATTTCTTAGGTTCAAATTTTATTTATCAATGAAACCTTTAAGTCTATTGCCTCTTATGGAAGCTAATACTTGAGATCGCCAAATAAAATATTTGACTTGATCTAGCTTTATAGGAGTGTTGAATGAAAAATTTGTTGAAACAACTGAATTCGCATTTGAATTTGCAATTGTATTACTGGAGCTCGTCATATTGACAAAGCTCTGATACCATAAAGGAAAATTTATTTTTCTGTTTGGCAAGATAGAAAGTTTTCAGCTGCATGTTCTGGAACTGAATTTTATTATTTTCTTATTGGAAATGAAAGTTACGATACATGTATTTATATCAATCTAACGAGCTAGCTTATTCTACAACTAACTAACTTGAAAAAGAAAGAATAGACTGAAAATACAGAGCACTATAAGCATGTATAACTAACTTTGCAGAGCTGTCAATGATCTGGCATATTTCCAATGTCCTGCTGACTTGGCTTCTTATTCATCCCTTGCATTGACTCATGTTGACTCACGAGGCTAAGATAAGCTTCCTTAACATTAAGAAATTCTTATATATGTACTATGTACTAGGAATAAAACAAACTGAAATGAGAATACATCAATGAACATATGTTTCTTATCTGCTTATCAAACGGAGCATGCGTTACGGTTTAATTTTTCAAAATTGATGTTCAGGTTTCTTCTCATAAAAAAATGCACATATATTCTTGATATCTAATCCAATTGAACAATGTGCTTTTTTGGCTAGTGCTTTAATGCCAAGGACGAAATATGACATTAAAAATTTGTTAAGAAAGTCAAGTGGTAAAGGGCATTCTATTATAAGGGACAGAAGTGCCGATCTTCCTTAATTTAAAAAGAGTTTGGTCTTTTAGGGGTCCATCGGCGCATCAATAATAGAAATTCTTTTGTACACCAGAGATAGTGTAATAAGTGTAAAGTTAATTAGATGGCAATCCAACAATTTATTTAGTCCATATAGTAAGATGCCATTAGATATCATTATACGGCTGATGTGGTATCTTTAATTCATATAAATTTCATCATAAAAGAGATAGGACGTTAGAGTGAGGGAATGATGTGCTGAAAATTTGAATAAGTGGCATTTCGCAAAAATTAACATTTACCATGAGAAGCTTCTATAATACAGTCAGTCTCAAGGAAATTTGTTGAAGAAAATTATAATTATAGAGATAATTTACTAGTTTAACTGAACAATGTTTACATAACGGAGATCAGTTAAACCCAAAATAAATTTCCATATCTATTATTTTTGTTATTGATGATGTCATTTCATTTCTAACATGGAAGAAGATGCGGAGTGCTGACCACCTAATACTATGAATCACATCAAATATGGATACATACGCATATACAAAGTTTGCCATTTTAACTACAAAAAGTCAAACATTTTAACCAATATAACTACTGATATTTGGCTTTTTCTTGGCAAAAAAAAACCAAATCTTAGATGTGACTGTCTTGTATAGCCAAGAGACAAGCACTCAATTAATAACGCTTTCATCATCTGCATGAACACTTATCACTTTGCTAGCTAGCCGCCTACAGATATATGAGAGAATCCACCTTGTTCCAACTCCCATATAAAAAATTTTGACAGAAAATTAAAGAACTGTTGAGTGGGGGATAGCTTGAATATGGCGAAATTTGTGATAGCGGTGATGGTATTGTTGATCCTTGTGACAGTTGTGCCAGCCTGCGACGGTCTAAATCAAGAATGCTTCATAAAATGCTCTGGTAAATGCTTTGGCCCAACTCGTGCGGCATGTGTGATCGGTTGTTTAGTGAGATGTAGAAGCTCTGAACCCTCGCACAGTTGCATTCGTAGCTGCACAAAATCCATGGTTACTATTACTTATTTCGTCTCGGGTATGTTCTCTGTGTCTTGAATTTGGGTGCTTTAATTCTGCTTCTGAATGTTAGTTTATATGCAGAGTACATACTTTTTTTATTCTTATCGTTTGAATTAATTAGTCAATTAGTACCTGTATTTTTTAAAATTACTTAAAAGCTTATGTTGTATATATATTTCCTTTAATTTTTTTTTTTCATATGCTTTCACTCGTTGCGTGTTGAATTTTTAGTGATATCATACATAAGTATGATTTCATGTTTAAAAATTAAATCCATTAATTACAAAAGTAACAATGTGAGGTTTTTTTTGTATAATTGTTTTAACATATATGAACTATTGACTAATTTGCTGAAAAGGTCAAAATTAATGGATTATTTTAACCTGCATTGAAGCGATGTTGTCCGATGTGGTGTTTAAATTTGACTAATTAAGCCCTTAATTAGTTGATTGGGTTACATCGGGCCCATTATTTTTACACCTATCTCCTAAAATCATCACAAAATTTATGTGATAACTTGATAAATCATAATGTATAAGGATTTTACCAGCACGCCATGAATTACAAAATCAAACAATATTTGGTGAAGATGTCGAAAAAGCAGAACGTTGTCCGGACTCGTGCGCTGAGGAAGGCAAGAAGAAGAACTAGCTGCTTCATCTATGTTTGTGTTTCATAGCTTAAGTGGCAAATATATGTACTTGGAATAAAACATATATACATGGCTCTTATCCGAAAGGGCATCCATTATGGTTTTATTTTCCAAAATTAATTATCTTGTTTCCGTTGGTTTTCTTTCTTCTCACAAAAGAATGCACACGTAAAATTTTAAAGGGGTAACAATTTTACAATGACAACTATAACGAAGAAATCATAAATTTGGGTAGGCTTAAAATAAATTAAAAAATACTAGGAGGGTTAATTCGTGATGCAAATGGTCATTGGGTTCAGGGGATTTGGAATGAATATTGGATCTTGTTCCATTAGTCTGGCAAAACTCTGGGGGCTATATCAAGGCCTTAACCTTGCACGGAATTATGGCATTTGTTTTTTAGAAGCAGAGGTTGGTAGCTTTTGTATCCTGAAAATGATAAAGTCCAGGGATCAGAGCCCGAATGTGCACACCCCCTTGATAAATTAGATCAAGAATCTTCTCATGAAGGATTGACATGTGTTCTTTCGGCATATATATATCGCAAAGCCAATTTTGCAGCTGATTTTTTAGCTAAGAACACAGGATCTTTACCTCTCGGATTTCATATTTTTCAAGAACCTCCAATAGGACTCGAGCATTGGAGTTCTTATGATATGTATGGGATGAAAATTTCCCGATCTGTGATTTCTTAACTTGGCTAAGCCCTCTTTGCACCAAAAAAAAAAAAAATACTAGGAGGGGCACCAAATGTAAAATAGACACACTATATATGGATACAAAGTTTGCCTTGCTATAGATAGAGCCAGCTTTTTCAATTTGGTCACATTAGATGTTTCAATTTGGGAACGTATTTTAATATGAAATTAATATAGTCCTCTTTTGGTAAACAAGTTATGCATTGATGTAGCAAACTGCCATCTAAAAAGTTTTGTTACTGTGGAATACTGTAGACTGCAGTGACAATAATGATTTTTCCTTTTTTGGCGTTTTCTTTTTGCATTTTGATTGAAAGTGCCATTGCAAGAATACAAAATTGGCTGGTAACAGAATAGCACAAATGTTGGTTTGGAGGGGGGGGTTGGTGGGCGGAGGAGTGGGGCCCATATTTGGGTTGTGATATTGGTTTCTTCACTTAAAAGGGCACTGGCATGTGATAGAGTACTAATCAGTTGCAAAGCAATTAAACCTTGAAGGATGGAGAGGAGAAGTGTTAGCTCAGTTAGTGTTCTTATGATAATGTCAATACATCTTCTGTCTGTTGGGCTTGCAATGGCGACTCACATTGACTGCTACAAAACTTGCATGAAAATTTGCCCTTTCTATCCAAAAGTATGTAAGAAATTATGCGCTGAGAGATGTCACCGTGCAGCCGCCGTGGCGGTGGAGGATCACCGCTACTACTGTAAACTTGGCTGTTCACTTGAAAAGTGTACCAAATTCGGCCGTGGTATATACATATTTATTTATTTGTCTATCCCATATTGTTTGTTTGTCTCTCTCTCTCACTCCTTTTGATTTGCTATTTGTAATGGTCTGTGCATGTTATTTTCTTGTGGCATGCAGATATGCAGAAAATGCGATAACAAGTATTGCAATGTCAAGGTTTTCTAGTAATTCATTAAGCTACCATCATTGTTTCATGTGGAGGTGGCCTAAATTTGCTTGATATCTATATTGATTCAATAAAAATAATGTTTAATTATTATAATCGTGACTAAAGGGAAGAGAGTAAAATTAATAATTTCTCTAGTATGTTATTTCAACGAAGGAAGCACAGTATTTCGATTAATCTTCATGGTGATTAATAATTAGTTCGTTGACATATGAACATTGGTACAAGCTTTTGCTTACGCGCCTGCATCACCTGTAGACAACCTAACGTATGCAACATTATAATAATTACATCAAAATCAAATGGTCAGCTTATATTATTAAAATAACAAAAATCAAATTTATGTATGTTCAAACTTTACAGACAATATTAACTTGGCATTAATTAAATATACTAAACCTCATGTAAAGACAAACACAAAGAACGACGAAATTGACGCAGATTTATTCTACAGGAATGTGTAAAAGGCATTTACATTTATGTTATTCTCTTTTTAATTTGACCTCACTCAATTATTTTGCGGAAAGTACCAATAGCCTCCTATATTTTGATAAATTTTGCCTTATACAACACTATTGTTTCAAAATATGCCAAAAATCTCCTAGGAATTATCACTTTTCTCCTACTAAATTCAGTATATATCACCTATTACCTTATTATTTACATAATATTCAATAATCCCCTATCACAAAAAAATTAAAGAAAAAGAGCGATAAAGATCATCTGTTTGATATTTGATGTTGTTCATATAAAATATATATTTATTTTAAGAAAAATATCTAAAAATAATAAAAAGTGCAAGAAAAATATTTTATTATTAATGTTTTACTCATATCAAAGCTTATAGCTCTTAATTTCATATTTAATTTTTTATTTAGTTTAATTTATATGATTTATTTCATTTATAATACGCATGAATAAAATGTATTTAAAAATAAAGATAATACTATAAAATGATTGTGTTAGAGAAATTATTGAATATTATGAGAACAGTAAAAATATAAGTGATATATATTAATTTTAGTAGAGAGATTGACAATTTCTTATATCCAAAATGTGACATGTTTTGAAATACGGAGAGTGTAAGAAGCGAGTTTCTTCAAAGTATAGGTGCATTCGATATTTTCTTTTCCTTGGTCAACATTGGAGTTCAGCGCTTAAAACGTGACTATAAAATATTGTAGTAATTAGAATAATTGTCTATTTTTAACACAATTAAGTGAATTACAAATTAATTAATACGTATCACTTCACCGTAAGCTGTGCTAGGCGCTTCATTAATAAATTAAATTTGGCCTAGACAGCTGGTTTAACAGAGTAAAATAATTAAGGTAGAGTATAATAACTAAGTGCATCATGTGATCAGCTGTGATGATCTTAATCTATTTTTCTCCCGTGATCTCCTTTGCATCTTCTTAGAAATTAGGGTTCTACTATATTTAATCTTTAGATCTGTGTCTATGCATCACAAACGAAGAACCCACTTCAATTAATTCTTTTTACCCCTCATTCTCCTATGGAGAGAACTCCTTCTCTCAGTTTCAATGCCACAGTCTCTTCAGTCCTTTGTTTGATTTTTTATTCAGTTATAGCGTTAGCAATAACCAACAATCTTGCCACAGACGAACAAGCGCTTCTTGCTCTAAAAGCCCACATAACTGATGATCCAAGCAATTTCTTGGCCGAAAATTGGAACAAAACTACCTCTGTCTGTAAATGGATTGGTGTACATTGTGATATCAATCACCACAGAGTCACAGCTTTGAATATTTCTCACTTAAGTCTCATAGGCTCCATTCCTTCTCAACTTGGAAACCTAACTTCATTGCAAATTCTTGATCTTAGCTATAACCGGCTTTCGGGTGCCATACCCTCCTCCATCTTTAGCATATATTCACTGAAATATCTTGATCTCAGTGATAACCAGCTCTCAAGTTCTTTCCCTTCTTTCATCTATAACATGTCTTCAATAATAGGTGTTGATTTGAGTAACAACAGTCTATCCGGTGAACTCCCAGCGGATGTTATTTGAAATTCTTTTCCTTATTTGGAATCCCTTCATCTGATTGGCAACATGTTTCTTGGCGAAATACCATCCATTTTATCAAAATGTAAACACTTGAAACATTTATCATTGTCATCCAATCATTTCTCTGGACCCATACCGAGAGAAATTGGGAACCTGACTAGGCTTAAGGAATTATATCTTAGCTACAACAAACTCCAAGGTACGATCATTGTTTTATAGAGCTTATAATTTTTTAACATAAATTGTCTGAATGTATGGAGCATTGACCACTGAGGCTCAGCATTCTCAATAAGTTAATTGAGAAGAAAATTATTTATTTATTAATTCGAGAGTGCGAGTACCAAAGTGTTCTGATCTAACAACTTGAAATATGATTCAGAAATATATAATATCATCGCGTAATATAATACTTCGTTTTTCAAGTAGCCACTGCCCTTGGCAAGCTCCTAGAAATTTAGCCTTTTTCTTTTTTCTAATTGCTTAACTTGTTTTAAATAAAAAATCTCCTTGTACAAGATCTCATTTAAACACACACACACACACACACACACACAAAATTCCCTTAAAAAGTTAGAATGAAGGGGAAATCAATCAATTGACCGTCCACTTCTCACCACTATATATACTAAACCATAGGTCTATGCCCTAATGGACTTATAATTTTTCAAAAGATTTAGATGTATGATTCCATCTTTATTTCTCTCTCTCCCTCTTTCAATGAATTTGATAGAGATCTTCAATTGTTATGCACATAAAATAAGTATAGGTTCTCCACATTTTCAAAAATTATCCAAAAGATGTATGATGTTATTTCTATGGTTGGATTTAATTTTTCTAGGGTAAAGTAGTATTTTTGTATCACAAAACCTAAAATTCTAATGAGATAGACATTAGTACAAGCCATAGAACTAGCTAACTGAACAGTTACCGCTTGAAGGATCAATAAACAACATTTCTTTAGTGGACTTTTTATTTTTGGGGGGGGCGGGGTCATTTCTTAAAATATATGCAATCATAAATCGTTTACACATGTTTCAATGCAGGAAAAATTCCACAGGAGCTGGGCAATCTTGTAGAACTGCAGGTGCTATCACTATCAAATAATTTCTTAGCAGGAACAATTCCTTCACCTATCTTCAATCTTTCTTCGTCTATTGGCATGGATTTTGCAAACAATACTCTGACGGGTAGCTTACCTGACGACATGTGCCAACATCTTCCTCGTCTACAAGCATTGTACATAACTAGTAATCTTGTTACAGGTCCAGTTCCACACCATCTATGGCAATGTCAAGAGCTTATTGCTATTTCATTGTCGCATAATCAGTTAACTGGACTCATTCCAAGAGATATCGGTAACTTGACCTCCGCCAGAGCACTCTCACTTGGCAATAACAACTTGATAGGTACGCACATTAATTTGAAACAAATATCCAACATTTAACTGGATACTTGGTTCAAGCTCTAGAAACCAAGGGGAAATTTGCCCAAAATTATTAGTAGTAAACTGTGGATATTTGTTTCTAATATATTTTGCTCTTAATTTTGTTTAGACAAAACTATCCATTAAAAATCTTTAAGATTATTCAAAATTAATTTGTGGAAGAGAGTTTGTGAATAAATTGTTTGCTTGCAGGTGAGATACCGCATGAAATGGGCAATCTACATAGTCTGGAGTATTTGGTGCTTGAAAATAACAACTTATATGGTGTTATCCCAGCTGAAATCTTCAATCTGTCGTCAATGATAGTGATTTCGCTTTTAAATAATTCGCTCTCGGGAGCTCTTCCATCAAGCTCAGACATTCGACTTCCGAATCTTGAGAGGCTTTACTTGGAGCGTAATAATTTTAGTGGGACAATTCCTAGTTTCATCTTCAATGCTTCTAAGCTCTCTATTCTTGGGATAAGAACAAACTCCTTCTCAGGATCTATTCCGAGCACAATTGGTAAATTAAGAAACCTCCACTGGCTCGACTTAAGTTTTAACTACTTAACATCTTTGACTTCGGAATTGAGCTTTCTTTCCTCTTTGACAAATTGCAGAAATTTAAAAGTAATAGACTTGACAGGAAATCAACTATATGGCATCCTTCCAAGTTCCATGGGCAATCTTTCTACTTCTTTAGAATATATTTACTTGCCTAATTCCAGCATTAGTGGCAGGATTCCTGCAGAAATTGGCAACCGGGTCAACTTGATAACCTTAAGTTTAGGAATCAATAACCTTACTGCATCAATTCCGATTTCTCTGGGTAATCTGAAGAAACTGCAAGGTCTTTATCTTTACAACAATAAATTAGAAGGACCCATTCCCTACAGCCTTTGTAATTTGGGTAGATTGGTAGAGTTGCAGTTGTGCAATAATAAGCTTTCTGGATCGATCCCTACATGCATTGGCAATCTCAATTCTCTAAGGAACCTCTTATTGCATTCCAATGTGTTAACTTCTGTTATACCTTCCACTTTCTGGAGCCTTAAAAAGACATCTTGGTCTTCAACTTTTCATCAAATTCTTTGAACGGATCTCTTCCATTAGATATTGGAAATTTAAAGGTTGTGGTAGGAATAGACTTGTCAAGGAATAATTTCTCAGGCGATATGCCAACTGCAATTGGAGGACTAAGCAAAATAGCATTTCTCTCCTTAGCATATAACAAATTGCAAGGATTGATTCCTAAGTCATTTGGTGACTTGAGAAGTTTGGAGTTCTTGGATTTGTCTAATAACAGTATTTCTGGGTTTATTCCAAAATCCTTTAAGAAACTCCTATACCTTGAATATCTAAATCTTTCTTTCAATAAACTAGAAGGAGAGATTCCAAGTGGAGGATCTTTTGCAAACTTCTCAGCTAAATCATTTATGGGAAATAGTTTTTTGTGTGGTTCGCCTACTCTACTAGTGCCACCATGCAAAGACAGCAAAATTAGCTCTAGTGGTAAGTTAAAGAAAAACATCCTCCTCCTAGTGATTCTTGTGCCATTGACTGTTGCACTAATCATGATAATCATATCAGCCATTCTTATGTTGATGAGATTTCGACGCAAAATAAGCATAAGGCAAACAGGGGAAGCTAATATGGTACCACAAGTAACATGGAGGAGATTTTCATACCAAGAACTTTCACAAGCAACAGCAGGATTTAGTGAAACAAACCTAATTGGCATGGGAAGCTTTGGCTCTGTTTACAGAGCAAGACTTGTGGATGGGATGGAGACAGCAGTAAAAGTGTTTCACCTACAACTTGAAGGAGCATTAAAGAGTTTTGATACTGAGTGTGAAGTTCTGAAAAGTATTCGCCAGCGAAATCTAGTCAAAATTATCAGCAGTTGCTCAAAATTATCAGCAGTTGCTCAAGTAATAATTTTAAAGCATTGGTCCTCGAATACATGCCTAATGGGAGCTTGGAGGAGTGTTTGCATTCTAATAAATGCATTTTGGATATTTTCCAAAGGTTGAACATAATGATAGATGTTGCTTCAGCTTTGGAATATCTCCACTTTGGCCATTCAGTTCCTGTGATCCATTGTGACTTAAAGCCTAGTAATGTATTGTTAGACGACAATATGGTTGCTCATTTGAGTGATTTTGGCATTGCAAAGCTCTTAAATGGAGAAGATGAGTCTATGATGCGTACACAAACTCTTGCCACAATAGGTTATATGCCTCCAGGTTTGCATCAAATTAAATATTATCTTTTTTCATTTTAAATTGCATACTTTTCTTGATCTTCATCGAAAAATATTGTCCATATTTTTTTAACTTAGATGTTAATGTGATTCATAGAGTATGGAATAGAAGGACGAGCATCAACAAAAGGAGATGTTTATGCCTATGGAATTATGTTGATGGAAATATTTAGTGGGAAAAAACCCACAAATGAAAGTTTTGGTGGAGAAATGACATTAAACCGTTTGGTGAATGATCTCTTGCCTAGTTCAATGATGGGAGTTGTGGATACAAATCTACTAAGTAAAGAAGACAAATATTTTACCGTGAAAGAGTAATGTGTGTCATCTATCTTCAAATTGGCCTTGGAGTGCACAATAGATTCAACTGAGAAAAGGATCAACACAAAACAAATTGTAACAAGACTTTTGAAAATCAGAGACATTTTATTTAAGAAAATTGAGTCTATTGGTCATGTATAAGATTATTTTAATAAAATCATTTTACTCTCTTATATTTCCCAAGAAAATATCAGCTATAAAAATACACGATGATCTACATAAAGATTGATACCTTAAGAATATTTGTTGGGAGGCTGAGCCTATGATATCTAGGTAATGGATAGAAGGATAGACTTATCCTACTCATAAGTTCCATTTATTCTCTTTAACTAGAGAATGCAGAATATAACTCAACAGTACTCCTTTCATTAATTACACGGTTACACAAATACTCGTGACAATAGTTGTTTCTCTGTATTATTAGTTTAAGATAACTCTTGATTACACCACTGTTATAGAACACGATAGGAAAAATAAAAAAAAAATATAAAAGTAAAGAAAGAAAAACAAATTGAATTGCAGTTTAATAGTTGTCGTCTCGCTTGTATGATTATGCCAAATATATTTGATACTTAGTAATGGTATAAAGAATCCAATGAACTCCACGATGGAATTAGATTCATTATTATTATTATATAAAATTTGATTCAATATTAATGTCAAACCAATATGCCATTACAATATTACTGCACGAGTGCACGATCTATTTTGGATTTAATTTTCACAGCCGTGTATTGGAGAAGTCAAAAGTAGTTTGTTAGTTTAGACATAAATGATGAGAATTATAATATGTTTTTGAATAAATGAGAAGTATAAAATAAAAAGAGTTGTTAATTTTAATAATCCTTTATCAATTCTAAGCCAATTATTCGATAAACACCAAAATGTTCAAAAGAAGTGAGGTTGGAGCCGAATGAATTATAAAGAGCAGAGCCATTGAAACCCGTCTAATTATCTTATAGAACCCTTATTATTATTTATATCTTAATTACAATTCATGATGAGCAAATTTTCCCAAAAAGACATGAAATTAGCTGAAAAAAAAAACAATCCTCACTAGTTCCAGCTTTAATTTCTCACGAACCACACCATAATTTACAAAAGCATTGACAGATTAATATATAGATTTCCAAAGTATTTGGAATTAAAGAAAAAATTGAAAAGTATTTGAAGCTTTGCAGAGAGGGGCCAGGGACTGCTTTCATCTCACCTGTTATCAAAGCTCCCAAATTCTAATTGATCACATCTCTCATCTCTTCTGTCATCATTCTTTTGTAATCAATTTGAAGTTTTTTTTCCCCTCGATATGTGAAATAACATATACAGTTTAAAATATTAATACTAAGGAAATGTTTTGATATTTTAAAAGTTATTAAATATATTTATTTAAAGTAAATTATATAATATATGGAAACACAATATTAAAATAAATATATAAAAATTTGATTTATTTTGAATATTATATAAAATATTTTTAATATTATTCATATGTGACATATATTTTTATTACTTGCAAAATCTATTTAACCTAAAGATTTATTTAAAATCTTTATAATAAATACAATATATTATTAAAATAAATGCAATAATTTATATTCAGAAAATTATTTTAAATACTAAATTATTCATATTGTATTCATTGTATTTAATAAAAATTTTAAAGTCAGTTACTATATTGAAAAGATATTATCATCAAAAAAGGGCTTTGATGTCTCTTACTAAAAACTTAAAGAGTTTCTATGACTATTTCTCCAAATCTCAGGGATATAGTTATCATTTTCCCTAAAATTTAAATAGAAATATTGAGCCATTGACTTGGAGCAATTCAATGATAGATATTGAAAATCATAGTATTGAATGAGGGTTGTTCATCTACCATTGAATTTCTTGAAGTAAATGACTCAAGATTTATGTCAAATTTTAATTCAAAAACTTAAGTTAGAATAACCTAATCCATGCCAAATTGGAGTTGAATTGATATGTACCTTCAGAGCACTCCATTTATTTATTATGTTGTCTATGTTCACATAAAAATTGTATCAAAGTTGTTTCTCTAATAAATGTGACAAAAGCATTCTGCAGTTTAATAGTTGTCGTCCTTTTTATGATTAAATAGCAAAATATGTTGGGTACTTAGTAATGGTATAAGAATCCAATGAACTCCAAGAAGTAGTTAGATTCATTATTATTATTTCTTAAAATTAGATTCAATATTAATGTCAAATAAATATGATAATGCAATATCACCGCACGATCTACTTTGTACTTAATCTTCACAGCCATGTATGAATGAGAACCAAATTGGAGAAGTTAAATTGTTTGTCAATTTAGACACAGAATGATGAGAATTATCATTTTTTTTTGGAATATATGAGAATTACAAAATAAAATGAAAAATAAAGTTGTTAATTTTAACAGTTCTTGATCAATTAAGTATAAGCTTACAACTCCATAAACAACCCCCTAAAATGTAGTTGGCCCAAATTAGAGAACAAAAGCCCAAACCCCTACCTTGTGATTGACCCATTTATATGCGCAGCTTTCGGCATTCCAGAACCCGTAGCCCTCGTAATTTGGTTTATTTTGTCGTTCTTAATATTGTGAAATGGTCGGATTGTGAAGGTTTTACAGCCAAGCTACACATTTTTCCCTCTTTGAAATTATAGGAGTTGCATACATAGTCTATAATTGTTCAAATTGTCCTGTGAAAATGATATTTCATTGTTAATTTTTTTTTATCATCAGTTGGGGACTTTTTGGTCTTGTAGTGATTTGATTGCCTGTTTCACTTTTTAGCAATAAACCACTACCCAAGAACCTTGTCAAGACCTGTTCAAGTTGCAATTAAACCAACAATTGATCTGAATCTTCAATGTTGATACAAAACTTAATTCTAGGTTAATGGTGGTTTAGAACAAAAGATTAAATAGATCTAGAAACAATTCACACTCACACAAAGAAAAGATCTAACGTGGTTCAATTGTGTATGAATGCACAATCTAATCCACGGGAGAAGACATATAAAAAGCTTTATTGATGATTCACGATGGATTCTGCAAAGTTAATACATAGAAGATTACAAGGAACAAGATAACTCTTTCTCTCCTTTTAGAACTCTCTGGAAAGCCCTTTAAATCTCTCACAATCTGCCTTAACTATCAGCCTTTTATACACCTAATATAGAAGCCCAGATTGCTCCAGTTCGGGACATGTACGTAACAATTTTTAACTGATTTGATTCTCAGCTTACATGCTTGGCCGTGTGAGTCAATTAAGCTTTTCCCAAAACGGATGAAGTTGATGTTGTTTGTTAAAACTTAAGTCATCATATGTGCAAACCATGACTTGTAAGTGAAATCACTTACCCAAAATGCAGCTATATCAGGTGCTTGAGTTTTGAATTCATTTCACTGTAGTCCACACTTCTCCACCTTGAATCAAAACTTCTTTTTCTAATTCCTTATTCTACGTTGAGCAATTCAAAGACTGCTTGTTAGCCTACAGGGCTATACAAATTGTAATTTTAATGATGACAAACATATGTTATTATATTTCACAATTTCATTAGTCTTTGAAGGGCAATATTTATTCAAGTAAATCAAGAGGAATTGAGCTCAAGACACTCAACTAAACTAAGAACGAGTATTATGCCCCCAAGAGTGTAGCCGAGTTGGTTGGCAGTGCAATCTGTTGCCCCTCACTTATGTAGACTCGGGTTCGAGCTTGGTGGTGGGAAGGGAGGTAAAAATTGATTTGGACTTGCCCACCCCCCCTTGCCTTTAAAAAAGAAAAGAAAAAAAGAAAAACTAAGAACGAGTATTAGCTCAAAGTGCCTTCATTGCTACAAATCTTATAAAGCCAGTATGATTTAATGTATGCATGATTTAACATTTGAAAAGCTCAAGATTTTATTTAATAAATCATCATTTTTCATAAACCAAAGGTTTTATAATTATAAGCCAAATATTTTATGAAATTGGTTATTCTTCAAGATATAGATTAAAATGAAAAAGTTTTGTAATCTTTGATTTTAACAAGTATTGTTTTCAATTCTGAATTTAGATATATTTACAAAAATATAAAACATTTTTGGTCATAGTATAATTTTTAAAAGTATTAGACCATATTTTAATTTACAAAAGTTTTAAGGTCAAATATATAAATATTAAAAATATACTAAGAAGACATAAAGTTAGTAGCTAACCGTCTACGTAAATTTTCAAAATTTTCAAATCCAAATTTACAATGGTAACTTGCAACAAAAGTCTAACAGCTAATCGCTGATTCAAGAGGCGATCCAGTTATTTTATGAAGATCAATAACGACTAGTTTACTTATCCAAACTATATAAACTCAAATCAAAATCAAATCTAACAAGTTTTCCAATAAAAAATCACTTCATACAACATTTCTTGAGCTTCCATTTTACAAATCTTCATACATTGAGTTATTATTGAGCAATCATTTATACATCCACTTTAAAAAGAAAGTTCTTGTTGTAATCTTTAAATTCATCATCAAATTTATGTGAGCATAAGTGTGTAAAACACTTTAGGAAATGTGTGTGTTAGTGAAACACCACTTATAAAAGGTTTATTGACACCTTAGAAGTCAATTGTAAGTACTTGAAGCCTTGGTGACTTGGATAGTCAAATCCTCAAGCTTGGTTTGTTTAGAGGCATGGACATAGATCGGTTTTGCTAAACCACGTAAAAATTCACATGTTTGATTTCTCTTCTCTTATCCTTTTAATATTGTGCATTGTTAAATTCATTGTTTTTTATTTTATTAAGATATTAGTTTAACTTGTTGTGTGGCTTTATTTGCTTAATTTTAAAAACCCAATTCACTTCTCCTCCTGGATTGCTTAGCTAGAATTTCACCGCTCAACCCAACTAAGTCCAAACACATGCTAAACTTACCTGAAGGAACTACCTTAGTAAGTATGTCTGTAAGATTCTCATTAATATGTACCTTGGAAATCTTCATAGCCCTTTTAGACACCTCATTTCTTATGAAATGTAGTTTGATGTCTATGTGTTTAGTTTTTTCATGCTGGGCATGATTCTTGCATAAATGAATAGCATTAAAGCTGCCACAATAGATCGTTACTGACTTCTATTTTATTCTTAATTCTCCTAGTAACCCTTGTAACCATAAAGCCTCATTTCAGCTTCAGTAGCAACTGTATATTCAACTTTTATGGTCGATAGAGCAACCACATGTTGCAAGGCTACTTTTTAGTTAATGAGACATCCATTGTACATGACATGTAGCTAGTCAATGACCTCCTTCTATCCTAGCTTCTTGTATAGTTTGAGTTTACAAAGCCAAGAAAACTATCACTTCTTCCTTTGGATCTTCCATACACTAAACCATGGCTCAGTGAGCCATTTATGTACCTTATAATCCACTTCACAGCCTTCCTATATTCCCTCTTTGGTGATGCCATATATCTACTAACCACACTCACTACATAGGATATGTTTCGTCTTGTTATTACCATGGCATACATTAGGCACCTTACAACGTTTGCATAGGGGCATTTTCCATATCAAGCCTCTCTTCATCTATTTTTGGGGCTAACAGATTACTTAACATGAAATGAGTTGTTAAGGGAGTTTAGAATCCAACATTTTATAAGTGTTAAGAACTTTAGTAAAAAATTTCTCTTGACTGAGAAATATTTCTCCTTTAGTTCTTTCCTTTTGATTTCCACACCCAAAATCTTCTTGGCAGACCTCGAGTCCTTCATGTTAAATTCTAGTTTCAACATCAGCTTTAACTCCTCTATTTCATCTCTCTTTTTATAGTCTATTAACATGTCATCTGCATATAGAAGAAGATATATGTAAAGTTCATCTTTCAACAACTTAAAATATACATAACAGTCATAATTGCATCTCATGAATCCATGTGTTACCATGAATTCATTAAACCTAAGATACCACTGTTTTAGGGACTATTTTAAACCATAAAGAGATTTCTTAAGCAAGCACACATGTTCAGGCTTCTTTGAATCCACATACCCTTCAAGTTGAGTCATAAAAATCTATTCTTGAAGTCTTCAGGTTGAGTCACAAACATACCCTTCAGTTGAGTCATGAACATCTCTTCTTGAAGTCTTCCATGCAAGAATGCAGTTTTGATATCAAGTTAATCAAGCTTGATGTCTTGAAGTACAGTTAGTGTTAGAAGCACTCTTATTAAAGCATGCCTGACAACTGGAGAGAAAACCTTCTTAAAATCAACCCCTTTCTTCGAGTATACTTTTTAGCCACCAATCTTACTTTAAAACTTCTTGGTTCAAAATCTGTCAGTCCATTTACAATCCACAACTCTTCTGTTTTCAGGTCTCTTGACTAGTTCCCATGTGTTATTTTTATATAGAGATTATATTTCTTCATTTATAGCTTCTTGCCACACCTTATTGAACTTACTGTGGACTACCTTTTTGAAGGCTTTAGGTTTATCATCATCAATTTCATGTGCAACTGCTAATGCATATGTAATAAGATCAGCTATCCATATCTTTTTATTGGTTTGATGTGTCTCTTGGCCCTGTCTCTAGTTAATTGATAACCTTGTTCATGTACTTGAGACTCTTATTCTTGTTGTGAGGTTTTAGAATCCTTTAAACTATCAATGACATCACCTGAATTTGCAACTTCAAGCAAATCTTCATAGTTAAGCAACTCCACCTCAAACTGTTGCTTAACAGTAGTTTAAGGAACACTCTCAGTTGGCTTATGTGATGACTTCAGGCTTAGTAATTTCCTTTATTAAAGATCACATCCCTACTTATAATGCATCTGGGGGGTTTTAAATTTGTACGCCAGATTTTGTATCCCTTTACTCGATTTAGATATCTTATGAATAAACTTTTTTAAACCTTAAGTGCTAGTTTGCCTTGGCTTGTATGAACATAAGCTGGACAGCTCTTTAGTTTCCTTAGTTTGCTAGTTGACCAATCCACTTCTCATAAGGTGTTTTAAATTCAATAGTAGTAGAGGGACTTAGGTTAACCAGATAATAATCTGTCAAAAGTGTTTTAGCCTACAAAGTTTTAAGAAGTTTTGATTGTGCCAGCATACTCCTCACCCTATCCATGAAAGTTCTATTCATTCTTTTAGCCAGGCCATTTTGTTGAGAAGTCAACCTCACTGTCTTATGTTTTACAATCCCCTTCTTTGCACAGAAATTATTAAATCTTTGGTTACAAAATTATAAGCCATTATTTGTTAGGAGTTTTTAAATCTTCTTTACACATTGATTTTCCACGAAGTTCTTCTATTCTATTAATTTTTCAAAGACTTAATCCTTACTTTTAAGAATATATACCCATATCCTTCTTGAGTAGTCATCAATGATAAAAAAGAAATAATTGTTACCACTTAGAGACACTTGCTGTGCAGGTCTTCACAAATCAGAATGAATATATTCCAGCTTATTCTTAGATTTGTGAATTGACCTATTAAAACTAGTTTTGGTTGCCTTCCCCAAGATATAATCCTCACAAAATTCCAAGTTTCTAATTTTAGCACCCCTTAAAACACCTTGTTTATCTAGTTCTTTAAGCCCTTTCTCCCTTATATGTCCTAAGCTTAGATGCTATAGTTTAGTTCTGTCAATGTTGGCATTAGTTGATATACCAACTTCACTAGTAGCTATTTCTTTATTTAAAACACACATTTAATTTTTCCTCAAATCTTTTATGATGGTTTCAGTGCCCTTAATTATCACCATTTTACCAGATTCAATCTTAACACTATACCCACCCCCAAAGGCGTAGTCGAGTTGGTTGGCAGTACAATCTGTCACCCCTCACTTGTGTGGACTCAGGTTCAACCCTTGGGGGTTGGAAGGGGGGTAAAAATTGATTTAGGTTTTCCTACCCCCCGTTTCCTTTAAAAAAAAAGGAAAAAAAAATCTTAACATTATACCCTATTTGGTAAAGCATACCCAAGGAAATCAAATTCCTTTTAAGATTAGGCGTAAACCTAACCTATTTTAGCTCCCTTATGGATCCATCTTCTAGTTTAAGTACAACATTACCAATCCCCATAATCCTACACATAGCATTGTTTCCCACAATCCCTCTACCTTCATCAAGATCATGATATTTAGTAAAGTAACTTTTATTAGGATATGTGTGAAAAGTGTAACCAGAATTAAGTACCCATTTACCTATGTCTCTGCTTTCTGTTGCAACACAAACACCAATAGAGTCATATCCTTTTTCTTCTACAACAGTTACATTACCACTCTGACCTTTTTTCTTATGCTTCATTTCTGGACAATCCTTTTTGAAATGCCTCTCTTTATGACATAAAAAGCACTTCAAGTTCTTTAACTTTTCTTTATTTTTTTCTTGTTTTTTTTTCTTCCCTTTTGGCCTTGCTTTTACTATTAAACCCTCACCAGAACTATTTCCTAGACTTTCTTGTTTTTCTTGTAATTCTTTAGTGTTAAGTGCTGACTTTATTGCATCCAGAGTCAATATCTGCCTCCCATACATTAAGGCATCAACAAAATACTCATAAGACTTGGACAGAGAGCTTATTAAGACCAAACCTTTATCCTTATCATTGAATGCAACATCTATGGTTTCAAAAGTGTTACACACTTTATTGAACTCATCAAGAGGTAAGCCTTCAGGCATTTTCAATGTGAACATTCTCTTTTTAATATACAATATGTTGGCAAGAGAATTGTTCATGTATATACTCTCCAATTTTGCCCATAGGTCAACAACTGTGGGTTCTTTGGCTATTTTCCTTGTCACTGAATCTGCAAGACTTAAGATGATGGTTTCTCTTACCTTCTTATTTATCTCAGCCATTTATTCTAGAGTCTTTGAAGAAGAAACTTCTTTCTTGGATATTGGTTAAGGGGCATCTCCAAGACATTGTGTTATTAACACTACCTTCATCTTAACCTTCTACATATTGAAATAGTTTTTTCAATTGAATTTCTCAAGATCAATCTTGGTAATAGCCATACATGTGTCTTGATTTGAAGAACTTGGCTCTTATACTATGTGTATTGATTTGATTGCTTATTTCACCTTTTAGCAATAAACCATTACCCATGAACCTTGTCAAGACCTGTTCAAGTTATAATTAAACCAACAACTGATTTGAATTTTCAATGTCAATACAAAACTTAATTCTAGGTTAATGGGGGCTTAGAACAGAAGATTAAATTAATCTGGAAATAATTCATACTCACACAAAAAAAGGATTTAATGTGGTTCAATTGTGCATAAATGCACAATATACATCCACGGGAACTTTCTTGGTGTATTTTTTCATACATGTTGATCTCTTAGGTAGGAATAATCAATTGAGAAAATAGTAGAAGGTGAAACTTCCAGAAGTGAGGAGAGATCTACCTAGACTATTCAAAGAGATACTTGAGGTGGAAGGCGAGACTTGTCATATTGCCATTCAACACCTGTTATAAGAGGCCAGAAGATCGATGTTGAAAAGTTTGATTTGAAAATCAACTTCGGTATGTGGAGGCGTGAAGTTATAGATGCCTTTATTCAAATCGATCTTGATGTTGTTCTGAAAAATAAGAAACACTAGTATGATGAAGAAACATGGGATTATATGAACGAAAAAGCATGTGGTCACATCAGATCTTGCTTAACCAACGATGTGAAATATTTAGTAAAAAATGAGGAGTGTGCGATGACATTATGGCATACATTGGAGGAAAAGTACTTGTTGAGAAGCCCTAAAAATTGCCTTCATGCAATGAGCTAGTTATATGGCTTTTAAATGAAGCCTAGAGTGTCAATGCATGATCATGTCTCAAGATTTGAGAAGTTACTTGCAGATTTGAAGAATCTTGATGAAGATATTAAAGATGAAGTCAAGGCTATAATTCTATTGCACTCACTTCCAAAAGAGTATAGCCATTTTATGACTACTTTATTATATGAGAAAAGCATAATCATCTTTAAGGATGTCTGCACACCATTGACTAATTTAGAAATTCAAAATAATGATAAACATTCTGAAAAAGCATCGTCTAAAGCTTTATTAGCCAGCGAAAGGATAATGAAGAAAAAGAAGAAGTGGGGTGGAAAGAATTCTCGGTTCAAATTGAGAAGAAAAAATATAGCTTAAGATAAGTGTGCCTTTTGTTATGAAAGGGACTATTAAAGGAAGGATTGCTCAAAAGCTCAAAAGAAATATAGAAAGGAACCGGTAGCAGCTAATATGGCACGTAAAGATGAAGACTCTGACTATTCACTAAGTATTATGCCTACAACATACCTGGCTAATTTGAGCGAGCGAATACTTGATACCAAAGTAGCCTATCATTTATGTCCTATAATAGAGTGTTTTACAGATTTTCTTGATTTGGAATTCGGTGCAGTGGTGATAGGGAATGATTAATATTGATTGTTCTTTTTCTTTATGTTGTTACTATGGATGTTAGTGTGCAAGTGTAAACAACAAGTAATATACTAATGAATATTCAGATCGTTTCCACAGGGATTGATGTTACTAGACTTGCTGCAGCAACCTTAATAGTGCAGTGGCTTTCTAATTGATCTAAAAGCAATTTATTAAACTAGAGATCTAAACTAAAATGAATTGGCAATAGATAAAAGACAATAAAAGAAATTTTACGTTAAACACAAGGATAAAATTAATGGGAATAGAGTAATTGAGTAGATAAACTCTTTAATGACTTTGACTTGTTTCTTAATTTTAACATTGCTGCTACAACATCCATTACAACACTGGGCAGAATCACACATGCATCCTCAGCTATCACCTATTGGATATTTTATATCTAATGCAACCTAACAGTGACCAATTTTTATGCCAACATTAAATATAGTATTACTCGTTTTAGGTTCTATTTACCCTATAAGGTGAATCCTTATGTCTAGTTCTCCACTAGTTTTAGATCAAGCATGACTCTATTCAAATTGAGATTTACCCAACTTCGTAAACCTAATCTAAAACCATGTATTATCCTAATTGGTTTCATTAAGTCAGACCTTTTTTAGTCTCTTTCTTAGCTTATATCCACTAAATAGCTGGTCAGCTGAAATAGAAAATTGAATTAAGTACAATTAAGACAAAATACTATAGCAAACATAGAGCAACACATTTTTATTAGTCAAATATCCATTAAGATAATTTATCATTCAACTACAATTGAATTTAGTTCATGAATTGCAATAAAACAGCAAACAAAATACGTTTAGCCATCCAATACAATCTCATGAAGAAATAGAAAACAAGAATATAATAGAAAGGGTGGAAGTCCATTTGGGTTTATGAATTCTCTTTTCTCGCTCATGATGAATTCTTTGTTGTAGCCTTTGTACTTTTTCTTATTTTTTGTTTTTCCCTTATTTTTCTCTGAAATTTTTCCTTTGAGAGACAACTCTCTCTTTGTGTGTGTGTGTTCCCTTTTATAATGCAGAACTAGGGCAACCAAAAGTATATGGCACATATCCTCCATTTTTGGAAACTTTAGATTAAAATCTTTAAATTATTTCACGCAAACTCTTCTCTATCAATGCTCTAAGATTGCTACAGTAATGACTATAGCATCAGCACTGCTCCATATTTGTTTCAATTATTCTGCAACCTAATTCTTTCATTGTTTTTACAAATTCATCGTAACAGCCTTCCTCCGTTGAAGCTTGAGCTTTCGGTTACCTATAATTATGTACACAATGTAAGCACAAATTATTCAAACAACATAATTCATAGAAAATTACAATAAAAAGAGTGCTCATGTAAAATGTAACTAAAATGCAAATAAAACATATCATTTACTCTTCAAGTAGTCTAGATTTAAGCCTAAAAGTACTATAATAACTCTCATTTTATAAAGTTATCAATTAACCTTCTCACACAATAAAGATAGGAAAAATTCAGCTTAAAATGTTCAATAGCATTGTTAGAGAACTGAAAGAAGTTAGATATGTTTTAGCTTTAAAGAAAAATCTAAATTCTGTAGATGTTTTAGAGGCTAAAGGCTATAAGGTTACCAATGAAGATGACACAATGAAATTCATACATGGAGTTATGGTGATTCTGTAAGGGGTTTAGTGTCATAATTTATACTATTTAAAAAGAGGTACAACTGATGAACCTAATGTTTTTTAGGCGCACTATGACACCACTAAGCTATGGCATGTATGACTGGGACATGCTGGAGAAAAGTCTCTACAAACTCTAATGAAGCATGGACTTTTGAAAGGTATCAACACCTGTAAACTAAAATTCTGTGAGCATTTTGTTATAAGTAAGAAAGCAAGGTTAAGTTTGGTACGGCTAATCACGATACTCGTGAGATCCTTGAATTTGTTCATAATGATATATGAGGACCGATAACTCTATAAAATGAGAGTTATCTATAGCACTTTTGAACTCAAATCAAGATTACTTAGAGAGAAAATGATGTGTTTTAGTTGCATTCTAGCTTAATTTTGCATACTTATCTATTTTTAGTTTACTTTCAATAAATTAGGTTGTTTTGAAATAAATTGTGTGCTTAGATTCTGTGTTTAATTGTAGGCAATTGGAAGTGCAATTTTAAGGAAGGAATGTTGTGCAATGGGCTTGGAAAAGTGAGGAAAGAAATTGGCTGCGGAAAAGTAGAAGCTAGGCTGAAACAATGCAGTGTTATAGCCAATATTATAGAACCATTATTGTAGCAATCCTAGAACAATAGAGGAGAAAAATTTGCGAGAATCTTAGGAAAAATCTACGATCTGTAGTTTCTAAATCTAGAAGATACGTGCCCTAGATGTTCAGTTTCCCTAGTTTGCAATTATAAAAGGAAGCGCACACAAAGGAAAATGAAGAGCCATCATTCACAAGAAAAATTGAGAAAAGAAAAAGGAAAATAGCAAAGAAACAAAAAATTCCAAGCTGAATAAAAGAGAATGCAGGCGTGAGGAAGAAGAAATCAAGCAATCACAAAGGGCCTTGCACTCCTATCTTTATCTTTTTTGTTTATTTGATTTATGATGATGTATATGATGACTGAATTGGTTTTTATTTTTGTTTCAATACAAATTATGAACTAAATTTATTTGTGGTTGAGTGATAAACAAGCTTAATGGTTTATTGACTGAAATATTGCGTTGTTGCATGCATGATATAGCATTTTATTTTGATAGTGCTAAATTTAGTTTACTATTTTGACTGACCACCCATTTAGTGATACAAACTAAGAAAGAGCTACAAAAGGGCCTGTTTTAATGGATCATATCAGAACAATACTTGGTTTTAAATTAGTTTCCCAAGTTGGGTTAACTTAATTTGAATATGGTCATGCTTAATTTAAAACTAGTAATGAACTAGACATAGGGAATCACCTTGTAGGGTATTAGGAACCTAGTTCTTTTAATGTTATATCTTGTGTGACACAACAACTGGTCATTATTAGATTGCATATAAATATAAGATGTCCAATAGGTGACAGTTGAGGATGCATTAACATTCTGCCCAGTGCTGTAGTAATTGCTGTAGCAACGGTACTGTAACAAAAAAATAGTCAACACCATTAAATGAGTTGATTCACTCAAGTACATCATTCTTAGTGATTACATCCTTGTGGGAGACATATTGACTTGTTTAGTGCATTTTATTTTCTATCATTTAGATTACTTAGTTTAATTTAATTGTTAGAAGGATTTGATTTGATTTAATTGAATTTGCTCCATAAGAATTGCTATAGCAACTCTAATAGCATCAGTCCCTATGGAGAAGATACTTGAATACTTATCACTTTATTACTTGTTGTGTACACTTGCGCACTGACACCCATATATTAAGAAATTTACCAACAGGGACCAACCAAGACTGCATTAATTGATGTGAGCCGTTATTTTGTTTCATTTGTTGATGATTTTTCCAGACATGTGTGGGTGTACACCATGTGAGCAAATGATAAAGTTCTAGAGATTTTCGTGAAATAGAAAAAACTAGTGAAGACTCAAACTTGTAGAAAGATTAAAGTATTGTGCCCTAATAATGAGGGTGAATATACTTCTGATCCATTCTTGCAAGTATGCCACAGTGAAGGTATTAAAAAATATTTTATAATGAGGCATACTACGCAACAGAACGGTCTGGTTGAGCGTATGAACCGTACTTCATTGGAGAAAATAAAATGCATGTTATCTAATGATGGTTTAGATAAAAAGTTTTAGGCTGAGGCTGTGAGTTACGCAAATGACTTAATAAACCAATTGCCCTCTGCTGTGATTGGAAGTAAAACTCCTATGGAAAAGTGGTTTGGAAAACATGCACAAAACAATAACTCCATTAATGTGTTTGGTTGTCCAGCTTATTATCATGTAAAGAATGATAAGCTTGATCCTCGTGTAAGAAAAGCTATCTTTGTAAGATTCAAAGGTGGAGTTCAAGGCTTCAAGCTTTAGGATCTTAAGGATAAAATGTTTGTGTATAGTAGAGATGTCACTTTTAATGAAGTTTCGATATTGAAGGCTTCAAGTTCTTAGCAGGTGGAGAACAAAACCAACGAAATATTGCAGTGGGTGCAATTTGATGCAACTCCATATGTATCAATTAGTTCAACATAATATTAAAGTTCAACTTTAGAGGTAACATCAAGAGTTGAAGAAGAAGTTGTTTCTGTTTTTGTCCCACATGAAGAAGAAACAACTGAAAACGTAAAAGATGAAAATGATACTATAGCAAAAAGGAGACCAAAAAGAGTGATAAAGGTGATTTCTAGAGTTAAGATTGATAACAAGGATAATCCATCAAATATGTTGACAAAAGTGTTTTCTGGAGTTAAATTTCAACATTGCTTGAAACTAATTCAAATCCTTCGAATGCTTTAAGTTTGGGAAATGTTTTTGAACTGCGGTTGGTTTGATTCCATACTTTGGGCACGTAGGTGATAACTCTATGAAATAAGAGTTATTATGGCACTTTTAAACTTAAACCAATATTACTTAGAGAGTAAATTATGTGTTTTCATTGTATTTTTAGTGTATTTTACATGACCATCTATTTAAGTTTAATTTCTAATAAATTAATTTTGTTTTAGATCTCTTGGTGCTCTGATTTTGTGTAATTATAGGTAACCAAAGAAAAAGGCCTAATTTTTATGATGGAATGCTACTGCAACAAACTTATAGAGATGACAAAACAACTTGGCTAAAACAAATTTAGAACAGTGAAGATGCTATAGGCCATAATGCAGCAATCCTGTAGCAACTGTAGACGAGATTTAGCACGTGTTTATTAAAAGATTGCGATCCAAGGTTTTCTAAAATGGCAGACATGAGGCCACACGCTTCTAGTTACCCTAATTGTAAGTATAAAAGAAGTAGGGTATAAAAAGAAAAAGAGAGATGTTATTGAAGAAAAATACCAGCGAAAGACAGACAGAAAATAAAGAATAGTAAAGAATTAAGGGGTTGTAACAAAAGATTCAAGGAAAAAGGAGAGATTGCAAGATTAAGAGGAACTCAATTCCTCATCTTATTTTCTTGTTCTTATTTTTTTATGGGACTGTATTTGATGGCTAAAATAATTTTTGTTACTGTTTGATCTTTTATCATGAATTAACTTTATTGTGGTTAAGTGTTAAAAATCTTAATAGTTATTTGACTTACATGTGTGTGTTGCTATGATTTGTTGTAGCATTTGTCTTGATTTTATTTATTGCAATTCTTTATTTCAGTTGACTACTCATTTAATGATACTAGCTAAGACGGTGCCTTAAAAACGATTGACTTAGTAGAACACATCATGACAATATAAGATCTTAGATTGGATTTCCCAAGTTGAGTTAATCTCGATTTGAATAGGGCTATACTTAATCTAAGATTAGTGAAGAACTAGAAATAAGGATTCACCTGGTAGGGCAATTAGAACCCAAGGTGTTTAATATTATATTATATGTTAACATAACAACTGGTCACTATTAGGTTGCATATAGATATAAGATATCCAATAGATGATAACTGAGGATGTATGAGAGATTCTGTCATGTGCTGTAATAGATGCTGTAGTAATGATACTATACTTGAAAATATTAGTCCATACCATTAAGTGAGTTTAGTCACTCAACTACTTTCCTATCATTGAAATATTCCCTTGAGTTTAACGTTAGATTTTCTTTACTGTATTTATTTTTAGGGAAATTATCCACCGATCACCTAATGTTTCAGGCTTTTTCAAAAATACATAATTCCATTTTTTTTGGCTTGAATTGCACCTAAAGTTACAATTCTTTGCGTTTTTCCACTTTCGTATGTTGACCGTTAAGATTTCGTTAGTTTTTTTTAACAAAATGACGGTTTTGCCCCCCCAAAATTAATGCTATATAATAAAATTGTAATTTTACATTTGGGGGGCAAAACCGTCATTTTATTAAAAAAATAACGGAATCTTAATGGTCAATAGACGGAAGTGGAGAAGTGAAAAAAATCATAACTTCAGGTATAATTCAGGCAAAAAAAAAAGGAATTGTGTATTTTTGAAAAAATAAAAAAAATCAGGTGGTCGATGGATAATTTTTCTTATTTTTATTTCTATTTTATTTTATTAGATTATTAATTTTATCAATTATTTTATTCCAATTGCACTGAAATTGCACTTGACACAACTTAAAAGTGATTTCTAACTCCCAAGTATAAGAGTGTCTTGTTATAGAATAGCTTGGTGAGTCTAAGGTAGATCCACAGAGCAAAAATTTAATTTGTTTATTTTATTTTATCTAAATATAAAAATAACACTTGAATTTATGCAACTTAATTTAAGTGAAACTATGAAATTAAATCAGTTAAGGTTATAGATCCACTCTTAATAATAAATAAAATTTAATAAATTTTTTTTTGCCATTTTTATTTAGATTTATTGCCCAAAAGATTACTTGTATAAATTATCATTATTTTTTCATTAATTTTATTATGAATTAAGTATTAATCGTGCAAAAATTAATTTGTCTGCAATAAATCAAAATACCATTTTACCATACCTTATATTGAGATATTAAAAATTTATTGTGCCAAACTCCCTTATTTGTTTACAATAAATCAAAATTTTAAAATATAAAATATGTATAAAATTAAATAGAAAATAATTTAATTTATATAATTAAAAATAAATTTTGATTATACCATATTTTTTTACTAAGAGTTTCACCTTCCCATAACTATGAATATTTAGTCAAGCATAACTGAAATAAAAATATTCAAAATTAAATTATGCATAAAAAATGATATTTGAAAATTAAAAATAAAACTAATTTTATTTATTGAAAATATATTACAAAAAGAGATAAGAAGAAGAAGAATTTGAGAGGAAAAAAGTAAAGAAAATGTGTAAAGAGGTGCGCTATCCCCTCTATCTTTATTAACTAAGACATGCTATAATCCACACCACACACAAAAATAAGGATTAATACATCATAACAATATAATTGTCCCACTAACAAGAAATAAACCTAACTTAATCCACTCAAGCATACCTAACTCATTCCACTGACAATTATCACATTAACATAATAAAATTTTATAATTTTACAATTACCGCACTTATTATGGTAAAAACTTATAGTTTCACAGTAAAAATCACGAATACTCCTTGACAATAAAATAACTTCTCGGACCTTCAGAATCTAAAATTGACATCTGTGCATTTGTTTAGAGCCTCAAATTGTGTGAAATTATTAGTTTTACCTAATAAACACACAAAAATACACCAAATCAAATATTTAGAAAAAATAATTAGAAATTCACAATATGGTACATAATTACACACAAATTATAATGTAAGCATAAAATGATATTTTTATCATTAATGAACGTACAATTTTTAACACTAATCAGCACTACTAGAATTTTTGTAGCAAACCTGATAACATCAATCCTCATGGAGATGATTTGAATACTCATCAGTATATTACTTATTGTATACACTTGTACACTGATACATATAGCAATAAGAAGCACACCAGTAGGTAGTCACAGAGATGTAGCCACTTTAGGATGATGGTTTATTAGTAGTCAACTCAGATTTAGACAAATTTTTGACGAGGTGGAGAATTTTTGAAAAGTAAAATTTGGTGATTTGTTTGTTCAAATTGGTTGAAAAAGTTGACACGACCCGCCCCGCCCCGAATCCACAAGGTGAGTTTTCCTCATTCTATTTAATCATTCTGATATAATATAATTAATAAGGATTCTAGTAAAAATTCGGCAGAGTCTCTCCTATAATTAATCATATTCAAACCTGCAAATTAATAAAACAAGCACTCCCAAAAACAGTTTCAAATACAACTAATTTTGTCAATCAATCTCCTCAACAAAATACCAAATCACTCAGATATCCAATATCAAATAAAATATATAGATTTGTCCACAATCACCGGAATGTATCAAATTATACAATCCTAAAATATCTCAATAAATACATCTATGGCTCTTAACACCGTCACGTGGCTATAATTCCAAAATAAATATTATTGCTAGGTCGACTGTTATACCTGCGAATCTCTTGGGGGGGAAATATAATAAAAACGGGGTGACTATAAAACTCAATGAGCTTAGTGAGTGGATAGTAGTTTTTGAACATAACTTTATTCTAAAATAATTAAATCATATCGAAGCACAATTTCATCAAAATATCATAAGAACTTAAATAACTTGTTAAATTCAAATCATGTGCTCAAATAAAAATATCTTATAATACTACATAAATCAATGAAATCCATAATACTTATAACATCAATATTGAATATCGAAAACTATCATCAAGCAAGTACCTAGCGGAATAATCTAATCATATCCGAACCTTGATGGACGGGTAATGACGTACTATTTAGGTACAATCACACCTCAGAGCTACATGGATAGAGAGGGAAGTACCATCTTATATCTTATCATATCCGGACCTCGACGGACGGGCAATGACATATTATCTAGGTACAATCACGTCCCGGAGCTACACAGATAGATTGGGAAATACCATCTCATATCTCATCATATCTGTGCATGCATAATTTGGTCCCCAAAAGACAAAGTCACCCGAGTACATCGCCTAAAGCCTCCGTGTGTACTTAGACAGGCCCTAAAAGCATGTATCTCAATATCTGTATCCCTATTTTTATTATACCTCATGCATATGCCTCTAAAAGGCAAGTGTGCCCAAATACATGGCCCAAAACCTCTATGTGTGTTCAGACAGACCCCAAAAGCCTCATATCTCATCATATAATCTATATTACTATATTTAGAGGGTAAGGGTTCTATCTAATGATTTTAAAAGTACTTATTATACACATATACATAAACATATAATCTCATCCGAAATCCCATTTGAAATCTCATTTCTTTTTTCAACTATCATGCCTTAAATTAGGGTTGGCAACAAACTCCGAATCCAGCCCAGATCCGCAAAGATTCAGAAGATCTAGATATGGAAAAATCCAGATCCGCATATTAAAAAATGCGGATCCAGATCCGGATCCGGATGCAAGTGCATACGGAAAACTAGATATCCAAATCTGCATTATTATATAATTAAATTATTTATTTAATTAAATTTTAATTAAAAAATATATAAATTAAAATATTTATAAGCATAATTAATTCTATAATCTTCGTTGACTATGAAAAGTATGTTAAAAAAACTAATAATAATAATAATAATAATAATAATAATAATAATAATAATAATAATAATAATAATTAGAGAATATTGTAATGAATCGGTTTACCTTAGATTTTTTATTTTTTTCTTTTTAATTTATGTTGTGAAATTAGTTATTGTACATTATTTATATTGAATTGATGTTAAATTATTAATTTTTAAATTATAATTGAATTTTATTTAATATTATTAAGTAAATTATTAAATTTAAAATTATGCGGATTCAGATATCTGAAAAATCCGCCCGCAATCTGTACAGATCTTACTCGCATCCGAATCTGCATATTTTTTTCTGGATTCGGATGCACCTACATCCAAATATGGAATTTGCCATCCCTACTTTAAATCTATTTTTTTCTTTAAAATATTATCATGCATATTCAAAATCAGTAACCAAAATCATTAATCATACACATATTTCGTAATAAATACTAATGCGTAGATAAAAATTCATTTCTACAAAATCATTTAAATCGAAGCATTTGAAACTTATTTTGTAAACATGTTTACTATCATAACAAACTATGAAAATAGGTTTTGTATATTCCATTCATAGTGATGATATCCAAACTTTGTATCAACAACATTTGCGGTTCTATTCTTATTCGAGGATCCTCGTAATTCAAGGAAATAACATAATTACTATTCGTAAATGTGAATTATAACTAATAAACTCGAAACGACGTTTATCCACAGTAAATTATTTCTGAATCTATAAAATTACCAAAATACCCTCAACATCAAAATTTACCAAATTATCCTTAGAATCACAGATTATCAAACTACCCTAAATTTAGATTACAAAAATATCGACAAGTTCTGAATTTATGAAATTACCACAAAAAAATGTGAAATTGCAAAAATGCCCTTAATAGCGTAAATGACTAAATTACCCCTAAAATATTAAATTACCTAATTGCCCTAATCTAAAATTACTAAATATCCACCAATTTCAAAATTATAGAAATACCCTTAAAGTTTGAGAAATTACCCAATTGCCCTTAACAGTCAACAATGATCAGAGTTCGGTCAACGACGACAGGAAGCTCAAGTGTTATAGTTTTGACCTCGGTGGTAATCCGACCATTTCAGCTGACGGGGTTGGTCGAGAAATGATGAGGTGAGTTGAGGAGCAAGATCCAAGTGGTAGTACAGCCTAATTCAAACGAAATCGAAAGCTAGAAAAATAGGTGGAGCTATGGGTTTTTAGAGCTGGATCGCTGGAGTTCTGGCTAGTTTCCGAGGTCAATGACAGCATGGATACATTGGTTGGCTCTCAAGCTTCAAATCGGTACCAAGCTCGGCCGGTGAGGTGGCCGGAATTGCGATATCTGGCCGGGTTGGTTGCGTGGATCCGAGTCAGATCCGAGTCGGGTCAACGGTCAACAACCTCTCCACAACTTCTCTCTCTCTCTCCTTTCTATTTTTAGAAATAAAACTCTCTCTCTCCCTTTCCATTTATAGTAACGACTCCCTTTTTTTTGTATGCTTAATACAAATTAAGTTGATATCGAACTCGAGTGCCGAAATGAAATCCGACTACGCGGCCACTAAATCGCTTCTGAATTCTCGATCTTATGTCGTGAAAAAATTAAATTATTCTAGCTCGATCAATTTAATAATTGTGTCCAATTACCAACAACAATTTGTAACAATTCGACAACTTAAAAAATTTGCGATGAAATTAAAAATACATAATACAGTCGAATTAAGGCATATATGTTACAAAAGTGGAGTTGAGCTACATGCATGGTTGACAAATTGGAGGTAAGGCATATGTTTTTTTCTTTTATTATTTTCAAAACAGGGCATAAAAATTTTGATAAATTAGCCAAATGTTGGCCAATTTGTCAAGTTGATAGTGATGGGCGACATTGACAAATTGCTTGAGAGGCTCCTATAAATTAAAGCTACTTTAAGCATTTGAAATCATCCCAAAATTTGAGCGAAACAATTCAAGTGAAGAATTGTTGAGAGTGAGCAATTAGAGAGTGTGTGTAATTGAGAGGTTTTTCTTTTAGGTGTGTGTGAGAGTACTGGGGGTATTTGGGTTTTGGGAGGTGAGGTTTCTTTACTCAAATATTGTACTCTAATAATTGTTAATAAAAAAATTATTTCTCTTGGTCTATGAATGTAGGCATAATTGCCGAACCATGTCAAATTTGTGTGTCTTTTATTTTTTTGTGATTATTTGGTGTGCTTGATTATACATTCTACGCACAACATTTATCTCAATACCACACAACTACTAAATTGGATTGAATTAATAATATTTTCCTGTGTGGTATAAATTATATGAGATTGGAAATTTTTATACATTTTCTCATTCAAACTAACATGACCATATTTTATCATTAATTGTCTTTTATTTCATATTATTTATTTTCGTAGATTATTTTCATTTTAATGTATGATCCAATAATAATAAGAAAAATATTTATGTCTACTATACTTCTAATATGACTTTGATTGTGAAATATATTCTAAGTTATCTTAATACTTTGGAGATTTAATCATGTATCTATGTTGGGTGATTTTTTAATATATAGGTATCAGTGTGTAAGTGTATACACAAGTAATAAAGTGATAAGTATTCAAGTATCGTCTCCACAGGGACTGATGGTATAAGAATTGCTACAGCAAGTAATTGTGGTGCAATTGCAATTAAACCAAATTCTTTTTAACAACTAAATTAAACTAAGAAATCTAAATGACAGAAAATAAAGTGCACTAAAATCAATCAACACGTCTCACACAAGGATGTAATCACTAAAGATGATGTAATTGAGTGAATTAACTCACTTAATGGTATTGACTTTTTTTTTTGTGTTACAGTACCATTGCTACAACAATTACTATAGCACTGGGCAGAATCCTAATGCATCCTCAGCTATCGCTCATTGGATTTCTTATATCTATATCCAACCTAACAATGACCAGTCGATAAATCACACAAGATATAGCATTATGCGATCAAGGTTCCTAATTACCCTACAAGGTGAATCCCTAATTTTAAATTAAGTATAGCCTTATTCAAATTGAGTTAACCCAACTTGGGAAACTTAATCTAAAACAAAGTATTACTTTGATATTTTCTACTAAAACAGGTCTAGTTCATCACTAATTTTAAATTAAGTATAGCATTATTTAAATTGAGTTAACCTAACTTGGGAAACCTAATCTAAAACAAAGTATTACTCTGATATTTTCCACTAAAATGGGTCTTTTGTGGCTCTCTCTTGACTTATATCACTAAATGGGTGGTCAAATTAAAAATAGTGAATGAAATTAAGCACTATTAAAATAAAATGCTATAGCAGTCATGCAGTAACACAATATTTTCAATCAATAAACCATCAAGCTTATCATTCACTCAACCACAAATAAAATTAGTTCATGATTTGTATCAAAACAGAAAATAAAACAAATTCAACCATCATGTATATCATCATGAATCAAAGAAAATAAAGAGAATATAGATAGAGGCAAGTGATCCTTTTAGATTTCTTAATTCTTTTTCTTCACGCCTGCAACTTCTGATCAGCCCTTGAATTTCTCTTCTCTTTGTTGTTTTCTTTCTTTTTATTTTCTCATTATTTTCTTATGGTTGACAGCTCTCTCCTTTTCTTTTTTGTGCTTTTCCTTTTATAATTAAAAACTAGGGCAACTGGATGCCTAGGGCACACATCTTTCATATTTGGAAACTGCAGATCGCAGATTTTTTATGAGATTCAAGTGAATTTTTCTCCTCTATTGTTCCAGGATTGCTAAAGCAATTGTGCTACAATAATGCACTATTTCAGACTAGTTTCTACTTTTTTCTAGCAAATTTCCTTCCTCATTGTTCCAAGCCATTGCACTACATTACTTCTTTGAATTTGCACTTCCAGTTGCCCACAATATAAACACATAATGTAAGCACACATAATTTATTGCAAAATCACCTAATTTATTGCAAATAATTAAAAATAGATAAATATGCAAAATTAAGCTAAAATGAAACTAAAACACATCATTTACTCTATAAGTAATCTTGATTTAAGCCCAAAATGTGCCATTAATAACTCTCATTTTATAGAGTTATCAGTTTGCAAGGCAACAAATTCTTTTTAAGTTATCTGAATACTTTGGTAAAGACTTTGACCCTATAACAATGCTTCTCTTGTCCTTTAATCTCGTGCTCAGCAAGAACAACTCCTGCTTTGCACTCACAACTCACGGTTATGTTAGCCTAGAGGGTTATACAGATTGTAATTTTGATAATAACAAACATGTGTTATTATATTTCATAATTTCACTAGTTTTTTAAGGATGAATTTTATTCAAGTGAATCAAGTGAAATCAAGCTCAAAGCACTCAATGAATAACGACTCAACCAAGATTGAGTATTAGCGCAAGTGATTTCATTGCTATAAATCTTGTAAGGCCAGTATGATTTAATGTATGCATGATTTAGCATTTGAGAAGCTTAAGATTTTATTTAATAAATTATTATTTTTCATAAACTGAAGGTTTTATAATCATAAGCTAAATATTTTATAGAATTGGTGATTTTTCAAGATATGGATTAAAATGAAAAAGTTTTACAAACTTTGATTTCAACAAGTATTGTTTTGAATTATGGATTTAGACCTGTTTGAAAAAATATGAAACATTTTAGGCTATAATATAATTTTCAAAAATATTAGGCTCAATAAGTGTTATTTTAAATTCTAGATTTGGACTTATTTCTAAAAATATAAAACATATTAGGCCATAATATAATTTTCAAAAGTATATGGCCATAATATAATTTTTAAAAGTTTTAGGCCAAATTGAAAATATTAAAAATATGCCTAGAAGACATAAAGTAAGCCGTTAGCTGGATAGGATTTAGCGACTAATGGTCAGGCCTTTACTTTTCAAATTTTAGAGTTAAATTTGCAACGGTAACTTGCAACATAAGTTTAGCGGCTAACGGACAATGCTCTAAAGGTTAATAACGACTAGTTTACTCTTCAAAACTATATAAACTCAAATCAAAACAAAATCTAACAAGTTTTTTGAAAGTTTTTCAAGCTGAAATCAATTCATACAACATCCCTTGAGCTTCCATTTTGCAAATCTTCATACATTGAGTTATCATTGAGCTACTATTTGTATATCTACTCTAATAGAGAGTGTTTGTTGTAATCTTCAAATTCATTATCAAATTTGTGTGAATATAAGTATAGAAAACACTTGGGGAAATGTGTGAGTGAGTGAAACATCATTTGTAAAGGTTTATTGACACCTTGGAAGTCAATTGTAAGAACTTGAAGCCTTGCAGGCTTGGATAGTGAAATCCTTAAGCTTGGTGTGCTTGGAGGCGTGGACGTAGGCCAATTTTGCCGAACCACGCAAAAACTCACGTGTTTGATCTCTCTTCCCTTATCCTTTTAATTTTGAGCATTGTTAAATTTATTATTTTTAATTTTATCAAGGCATTAGTTTTAATTGTTGCGTGATTTTATTTGCTTAAGTTTTAAAACTCAATTCACCTTCCTCTTGGGTTGGTTAGCTAGAATTTCAGGTTAGAGGGAACCTAAGTTTTTTCGATGATAACCCTCCAACGCTCAAGTTAGTGATCGGGCTCTTTCTCTAGGAAAAACTCATATTCGCCCTCAATGACCTTATAGACAATTTAACTCCAAAGAAAACGATTAAAATTTAATGAGTGAGAAAGAGCTTTTTCTTTCTTCCCCATTACCTTCGTCTTTTCTTGCCTTTTTATAATCTACTTCCCACCCCTAATCCTCTCTTCTTTTGTCCCCTTTTTGGGTCTTTTCCTTACCGTAAGAGGATAGGAGTTTATTGCCAAATAGGAGTTTATCTTCAAATAGGAGTCAGCTACTGAAGAAGAATAGGATTTCATCATGTTCGTCTTTCTCAGAAGATACACATGCTGGTGATTCTTGCTACCCACAATTCTGGGACTGCTTATGACCAGGACATCTGATATACTTGCGACCACCTCCTCTAGTCGAGGTGGTCTTTGTACGGCGACCACGATGACCTCTTGGCTGAGCTGGTCTGCTCATGGTATCGAAAATACCTCCAACCACCGCTCACCTTTTATTTAAAAGGTATCTCTCGCTTAATTTCATTCCCCAAATATCGGTCCCAGGTTTCTAGTGTTGAGAGTGAAATGAATCAAGACTGAAAACTATAAACTATTGCCCCACCAGGCTATCTGCTCTTTAGCCCCCCATGCTTTAGAATATTTTCGACAATGGACTGTCTATCCTTCTGTGACTAAGTGAGCAACTTTTGAGGTTTAGAGACTTCAGGCCTACTTTCGATAGCGAATCATCTCGCTTGTGTACAATCAGCCAAACAGAATTGGGTACATTCTGACTTTGCGTCTTTGCTTGAGCAGGCTTAGGGCCTTTAAGCCCTTTCTTTGCCTTAGAAAATTTTTTGAACATTAAATAGTCTGCTCGCGTAAACTTTTCCGAGTAGAATTTGGTTAACTTTAACCTTTTGCTCACCTTGAGCAGGCTTTGAGACTTGAGGTCTTTTTGGTCGAGCAGATGTTGTGCAAATTTTATTGAACTCGCAAGTGCACGAATTTATTGTAGAATAGATTAATGGTGACGAGTGTCGATCCCACGAAGAGGTGGATTTTAATTATGTGTAGAATTAATTTTCTGAGTTGGTGGTTGGATTTATAATGACAATGAAGTAGGCAATATATTAATTTAAATTAAAGCTGTAGGAATAAACTATTTGGATGAAATGCTTGGATCTCCTGGATCTGCTCAACATGCACTATCGGCTTAACATTCGTTATTAGTACCAATTAAATCATGAAGGGGAACTTCCACTCATCATGAACCACACTTTAATAGATATGGTGCTAAGGGCTTCCCGTGCCAAATAAGAATAACCTTGCTGCGGAGGCGGTTATTCCAAATAGATATCCAAACAAGATTATTACTATCCGTCACGAAAAGTCAAAACAACCACATAAATTAAAGGGGAAGGAAAAGTAAATTTACCAAATTAAGCCCATGGAGCATGTTGAGACTTCACCTTCAACCCAAGCTTGAAAAAATTAGCCACTCATATTTGAACTAGGGGTAAAATGGGAATTTTATTAAAATACGTAGAAAATACAAGATGGAGATGGAATTAGAGAGAATGGAGTCCAAAAATGGATTCAGGGTGTCAAATTAGGGGAGCCCCTTTTATAGATACACCGAGTAAATCATGGCCATCGATTAAAACAATTTGACGCTCGAGGATTGCGCCACGTGGCAAGTTCCTATTGGATGGAACACATCATCGGGGCTGTTATTCGTGTATATGCATGTACCGTACACACGTTTTTTTTCGATCCACTAATATTCTCGCCACGTCACCGGCAACATTTTTGGTTCATAGGATCACGACACGCCATCGGATCAACGCCACATCATCATCAATGCCACATAAGCGGTCAATGCCACATCATTCGTCCCAATCAAATGCCGCCACGTCCATCGCATGCAGTGCCACGTCAGATATACAGTACATGTGAACCGTGCCGTGAATGTAATAGTCGTGTCAAGATCGCTATATCAACCGTCTCGTATGTGTGTGAAAAGATCGTATATGTGAACAGTACCATTTTTCTTTTTATGCTCCTCCTAAGGTTTTCGACTGTCCTGAGTCCAAAAGTGCTGTCCGTTTTTCCATCTGATCTCTCGTTTATTGTGAAATGACCATGATATCCTCTAAAATACATAAAATACTTAATTAAAATAAAACATACATAATTAAATTACAAGGGACTTAAAGACATAAAAATAGGGATGTTAGTGAGACTTGGAGTTAAAATGATGATTTTCTCCATTATAAATACACACTTTCTAGAAAGGCTCAAAGGGGTTAACTATGGATACATATTAATAGGGTTGGCTAGAAAGGCTCAAACGGACCAAAAATGGCCTTTCTGTCATCTTTTAAGGTTCTAAATAATCTTCCATATCTACTAGTTAGATAGATCTTCAGATGTGGCAACATACTTTTTTTTTTTTTTTTTTTAGAGATAATGTATAAAGCAATAAATTGCTAAGCTGAATGAAGAATGGGCAAAAAGGGTTACTCTCCAAGAAAAATGACAGGCTCAAAAACTCACTTGGAAATTCTTATGACATGTGCATTCTTTCAAGCAACTTATATTTGTCTCCAACATCAACATGTAGAGTAACAAACATGGTGTAACATAACTAAAGACCAAAGATAATACAAATACTAAAATTTGAAAGTTATCATGTCATCTAATTATGAAAAGATCACACAAAATGCCTTTTTTTTTTTTTTTAATAAGAAGATGCGTTTCTAGAGTCACTGCACTCCATATTCAGCCATCTTCGACTCAAAAAATTTAACCACAGTTAGTTTCTAAAACAAAAATTAGTAAAAACTACACTAAGATTGAGATATTCCACAATTGTCAACTATTCCCTCCCCCCAACCTGAACGGAACATTGTCCTCAATGTTTGAAAGAAAATAGGGTTTAGAAGACATCACCGAGTCTTTGTATCACGAAAGAAAATATTTACAAGGAGAGTTAAATCTAATTTGCACTTCTTATTACTTATTCATCAACTACATCATTAGTTGGCCATTCCAAAGACAAGGGTCTTGGGATCCGCTCTGCTATAAGCTTGTAATGCATCAATTAACTCGTTAGCGATGATGCACAAATAAAGATTTTTTTCACGTGAAAGGGATGAAATGATTTTTTATTGCATGGTTAAGAAATGCGATGAAGCCATCATAAAAGTTATTGACATTTAACAAACCAATGGGTTTCTGATGAATGTTCAGATGGGCCCAAGATGCTAATGTGATTAGTGCCTCTAGAGTTGCAAGATCTCAGGCCAACGGTTTGAGGCTTCTTGGGATGATGCCTAACACTTGGCTCCCTCTGAGATAAACAGCTTCTGAGACTAGTTTTGATAACCCTCGGTCACCTCCTCCATAAACCGATGCAAATTTCTTTTCTCTGTCATGCGTTGACCAAGATCGATGGCGCCTCAACGAACTCTTTATGTTTTCCATAGTTAAATCCAGAGAGCACACAAATGTTCTTGAATTGTTTATTGGGAGTAGCTGCCATTGGGATGCTTCTCAAAAACAATTTGTGAGTCTAAAAGAAAATGATCATATATCAAGGATCTTGGTGACAATGATTTACAAATATAGGAGGTAGCATGTCTATGTCAATTAACGCGAAAGCACATGGCTCGAGAGTAAAAAAGAAATAGTAAAAGAAAAAGCACTCAATTATTAAAGACAATAATGCAATTAATAAAACAACAAAAAATCAAACAACAAGAAAATAAAACAACAAAAAGGATATTTACAGTAGTTGTGATTGTGGCTCACATCTTCCTCTCGGTTTTACGTCCGAAACGGCTTGAACGCCTACGGGTCGAGGATAGGCTTCCCATCCAGTTTTCTTATAAACTGGCAAACAGGGTCGTTTATAGTCAGATTCCCAAGACTATATCGGACACGTTCTTTCTGAAATAATGGCCATAACTGGAGAATTGCTCTTTGTACGTATCCACTGGGATGCGTTTCAAGAGACAAAAGGATATCATCCAATGACTCTTTATTCAAGCCATCCCTAATGAATTGAATCTTATCTTCCCTGTTATCAGACATCATTCCGAAAGAACAAGGATTTTTATCGCATTTCATCCTGGCACACTTATGACAATTAACATGAAGTTTTTCAGCTCTTCGTTTTCTCGAGTAATTTCCTTTACCACAACCAGGCATGTATGCAATAAATTTAGGAGGTAACTCACCTGCCAAACGTACTTTGGCCTCGATTAACCAACGGATGTCAGCAGGGACGTTATTTCTCATAAGCAATCGCATGCATTCGGACCGAGCTTTATAGATCGTAAGGAGGGCATTCTGAGGAACTGAAGGAAATCGCTTGTGAAGCTTTGCTAGAATCGCATTTCTGTCCATACCTTCTTCTCAGAATATTAGTTATTATGGGAAACTAAAGTAACCGACTTTGATTGTCACGGAGTACCATTATCCGCCACTTAACCGGGGTAACAAACTAGAGAACACACAAAAAAGAAAAGAAAAGAAAAGAAAAGAAAAGAAAAATAATAATCTCACAATTGTCCTCTTATTGAGTTTTCCTCAAGTTCGATTTGGGTTTCGTTGATACCTCCCTCAATTTCTTTGAGTTGTCTTTCTAGATCTTCAACGTGGGATACCAACTCGAGGTTGTAGCTTCCAAATACGATCGTTTTACAAAATCGTATCTCGCTTCTCGATGAGATTGTACACGTTGAAGTTGTCTCGAGAATGTTCAAGAGAACTGTCTAGTTGAGGAACACATAATTAGAAGTGATAAAAGAAAACTGAATGATTAAATAAACACACTTTCACAATAATTTAAATCACCGAAAAGAAGAAATAAATAAGAAAAATTCTTAATTTAAATTTGGTGGTCACTCAAATCTATTTCTGCCTTTTTTCACGTGGTTGGTACTCTGATATGGGCTTCAATCTTTGACCATTAACTTTAAAAATTACACCGCTTCTTTGGATCCTTAATTTTAATCGCTCCATATGAAAAAACAAATGTGGACTATAAAGGGACCACCCATCGATAAGCGAATTTACCTGGGAATAAAAGGCAAGCGAGAATTGAATAAAAGTACTTTCGACCTGGTGTGAAAGATTTTCTCATAATTTGCTCGTCATGAAAGACTTTCATTCGCTTGTTTGTAAATCTTGGCATTTTTGTATACATCATTACGACTTTCTTCAAGTTCTCGCGCGGTTGTGATTTTCTTTCTAAGTTAGCTTGCGCATATCAAAGTTGGATTTCTTCTTTGGCGCGGATGCACAATGCTCAAGTTTTGGTGGTGATTCGATGATGGACTCAATTTCTTCTCTCGATGGTGCTAGTTGTTCCACTCTTGACTTCCATTTGTTAATGTCCATGGATGGTCTTTGAATCAAGTAAGGCGTTAACCTCGCCTATTGATCACAATATCAAAATTCAAACCAAAGTGAGTTAAACATGTTTGTAGAGTCATCACTAAGATTTGAAAGAAAAGTATTATCAACTAATTCTTCGATTAAATCCACATCAACAATTTCATCATCTGCATTGGGAGGTTGTTTGGCAATGTTGAAGATATTTAGCTCCATCGTCATATTGCCAAAGGACAACCGCATATTTCGATCTGCGTTGAATGTGAGCATCGGCGATTTGCCAAGAAAGGTCGTCCCCTAAGATAATGGGGATCGCTTCAATCCTCGGACTGGTTGAGTGTCAATTACAATGAAATCAACAGGAAAATAAAACTTATCTACCGTATAAGCACGTCCTCCACAATACCACGAGGTTTTTTCATGGACCGATCTGCAGTCGTAACACCACCTGAGTTGGGTGTAATTCTCCCACCCAAATTTCAAAAATACTGAGTTAGGTAACAGATTTACACTAGCTCTTAAGTTCAACAAAGCATTTTCAATTGTGTGGTTCGCTATACTACATGAGATAGTTGGGGAGCCTAGGTCTTTGTATTTTAGAGGAATTTTGTGTTTGAGTATAGAGCTAACATTTTCTGTTAAAAATGCCTTTTTTTGAACATGAATGTTTATTTTTTTACTACAAAAGTCTTTAAAAAACTTGGCATAAGATGACACTTGTTTTATAACATCAAGCAAAGGGATGTTAACAATTACTTATTTAAAGATTTCAAAAATCTCACTTGTGGATTTTCCTTTCTTTGCTTTAGCCAACTTATGGGGGAAATGGAGCTTTGGGAAAGTATTCTCGTGAGTTGGTTTCTTCTTTCTCCTCTGATGATAAGTCTTCTGCATTTACCGGTACAATTTGAGTTGTTTTTTACACCAGCATCTCTACTTTGTTGTCGACTTCTTTTCCTTTTTGTAAGGTCATGACGGGTTTGACCTCTCCATGTCCACGAGGGTGAATCGGTATTTACTTCATGCACTCCTTTAGGATTAGGCAATCGTTGACTTGGGAATTTACCTTTCTCAACATTTGCCAAGGTCCGAATCGACGAAGCAAGTTGTCCCACCATTTTCTCAAGGTTTGAAATTGATTGGGTTTGTGAGTTGAAACCCGCTCTCATCTCATTTCGTAGTTCATCAATGGTGCGGTTTTGTTGCTCGATTTTGGAGTGAATAAGATTCTTGAAATTCTGAAATGCATCCTCCCATGGTCTAGGCTGAGAATGGTTTGGGTTCTGATTATATGGTCTAAATGGTGGTTGAGAGGCTTGAGGATTTTGAGGAATTGGTTGCATTGGTGGAGCTGGAGCTGCTGGTCCATTCTGTTGGAATCCTTGAGACCATGAAAAATTGGGGTGGTCTCTCCATCCAGGATTATATGTGTTGGAGTAAGGGTTATAGTTTGATGGCTTTCTCATTACATCTATGGCATTGGCTTGATCTGAGTATGAGTCCTGGTCATGTGGTTCCGTTAATTTAGCAGCTGTTAACGATGCTATTTGTCGGGAAAGACCTTCAACTATGTCTTTGACTTCTTTAATTTCTGAACTTGACTCGCCAATGTGAACCTCATTCACTCCCTTAACTCTTCTAGTACTCCTGAGCGAACGACTCCGTTGTTGGGAATTATCCGCTTGTCGCCGGGAAGAAATCCCAAATCTCGATGCACTTTTGACATTAGCTCTCCTCCACTTGTTGCCATTAGCCATTCTTGCACATTTGGCAATAATCCCTCCAAAAAGTATTGGCATTGGTGCCATTTTTCGTATCCATGATGTGGACACTTTAGGAGTAGCCCATTGAATCGCTCCCATGCTTCGAAAAATTGCTCGTCTTCTCTTTGGGTAAACTCAAATTTCCTGCGAATAGATTGGTTTTATGTCTTGGGAAATATTTATTCAAAAATTTTGTTACCATTTGTTCCCATGATGTAATGCTATTAGCGAGCAATGCATTGAACCATGAACGAGCTCTATCCTTTAAAGAAAATGGGAATAATCTAAGCTTAACATCATCATCCTAAAAATTCTCATATTTAAAAGTTTGACAAATAGCATGGAAATCATTCAGATGATTATATGGATCTTCATTTTCTAGGCCATAGAATGTTGGGAGACAATTTAGCACACTATGTTTTAATTCAAAACTCCTAGCAGCTACATTTGGGTATCTTATGCATGATGTGCTCAAGTTAGCTAAGGATCAAGTAGTCCTTAAATGGCCTCTCTTGTGGTCTTTGGTTGCAAATCCATCCCAATTTTATTTTTAATTTCAACGTGTTTGTGTGTGCGAAGTGTTTTTTAATTCAAAGTCTATAGCTCAAGATTAGGTAATTTTGACCTACGACCATGCATGCAAATAAAAAATGATAACAAAATTAATAAAGATAAATAAGAGGGAGAAATTACAATACTAACCTTATCACGTCATTTATTCTGATTTTTTTCTTTATGAAAATAACTCAAGCGCTAGATATAGAAAAGAAAATGCGTGAAACAAATTAAAATAAATTAAGAGGCGGTTGAACCCGCCGATTTCACAAAATAAAAAAAAAATAACATGAAAATTAAATTACAGAAATTTAAAGAAGAGAAGAAAAGAAAAGAAAATAATACCTACTTCAAAATTTAATTCACTTTTTTTTAATAATAATAAATAAAAAAAAATATTACAAGGAAACAAATAAAATAAATAAATAAAGAAGAAAAAAAAAATTCTACAAATTAAAATACTTACCTCCCCGGCAACGGCGCCAAAAACTTGTTGTGCAAATTTTATTGAACTCGCAAGTGCACGAATCTATTGTAGAATAGATTAATGGTGACGAGTGTCGATCCCACGAGGAGGTGGATTTTAATTATGTGTAGAATTAATTTTCTGAGTTGGTGGTTGGATTTATAATGACAATGAAGTAGGCAATATATTAATTTAAATTAAAGCTGTAGGAATAAACTATTTGGATGAAATGCTTGGATCTCCGGATCTGTCTCAACATGCACTATCGGCTTAACATTCGTTATTAGTACCAATTAAATCATGAAGGGGGAACTTCCACTCATCATGAACCACACTTTAATAGATATGGTGCTAAGGGCTTCCGTGCCAAATAAGAATAACCTTGCTTTGGGAGGCGGTTATTCCAGCCGATATCCAAACAAGATTATTACTATCTGTCTACGAAAAGTCAAAACAACCACATAAATTAAAGGGGAAGGAAAAGTAAATTTACCAAATTAAGCCCATGGAGCATGTTGAGACTTCACCTTCAACCCAAGCTTGAAAGGAAATTAGCCACTCATATTTGAACTAGGGGTAAAATGGGAATTTTATTAAAATACGTAGAAAATACAAGATGGAGATGGAATTAGAGAGAATGGAGTCCAAAAATGGATTCAGGGGTGTCAAATTAGGGGGGGGAGCCCCCTTTTTATAGATACACTGAGTAAATCATGGCCATCGGATTAAAACAATTTGGACGCTCAGGATTGCGCCACGTGGCAAGTTCCTATTGGATGGAACACATCATCGTGGGCTGTTATTCTGTGTATATGCATGTACCGCATACACGCGTTTTTTCGATCCACTAATATTCTCGCCACGCCACCGTCAACATTTTTGGTTCAATAGGATCATGACACGCCATCGGGCCAACGCCACATCATCATCGGCCAATGCCACATAAGCGGTCAATGCCACATCATTCGCCCAATCAAATGCCGCCACGCATCGTGATAATGCGAGTGCCACGTCAGCATACAAGTACATGTGAACCGTGCCGTGAATGTAATGTCGCGGTAAATCATCGCTATATCAACCGTATCAGTATGTGTGAACAATCACCGTATATGTGAATGATGACCATTTTTCTTTTTATGCTCCTCCTAAGGTTTTCGACTGTCCTGAGTCCAAAAGTGCTGTCCGTTTTTCCATCTGATCTCTCGTTTATTGTGAAATGACCATGATATCCTCTAAAATACATAAAATACTTAATTAAAATAAAACATACATAATTAAATTACAAGGGACTTAAAGACATAAAAATAGGGATGTTAGTGAGACTTGGAGTGTAAAATGATGATTTTCTCCATTATAAATACACACTTTCTAGTACTCAACAGCAGACTCTAGCAAATTTTGACCTGTCTCACCTCGAGTAGGCTTTAAGACTTTAAGTGTTTTTTCCCTTTGGAGTCTTCATCGGAAATTTGGTAAATTCTAACATGTCTCGCCTCGAGCAGGCTTTGAGACTTTAGGTCTTTTTTTTTTTTACCCTTCAAAATCATTGTGAAACTGTCGCCGCTTACATTTAACCGAGCAGAATTTGGCAAATTCTAACATGTCTCGCCTCAAGTACGTTTCGAGACTTTAGGACTTTTTTGCCCTTTAAAATCTTCATAAAATCATCTGTTTGCTTTCACTTAGCTGAGTAGGAATTTGACAAATTTTGATTTGTCTCACCTCGAGCAAGCTTTGAAACTTTAGGTCTTCTTTTATCCTTCAAAATCTTCATAAAGTCATCTACTTGCTTTTACTCAACTAAGCAGGAATTTGGCAAATTCTTACCTGTCTCGTCTCGAGCAGGCTTTGAGACTTTAGGTCTTTTTTCGCCTTTCAAAATCTTTAAAACAAGATAATCGAAAAAATACTGAAATTCATATTTAACTATTGTTCGCAATTCATACTAAAATAACTCAATATTTGAATAAACGCAAATTATCTACTTGAATATAAGAAAATCTTACTAAAAATATTTCTTGAAGTGCTTTACGTTCCACGTTCACTATCTTCACCTCTTCAGTATGTTCTTACCCTCCCTTTTTCGTTTCTCCTCTCGTATCCAAAAAAGTGATCTGCATCGACTCTTTTGCAAAAATTAAGGCCCTACCCGAAAAAAGCTCGAACATGTATGGTTTAGGTCGGGCCCGACCCGACACGAATCAAAGCCAACTTCTGCCTCGGGCCGACCCGGCGAAATTGATTTTTACATTTTATTTTTGTTTTCTTTCTACTAGTTACAAACTTACAATAGTAATAATACCATGAATATAAAACAAAAAAATAATTTTTTTTATTTAAAATAATTAATAATACAATGTAAAATATACAACAAAATTAATCACAAAATAATTTATAAAACAACCAATTAATAGAAATAATTTTTTACAATTCAATTCCACAATCCAACATTAAAAACATACAATGCAATTAAATTAAAAATACACAATCTAATTCCACAATCATTTCAACCCCACAAACAATTCAACTTTAAAATCCAACATTAAAAACACACAATGCAATTAAATTAAAAACACCCTATGTAATTCTACAACCATTTCAACATACAATTCAATTTCACAATCCAACATAAAAAAAAAAAAACTCATGTCTTCTACAAATAAAAACACACAATTCAATTCCACAACCCAACATTAAAAAATAAAAATAATTTTTTATAAAAATAAAAACAAATAATAAATTTTAAAAAAAAAAAATTAAAAAAAACAAAAAACTACTCCAACACTTGCAGGCCATTTTCATCTTTATCCACAAATTCCTCTCCAGTAAAAATTTTACTTTCTAGAATTTTACATGTAAAACAAAAGAAAAAGAAAAAGAAAGCGATAAAATAACTTAAGTTTTTAAATTATTACTAAACCAATTATTTAAATATTTTGTACATTATTTGTATTCATACCTTTGGAGCTAGCCCATAACCAATGTTGAGTGCACATAAGCGCTTCCAATGTCGTGGGATGAAGTCTACTTCGATGTTAAGTCAAGACTCTATCTCCAGTGCTAAATGTAGATTTAGAGGCAACAATTGTCACGGGAACGGCTAAAATATCCTTCGTCATTTGAGCCAAGATAGGGCATTTTCCTTGATTCACCTTCCACCAATTTAGAATATTAAAGTCCAAAGTAGATTTCACTAAAGGCTCTTTTAAGTATCTCTCAAGGTCGGACTTCGATACCATGGCCTCACTATTTTGGCTCACAAATGCCTCAAACTTACTTATATCAAAAAATTTACGACCAGTTCCTATATTAAAATTAAAGCGAATATTGGCTGAAGAAGATTTACCAACAACCGCATCTCTTACATTCCCATTCTTACCTTCATAAAACTTAACCAAATCGGTACTTAAATTACGTACCCTTTGAATCTCATTTACAGCACCCTCACCATAAAGTTGTGGAAAATAATAATTAACCAATTGCATTTTAAATCTCGGATAAAAAATAACAGCCATCACTAAAATCCCATGAATTTAGGCCCAATATTTATCAAATTTCATAATCATTTGACCAGCCATTTGTCTAACCACAGGCGCATCATAAAGTTCCCATTCATCCAAATTAATCCTCATTTCACATATCATTGGAAAAAAAAAAGTTAGATGTGGGATATTGTGTACCTGGAAATAACTCTGTCATAGAGTAAAACGATAGTAAATATTCCAACATCTTTTCAGCCATCTCCCATTCCTCATCTGTTGGCAAAGAGGTGTAGTGTTTGTCGCGCTGCTGCAGTCTAGCAAAGACATTTTTATATTGTACAACAACATCAAGCATCACATATGTAGAATTCCATCTAGTTACACAATCAAGCAGAACTTTTTCTCACACTTGACTTGCAATTGACGTGCAGTCATCTAAAAAGTTTATACCCTTTTTAGTGTGCCCGTCTAATGAGCCACACTATCCGTAATCTTTTTAATCTACTCCTCAATCACCTTCATCCCCTCTTTCACAATCAAGTTTAAAATATGAGCAACACACCTCATTTTAAAAAAATCTCCACCTATTAACATAGAATCAACGGGAATCAATCCCATTGACCTATCAAGCATAGCATCATTGGTGGAACAATTATCTAAAGTCACAACTGATATCTTTCTATCCACATTCCAATCCAACATGCATTTAAAAAGTGCTTGAGAAAGAAATTCAGCGGTATATGGAGCCGGCAAATATATGAACCTAATCATTACCAAAAAACCAAATTTTAGAATTAATTAAATTAAATTATAAATAAATAAACATAATACCAACTTTGCAAATATATTAACTTATTCATTACCAAAAAACTAAATTTTAGAATTAATTAAATTGAATTAAAAATAAATATCAATTAATAAGAAAAGTACCTTAAACTTCGACTTTGTAATTGAAAGACTTGTCCACAAAATGTCCTGTAACAACCATGTACCCCTTTTTTTGATTACTTGCCCACATGTCTGTAGTCATCGCCGCCCTACTATCATTATTCTCCAACAATGCCATCGATTTTGCCTTTTCAGCTTGATACAATTTCAGTATCTCACTCTTTAAAGTGTTCTTACTCAAATTCTTCATCAAAGGATTAGCATAAGACATTAAATCCCTAAATGCATCATACTCCACAAAATTAAGTGGTAACTCATGCTTTACAACCAAGGTTGTAATTTTTTGCCGAGCAACAATTGGATCAAATTCTCTCGCCTCAACACAACTTGTTCCATCATCTTTCCTTGTTACGCTAAGAGTTTTTTGTAGGCTATCAGAAACCGAAGGAACACTCTTTGCCTTACATCTTTTCAAGTGTCTATCCAAATGCGAGGTTCCATTATTACTAGTTGCTACCAATTTAGCTCGACAATTGTTACATTTCGCCTTCAATTCACTATTAATGGTTACCTTTGTGAAGTGTCCCCAAACATAAGATGGTTCTCACGCCCCTCGTTTTTTTTTTATTGCTACTTTGTTGTACCCCATCATCATCACGAGATAGCTCTTCAACTCTTTCAACCTCTCGGACCCTTTCAATGTCTTGAATGGCATCATTTATATTCTCTTCGCCCACATGGAAATCCTATCGAGAATTCGATTTCCATGCATCCAAATTTGACATTATGGCCTATATTAAATGCATAACAACTTTAAATTAATTAATAATTTATAAACTTAAAATATGATTAAACTTAATTTACAATTACAACATAATAATTAATATTTATCACCTTATATAGCCTTATATGTAATTAAAATATAATATTTACAAGAAATACATAATTATCATGAATATATTTAGCTAAACTTCTAAATTAATTTATTATAAGCTTAATAATTAATATTTATAACATAATAATTTAAATATAATTTACAACTTAATAATTAATATTTATAATCTTATATAGCTTTATATTTAACTAAAATATAATATTTACAATAACTATATAGTTATTATAAATATATAGCCCAAAGATCTCCTTTTTCATAGTTTAGAAATGTCTCATTCAATTAACAAAGAATCAACCAAAGCCCACCCAACCAACCATCTAGTTTTAAATCTCGTGCTCTCACAAATTTGCCAACCTGGTTTAGCTAAAATTCAAAATTTATTTTCAAGCTTAAATGAAAAAATAATTAATATTTATGGATTATAAAATTACCAAAGGTGGCGTGATTGCGTGACCCAAGCACCGTGTAGCAAATTCAGAACTAGAGTCAACTGGTCCCTCCTCGTCTGCTGGCGGCAACGGCGAGACGCTGCAAGGTTAGTTCGACTCACGGCGTCGTGTGGCTGACTGGAGGCTTGGATTTTGCTTATTCAACTCACGGTGAGACAATCGACTGCTGATTGAAGAAGGCAACACTGGCTGTCGGTGGCTTCGTGAGCTGTGTTCTTCAGTTCGTGACTCGTGAGTCGTGAGTTGTGTTTGATTGTTCGTCCATTGACTCCGTTCAACTGGTTCAGTTTTTGGGAATCGAGTTTGTGAATTGTGATTGTGAGTGTGTGATTGTGAATTGTGATGTGCGCGTGTGTGCTTCTGTGTGTGATGAGTGTAATCGTCTGCATTGTGTGTGTGTGTGTTGCGTGTGTGTGTTACTGTGCATTTGTGCATGTTTTTTTTTATAGGGTCGGGTCTAGTATGTTTAAGCCTGACCCTACCCGAAATTTGATCGGGCCTAAAAATTTTGGCCTCGAGCTCGACTAAAACCTGAATTTTCGGGTTAAAGCCCGAAAATTTCGGGACGGGTAAATCGGGCCAAAATTCAGGCCGGGTCAAATTGCCACCCCCATGCATTGGATGCATAACAACCTCGAGCGACTCTCTGGTTACCTTTTAATACTCCTATGATGCCGCTTTACGTGAACTTAAGGGTTAGGTAATGATTCGACATCATCGCCTTACTAATCCTCGAAAAGGGTCTTCCTAAAATAACTGGTAGAGGCTTTGCTTGTTGACCACCACAAAATCCAACGTCATCGTTTTTTCGGTTGGGATAGACCCTGACGGGAGTTCCAAAGACACCAAGGAGTCAACCTTCCATCCCCAAACCTCTTTAAAGATGTGCTGGACTACTCAAGCCACAAGTCTGAGATTCCCATATCGTCCAGGGTTGATTTAAACATAACATTTACGGAACTGTCTGAGTCCACCAATATCCTGTTAAGTTCCTTTGCCGCAACGTTTGCTTTTATCACCAAGGCATCTTCATAAGGGTAAAGCTCACCATCTTCGTTGTCCTCGGTCCACATTATTGGAACTTGCCAAGTTCTTGCTCGCTTTGCCACAGGCAAGTTGAAAAGAACCTATTTGCCAGCTATCCCATTTTTGGAATAAGTTTTCCTGGCTCTATTCGAGTCTTCAGCCAGCGTTGGGCCTTCTGTGATAACCCTTACTATTGGCTGCTCACTCCTAACATCTTCGCCTTCTCTCCTTATTCTGCTCAGCGAGTTAAGTGCATGATAAGTTCCCTCAATAAAATCATCTAAATATCCGTTCTGAGCCAGGTCCTCCACTTGGTTCTTAAGATGATGGCATTGAGCCATGGTGTGGCCATAAGTGTCATGGAATTCGCAAAACCTATTCCTATCTCTCTTGTTGGCCGGTGTTGTGATTGGTTCAAAAGGGTACAATAGGCCACGACCCTTTATAATATGGTATAATTCCACCACCGTGACCTTTAGAGATGTGTACCATATGTACAACGGACTTTGATCAATCTTTTGCGTAGTTCTCGTCCCCCGGGAAATTCTTTGTTAGCAGCGGAGCGTGATAACGTGTTCCGCCCGTCTTGTCTAGTAACTTGTACATGGTGTGTGGTTGGAGGAATATGACGAGGGAGGGCTCGCAGATGGTTAACTTCCCTCCAACGATCCCCATTCAGTGACCTGCTCGAGTTACTCCTGTTCAGCTCATAAAGCGCTAGCCTTGGATGGGTATGATATGAGAATTCGAGGCCATTGGCACCTCTGCTCACAAAGGAGCCATCTTTTTGCTTCACTGGCCCTCTAACCTTATGTGCTTTTGTTCCTTTTTCCGTAACCCCTCTAGTAATTTACTCCTTTTTCGTGCTTCTTTTTCCTCTTCGATCTCAACATCCTTCTTGGCCTGTTCGTATCCTATGGCGTAGAACTACTCGGTCAGATTCTTTAGGTTGTACCACAATCGCCCAATTCTTACTCTCTCATTCAGTTCCTTCAAAGCTTGAGGGTGATTGTAGGCCCTCAAGTCAAGTACTACTCGATAATATCTTTTTAAAAATTCCCTGAGGGTCTCGTGTTCTCCTTGCTTGATGCCCAGTAGTTCCAACATGTCATCCTTTTGTGCCACTACCCCACAGAACTGCTCAGCGAACTATTGGCACATATGCTCAAAGCTAGTAATGCCTCTTTTGGGTAGCTTCCGATACTAGTCCCGGGCTCATCCTTCAAGGGTTAATGGGAATGCTCTACACCTTTGAGCCTGTGTCAAACCCTGCACCCCTGTCATATCGTTAAAACGTTAGATATAGACCAAGGGGTCGCTTTTTCCCGTGTATTTGAGGTCGGGGAAACATAAGTCTCATGGGATGACCGTGCTCATGATCTCGACTAAAAAAAGAGACTCACAGTCTAGCATAATCCTCCAGCTCGGCACCCTATTGTAGCCCTGTATCTCATAGAAGACCTAGGCCAACCTTTGTACCTCTGCTTCTAGTTCCGCGGCGCGACCAAGATCCTGCAGAAACGCTTGATCACAGTTGTGCTCGGCATTGTGCAGATGCTGCCTCAATTCCTTTTCCTCGGCGCTTGATCCGCCTTCATTAATCACGGGGCTTCGATTTCCCTGAGCTGCGGCAACGAACGGCTTTGAAGTATCCCTATCATCAAGGGAGATAATCCTTCCAGTCCTTTTCCACCCCTCCCTCAATTAATGCAGAATCGATGTGAGGGTTTCCATCTACTTCTCTATTTGTTCCATCCACTCTTGTATTGCCTTTTCCCTTGCTTCTATTCAAAATCGGGCACATTCTGGTCGCGCAATTTCATTCCCCAAACACTAGGTAATTCTAGACAGCATAGAACCAAGATTTTATTCCGAGGAAGGATATAATAATTAAACAATAATATTGAGTTAGTTATCTCCTCTTTCCTTAATTTTCGTCCGTCGTGAAGTTTTATCTTCTTAGTTAGGCTAAAAGGCCTCACTCAACAGGTTAAGCACGACCAATACTTGGAAAATTGCTAAAATTTGTTTAATTAATGAATACGACGTTACTTATTGCTCCAGTCTGTTTCAACTAATTAAAATATACCTAATATTATTAATGCTTTGCAGTTTGCACCAGTCCTTCTCTCTTCTGTTTTTCTCCTGTTTTTTATCCTTATGCTTTGGGTGAAGACTTGGTCCGTTTGTAAAATTTTGTAAAATTTTCACGAGTACTAAATTGTCACGAATTTAAAAGAAAAAGATACAAAAATAGTTTAAGCTTTCAAGGAATGTAAGGTTTACATATATCACGTTACTGTGGAGAAGAAATTTTGATTTTTTTTTTTAATGAGTAGAATTATTTGTGATAAAAATTATCACAATCACATAAAAAAAAGTTTGTTTTTTTATTTTTTGCTCAGATCTTCCTATTTTCCTTTACAATTTAGAATTTACCTTTGTAATTTAATCTATTCAATCAAAATAATAATCTCTTCTTTTAGATCTCTGTAAATGCTAAAACATAATATTATCTCCTTCTGACATATTTGTTCCAAACTCAGGAGAATGAATATCCAATGGAATTATGAAATTCATTACTAGAAATTTGCACAAAAATTATGAGATTAGAAGTTCTGTAATAAGAAATTAATAAATCCCTATAACAATACAAATATGATTATAAATATAAACAACAATTGTCCAAGAAAAATTGTTTAAAAATGAATTCATTTAATGGAAATTTGATAAATGGACAATAACAACTGCAAAAGGAAAATTGCTTTCTGTTTGTGGGTCAAATATAATAAAATAGCATCACGATACGCCAATTCTGTCCTCTTTAATATTTTTCTTCACGCCTAAGATGCAAGATCAATTTGAAGTAAACAAACATAGTAAGTATTAATAAGCCAGTGGCTGACTGGCTGTAGCCAGGCAAACGTACCTGGCGCTCATGGTGACCGAATCATCCCTTACGTCAAAATTTAAACTTGTAAAATTATCTTTACGCTACTTCTATTTTATCATACATGCATATAATTATAATAAAATTTTGATATATTAAGTACATTATTTATATGTTTAAATTTGTATAAATCAACTACTTTGATACTAACAAAGTTTTATTTCTAAACTTATATGAATTAACCCCTCTAACATTAACAAAGTTTGAATCTGTTTAAGAGTTTAAATAAAATGACTATTTTACCTCCAATAAAAGACTATTTTATCTTACAAAATTTTTTAAAAACATAAAATTATAATTAGAAAAATAACCCTGAATTTAATAAAACAAATAAATCTTAAAATCCAAGATATTAATTTTTATAATTATAATTTTTTATTATTGAAAGTTGGTATAGACTATTATTATTTTGGTGGTTAATTTAAACAATGAAAATCGTTTGATAATTGTTATCGTATGATTGATAATTTTTTATTAATTTGAGATACCTCTAGAATTAACAAAAACAAAAAGAAAATATTTGAAATGGGTATTACATGTTTTTTAGGTCAAAAGGAGTGAAAAATCAATAAAAGCTTATCAATTAATTAAATGGTACTCACATACCCATTTTTTCAATAATTTTTATCAATTAATTAAATTGTATTTTTTCAAAATTTGTAGAATAAAGTGATTTTTTAATTCATTTAGGGATAAAATGGTCATTTTATTTAAATTCTTTAACAAATTTTTATCGATTTATTGTCAAAGTAGTTGACTAATACAAGTTTAAAACCAAAAGTGGTATAGAGAACATGTCAAAATTTTATGTTAATTAGATGTATATATGACAAAACAAAGGTTGTGCAAAGATAATTTCCCTTTCTAACCAACTCCCAAACTTTTTTTAAATTTGCAAATAAACCTTTGCCGAATCCAAATAATTTCAGCGAAACAATCTCTTGTGATGCGGAGAAGAGAAGTAAGAAATGATGATGAGGAGGGAGAATTTGAGCGCTGAGTGGATAGTAGGGTCCACATTCACTCTTACAACGAATTTGAAGAAGAAGAAGAAGTAAGAAATGATGATGAAAAGGGAGAATTTGAGCGCTGAGTGTGGATGGTAGGTTCCACATTCACTAGTACAACGAATTTGAAGAAGGAGAAGAAGAAGAAAAAGGGGTCCACATTCATTCTTACAACGAATCTAAAGAAGAAAAAGGGGTCCACGTTCACTCTTACGACGAATCTTGAGAAGAAGAAGAAGTAAGAAATGATGATGAGGAGGGAGAATTTGAGCGCTGAGTGGATGGTAGGGTCCACATTCACTCTTACAATGAATTTGAAGAAAAAGAAGAATAAGAGATTTAAGACATTTACAGTGTTTATTTTGCTTTTCTTTTCTTATCAGATATGTCTGATTATAAGATGTTTAGGTCTGAATAAAAATAAATAAATATTTTGACTTTTTTTTGAATGGCAAACTACCAATAAAACTTTAATATTCTCTCTCGTTAATACCTTTCTTAAATAAATTTATTTTCTATCATATAAATTATTATTTTTTTCTATTTATCCCCTTTTTCTGTTATATAATTGTATTCAACTATCATTTCTTTCTCGTGAATGAGAATTTTAAGCATAACAGAACTTTAGGTGAGTGTGTACAAAAATAAATAAATATTTTGACTTTTTTCTGAATGGCAAACCACCTTAATACTCCTATTAAATAAAGTTATTTTCTATCATATAAATTATCATTTTTTTCTATTTATCCCCTTTTTTTGTTATATAAATGTATTCAACTATCATTTCTTTCTTGTGAATGATAGTTTTAAGCATAATAGAACTTTAGGTGAGTGTCTTTTATAATAATAAGTCCATCTCTTTATGTTTATATTTACTATTTTTATAACACATTTTGAATTTTGTTTAATACATTAATTTTAATTCAAATGATTAAAAAATTCTTAATTGACTTATATAATTAACAAGAAAAAATGTCAATACAATATACTAAAAATAACATTATAAGTATCATATATTAATGTAAAAAAATACATGTGTTAAATATATATTTAGATATATATTTTGTTTTTCATGCTTTGTTAATGTAAACATTATCAATTTTTTTAAGTAATGAAATAATTTATTTATAACATGTCATTTATTTAACCAATAAATATAAGTATTATTAATATTTATGAGGTTATATATAACAGAATATCATATTTCATATGTTATCTTTTTGAAAAATAAATAACTTAACACTTATACTCATATGTTGAAAAGAGAAAAACAAACATATCATTTAAATATATATATTTAGACCCATTTAGACTTCAATCAAATTCACACCAGTCAAATTTCATACAAAAAACAAACAACACCTAAGTGTTTCAATTTTTATCAATTTACCACCAAAAAAGGTAAGAGCTCCCTTAGTGTCGGTTATCCATAAAAATGGTTGCTGGCTTGTCTTATTTCTCATTTTGTTTAATTTTCATAAATTCAACTCATGATTCAATTACGAATGAAGTGCTTTTTGAAAAAATTTGGTCTTCTATTTGCTAGAGTCAAGTCTTTGTAAATTGTTTTTCCTTTTGCTTGATATATATCTGGAAAATTATGAATCCTTTGTAGGATTTAGAAGAATTTGAAAGTTTGAACTTGTTAGGAGATTGATAGGTGAAGTAGGGCCACAGTTAAAAATGAAATTGGAAAGAAAATAAAGAACAAGCATAAAGACGACACAAGAATTTAAGTGGTTCAACTTTTAGCCAACATCCAAGGGCAAAGACAAAAGGAAATATTTTACTAGTGAAATGAGGATTACAAATATTGTAATATTTTGACTCACTATCCAGAATCTCAATACACCCAATCTCCCACTCACTAATTTTCAAGAGCTTTATAATTTTAAGCTCTTAAATCTTATAAATTCTTAACTCTCTCTCACAATAGAGAAGAAGATCAAAAGGAAAATAGATAAGCAAAATGAGGGAAACACCCCTCTTTATATACCAAAATTGAGCTATTATTCATCCTTTTATTTTATCAATTTTTTTTAATAGCCGCCTTTTCTTTCTTCTTTTCTACTTCAAACATTTACAACTTTTAGATTAATTGGCTTTTATAATTTGGCAAAATTCTAGCCATCTTTCTTGACATTCTCCCAGTTGGAGATTAAATTGAGAATCTATCAATCTCCATACCATCCTTTCTGCTTCACTGTTGTCATGTTGCTTATGTCTCTACTAGGCCATAAAAAGATCTACTCCATTCAAGCTTGTTAGCATTTATTAGCTTGGTCAAAACATCTACTAGGTTCTCTTAGGTATGGATTTTCCACAAATCTACACTTTCACCTTCTACTACTTCTTGAACAAAGTGATACTATACCTCTATGTGCTTTGTCCTGTAATGAAAGGTTGGATTCCTTACAATGTGTAATGCACTCTAACTGTCACAAAACATAAAAATTTTCTCTTGTTTATACCCGAGCTCCTGCAATAAGCTTTGCATCTCAACAGCTTCCTTACAAACTTGTGTAGCTGCCATGTATTATACTTCTTATTGAGATAGTGCCACACTAATCTATAATTTTGAAACATAACTTATAGCTGCTCCTATAAATGGAAACATGTAACCAGAAGTGGATTCCTTTTTATCAAGGTCTCTCGTAAAATCTAAGTCCACATAGTCCCTGACAGTAAATTTTGATCCTTCGCAACATAATGCAACATCTAAGGTTCTTAAATTATAATCATTTGCAACATAATGCAACATTTGAGGTTCTTAAATTCTGATTCTTTGCAACATAATGCAACATCTGAGGTTCTTTTGATGTGTCTTAGAATCCTTTCTATAGTTTTCCAATATATCTACCAGGATTCGCATGTATCGACTGGCCGCTCGTACTACTTATGCAATGTCTGGCCTTGTATAAATCATAAGCGAGCATTAGACTTCCCACTATTGATGTATACGGTACTTGAGACATCTCTTTCCTCTCATTTTCACTTTGCTAGGACACATACTTGAGGGTAACTTGAAATTAACAGAAGTAGGGTAGAAATTATCTTACAATCTTGCATGTTAAAGTCTTTGCAAAGCTTTCTTCAAGTAATTCCTTTGAAAAAGCCAAATCTTCGTGTTATTTCTCTCTTGGTGCATTTGCATTTCTAGAATCTTATTCGCTAGTCCCGAGTCTTTCATTTAGAACTCCCTATCTAATTGTGCCTTCCATTATTAAACTCAATCTTTGTTGGGGCTTGCTACCAACACATCATCCACATACAATAACAAAATGATGAAATCATTATCTTCAAACCTCTTATAGTATGGACTGTTAGCCTAAAAGTCTATACAAATTGTAATTTCGATGATAACAAACATATGTTATTATATTTTATAATTTCACTAGTTTTTAAGGAAAAATTTTATTCAAATGAATCAAGTAAAATCGAGCTCAAAGACTCAATCGGATAACTACTCAATCAAGATCGAGTATTAAAGACAACTGACTTCATTGCTACAAATCTTGTAAAGCCGACATGATTTAATGTATGCATGATTTAGCATTTAAAAAGCTCAAGATTTTGTTTAATATATCATTATTTTTCATAAACCAAAGGTTTTATAATCATAAACTAAGTATTTTATGGAATTAGTAATTTTTCAAGATATGGATTAAAATGAAAAAGTTTTGCAAACTTTGATTCAACAAGTATTATTTTGAATTATGGATTTAGACCTGTATGAAAAAATATGAAATATTTTGGGTCATAATATAATTTTTAAAAGATTGGACTTAATAAATATTATTTTAAATTCTAAATTTGGACTTATTTGAAAAAATATAAAACATATTAGGTTATAATATAATTTACAAAAGTATTAGGCCATATTATAATTTTTAAAAGGTTTAGGCCAAATTATAAATATTAAAAATATGCCTAGAAGAACGAAAGTAAGTGGCTAACTGGATGGGAATTAACGGCTAACTGCCTGGCCTCCTGTTTTTCAAAATTTAGAGCCAAATTTACAATAGTAACTTGCCATATAAGCTAAGCGGCTAACCACCAAAACAAGCGGTAATATGGCAATGCTCTGAAGGTCAATAACGACTAGCTTTTCTCATCAAAACTATATAAACTCAAATCAAAATCAAATCTAAGAAGTTTTTGAAAGTTTTTCAAGTTGAAATCAGTTCATACAACATCCATTAAGCTTCCATTTTTTAAATCTTCATACATTAAGTTATCATTGAGCTACCATTTGTATGTCTACTCTAATAGAGTGTTTATTGTAATCTTCAAATTCATTATCAAATTTGTGTTAGTATAAGTGTGGGAAACACTTGGAGAAAAGTGTGAGTGAGTGAAACACCATTTGTAAAGGTTTATTGACACATTGGAAGTCAATTGTAAGAACTTGAAGCATTGGAGGCTTAGATAGTGAAATCCTCAAGCTTGGTGTGCTTGGAGGTGTGGACGTAGACCGGTTTGATCTCTCTTCCCTTATCTTTTTAATTTCGAGCATTGTTAAATTTATTGCTTTTGATTTTATTAAGGTTTTAGTTTTAATTGTTGTGTGATTTTACTTACTTAAGTTTTAAAAACCCAATTCACCCCCCCTCTTGGGTTGCTTAACTAGAATTTCATGGACAATAGTCTGAACTGAGTTTATTGTTTCTGAGGCACATGATGAAGGAATCAAATCTCTTATAGCAATGGTCGGCGCCTGTTTGAGATAGTATAGAGATTTGTTCAAACTACAAACCAAGTTCTCATATCGTGTTTCAACAAAACCTTCAGGTTGGAACATATAAATTTCTTTTTCAAGTTTTCTCAAAGAAATGCAATTTTCACATCTAACTGCTCTAGATGTTAGTCGAATGTAGTACACATTGCCAAGATTATTCTAACTGTCATTAGTCGAACTACTAGAGAAAAATATCATTAAAGTCAATATCTTTTTTCTAAGCATAGCCTTTTAACACCAACTTGCATGATACCACTCCTCCTAGTCATTGCCATTACATTTAATCTTGTAAATCCATTTGTTACCAATGGCTTTTCATTCACATGGTAGTAGGACAAGTTCCTATGTCTTATTCATGTGTAAAGCTTTAATTTCTTCCTGCATTGTTGTTACCCACAAAGCAACATCAAAAATGTTTAAAATTGATGGAAAGTTAATGGCTCTACATACTCTGTTAGAAGACAATATGTAACATTAATCTCTGTAACATACTCTGAGTGCCATACTGGCGGTCATCTCTCACGAGTTGACTGACAAACTTTAAAGCTTTAGAATTGGTCGGTACTTGTTTCTCGTGTCTTAGTGCTGCTTTAAAAGAATTTGAATCTTCATTTCCTGAATTATTTTTCACATACACCAGTAAAGTCTCTGACTTTTCTTTTACAGTACTATCATGCCCATCTCTACTTTGCAGTTGATCTTCTACAAAGATAACATCTCTCCTAATGACAGTCTTGTGGGCAATGGAGTCTCACAGACGATACCTCTTTACTCTATCAGCATATTCCACGAAAATACACCTCCTGGATTTTGAATCCAATTTTGCCTTTTCATGGGCATTGTACATCACGTACACAGGACATCCAAATGCATGTAGATGAGAGTAATCAGTTGGCTTTCCAATCCATATCTCTATCAGTGTTTTCAAATCAATTGTTGTTGATGGAGACTTATTCACCACATAACAGGTAGTTTTAGCTGCTTCTACCTAAAATGAGTAAGGTAGACCAGTAGTCCTCAACATAACTCTTATTTTTTTCGTAACAATTCTGTTCATCCGTTCTGCCACTCCATTTTGTTAAGGAGTGTATGCCATTGTAAATTGTTTTTGGATATCTCCTTGCTTACAGTAAGTAAGAAACTCACTATATATATACTCTCCATCGTTATCTATCTTCAAACACTTGATTTGTTTCCTAGATTCAAGTTTTATTTGCACTTTGTATTCCTTGAACACTAAAAATACATCTAATTTTTTCTTAATTAGATACACCCAACATCTCTTGGAATAATCATCAATAAAAGTCACCATGTACTTTACATTTTCCATGGACGTATCCAGTGATTCCCAAACATTAAAATGAACTAAGTCTAGAATACATTTACTTTTGGCAACAAATCTATTGAACTTCAATCTATGCTAGTTAATTCTAACACAGTGCTCACAAAATGGTAAGTTCACCGATTTGAGCCTTGATAACTCTATGAAATGAGAGTTATCTATACCACTTTTGAACTTAAATCAAGATTTTTTACAAAGTAAATGGCATGTTTTAATTGCATTTTAGCTATATTTAGCATATTTATTTATTTTTAGCTTATTCTAAAAAAATTAAGTTGTTTAAGAATAAATTGTGTGCTTAGATTATATGCTTGATTGTAGACAGTTAGAAGGACAATTTTTAAGGAAGGAATTCTATGCAATGGGCTTACAAGAATGAGAAAACAATTTGACTATGAAAAAGTGAAAATAAGTCTGAAGTAGTGTAGATGCTGTAGACAGTACTGTAGCAATCCTAGAGCAACAAAGGATAAAATTTTGAGTAAATCTCTAAAAAAATATGTGATCTGCAATTTCCAAATCTGGAAGATACGTGCCCTAAACATCCAGTTGCCCTAGTTTTCCATTATAAAAGAAGCATGTACCTAGGAAAGAAAGAGAACAGTCATTCATAAAAAATTAACAAGAAAAGAAAAAGAAAATAACAAAGACAATAGAAATTCCAGGATTGAATAAGGAGATTGTAGGCAAGGGAATGAAGAAATCAAGAACTTAGAAGGATCATTCGCCTCTATCTATATTTTGTTTGTTTTATTTGATTCATGATGATGTACTTGATAGCTGAAACTATTTTTGTTTATATTTTGTTACAAATCATGAACTAATTTTATTTGTGTTTAAGTGATAAACAAGCTTGATGGTGATTGACTGAATTTATTGTGTTTCTGTATGATTGCTATAGCATTTTGTTTTGATAGTGTTTAATTTAATTCACTATTTCGGCTGACCACCCATTTAATGGTATTAGCCAAGAGAGAGCTACAAAAAAGCCTGTTTTAGTGGATCATATCAGAACAATACTTGGTTTTAAATTAGATTTTCCAATTTAGGTTCACTGAATTTGAATAGGGCCATGTCTAATCTAAAACTAGCGATGAACTAGACATAGGAATTCACCTTGTATGGTATTAAGAACTTTAATCATATAATGTTATATCTTCTGTGGCAAAATAACTGGTCATTGTTAGGTTACATATATATATAAGAATTCCAACAGGTGACAGCTGAAGATGCATTAGCATTCGCACAGTCTTTTGTAGTAATTGTTGTAAAGAACAAGATCTTTATGTAAAAAACAATACCATTAAGTGAGTTAATTCACTCAACTAAATTATTCTTGGTGATTACAGTCTTCAGTTATTAAGTGAGTTAATTCACTCAACTACATCATTCTTGATTCAATTGAAATTGCACCATAAGAATTGTTGTAGCAACTCTAACAGCATCAATTCCTGTGGAGACAATACTCGACTCCATCACAACATGGAATGACTTGGCTAATAAGTTTTTGATGAAGTATTTTCCACCCACTACAAATGCAAAGTTGAGAAATGAGATCACATCTTTCCATGAGAGTTTGTATGATGCATGGGAAAAATTCAAAGAGTTACTAAGAACATTTCCTCATCATAGTATTCTTTGCTGCATACAGTTGGAAACCTTCTAAAATAGTCTTAATCCAAGTACAATATCGATGGTGGATGCTTCAGCAAATAAAGCTTTATTATCTAAATCCTACAATGAAGCTTATGAGATTTTGGAGAGAATAGCTTACATTAATTATCAATAGCTACCAACTAGGCAAACTGCAGCGAAAGGTACAGCTGGAGTGCTTAATGTGGATGCCCTAACAACTTTATCGGCATAAGTAACTTCACTGACAAACATGATGAATGCTCTAACCACTGTTCTAGCAACAGTTAACCAAGTTGCAGAAGTATCATGTGTTTATTGTGAAGAGTGACATTTATTTGATAATTCTCCTAGGAATCCAGTTTCAATAAATTATGTAGGTAACTTCAATAAACAAGGCCATAACAATCCATATTCAAACACCTACAACCCAAGATGGAGACAACACCAAAATTTCTCATGGGAAAATCAGAATCAGCATGCTGCAGCAACTAGTGGGCAACGCAGACCTGTACAACCACCTGAATTTCATCAGCAAAATCAAGGTCAAAGAAATGCTAGTAATGATCATATTAGCTCTCTTGAAGCCTTAATTAAGGAGTATATTGTGAAAAATAAGGCAATTGTCCAAAGTCAAATTGTCATTAAGAAGCTTGGAGAATCAAGTTGGACGGTATACCACAGCACTCAGCAACAGACCTCAGGGGAGTTTACCCAGAAACATAAAAGATCCAAGAAGAAAAGGAAAAGAGCAATACAAAGTGATCAATCTAAGATCTGAAAATGATGTGCATATTGCAGTAGGCATGTCAAAGAAGAAAAGTGAGTCTCGTCAAACTCAAGAAAAATTTCAAAATAAAGAAGAGCGTATTCCTTCAACGAATCAACATATTGGTGAGAGCAACAGAGCTGCAACATTTGTAGAAACAAATGAGTCACCATCTATTAGCAGGGATGTTGTAGAACCATCAACAGTAGTAAAAAACGATAGAGCAAGTGCAAAACAACGTGTAAAGCCAACTGCAGCACAATAGTTTAGACATCTACCACTATTCTCGCAAAGATTTCAGAAGCAGAAGCAAGATAAACAATTCAATAAATTTTTAGAGGAGTTGAAGCAACTTCACATCAATATTCCAATTGTGGAAACTCTAGAACAAATACCTAATTATGTGATGTTCTTGAAAGACATTTTGGCAAGAAAAATGAGGTTAGAAAAATTCAAAAATGTTGCTTTAACCCAAGAGTGCAATCATATTATTTAGAGCAAAATACCTCAAAAATTAAAAGATTTAGGAAGTTTCACAATTCCTTGTTCCATAGGAACTAAATACAGTGGAAAAGCACTTTGTGATCTAAGGGCTGCATCAATCTTATGCCTTTTTCAGTTTACAAGCAATTAAGAGTTGGTGAATGCATACCAAAAACAGTGACTTTACAACTTGCAAATATATCTCATGCCTATCTAGAAGGGAAGATTCAATATGTATTGGTGAAGGTGGATAAATCTATTTTTCTAATAGATTTCATTGTGCTGGACTTTAAGGTAGATAAAGAGGTATCAATCATCTTAGGAAGACCTTTCTTGGCCACGGGAAAAACTCTTATTGATGTGCAAAAAGGAGAATTGACAATAAAGGTTAATGATTAGCAAGTTACATTTAATGTGCTAGATGCCATGAAGAGTTCTCATGAGATTGAGGATTGATATTTAATCAGTGCTGTAGATCTTGTTGTAGTTGAGAAGGTAGACAATTGCTGCAGTAACATGCAAATTGATATTGTGGCATTTGAAAATAAAAATGCTAAGACAGTTTATATAGCATTACTAGGAGAGAAGCAACCATTCAGAACAGATAGACATTTTGAATATTTGGATTTATTAAATATGGAAGTAAAATCTCCTGCACTTTTTGTAGAGTCCCCACCAGTTTTAGAATTAAAACTCATACCTTCACATTTAAAATATGCATATCTTAGTAATAATAACACGTTACCAGTAATTATTTCATCTTCTTTAGATGTAGGTCAGGAGAAAAGCTTAATGGATGTGTTGGGAAAACGTAAGAACGCAATTAGTTTGACTATGGCAGACATTAAAGGAATCAGCCCATTTATTTGCATGCATAAAATTCTGTTGGAAGAGAGTTACAGCAACTCAGTAAAACAACAGAGAAGGTTAAATCCAATCATGAAGGAAGTTGTGAAGAAGAAAATTATCAAATAGTTAGATGCTGGAATCATATATCCCATATTACACAGCTCATGGGTAAGTCTAATACAATGTGTACCTAAGAAAGGAGGAGTGACTGTTGTAGCAAATGAGAAGAATGAACTCATACCCACAAGAACAGTCACAAGGTAGAAAGTTTGCATGAATTACAGAAAGCTAAACAAGGCTACAAGAAATTATTACTTTCCTCTACCCTTCATAGACCAGATGTTAGACAGACTTGCTAGAAAGAAGTATTATTGCTTCTTGAATGGGTATTCAAGGTACAACCAAATTGCTACAGCACCAGAAGACTAGGAAAAGACAACATTCACCTGTCCTTATAGCACCTTTACATTTAGAAGGATGTCATTTGGCTTGTGCAATGTTCTAGTAACATTTTAGAGGTGCATAATGGTAATTTTTTCAGATATGGTGGAGCAAACATTAGAAATATTCATGGATGATTTTTCAATCTTTGGTGAATCATATGAGGATTGCTTACACAATTAGGAAAATGTGCTTTAAAGATGTGAGGAGACAAATCTCGTTCTTTATTAGGAAAAGTGTCACTTTATGGTGCAAAAAGGGATAATTTTAGGCCATAGAGTCTCAAGGAAGGGAATTGAAGTGGATAAGGAAAAAATAGAAGTCATTGACAAACTTTCACCATTTATCTTGGTTAATGGCATAAGAACTTTTTTAGGTCATGCTGGATTTTATAGAAGATTCATTAAGGATTTCTTGAAGATAGGTAAGCCCTTATGCATGTTACTTGAGCATTACAAACCATTTAAATTTGATGACAACTATTTAAAGGCATTTGAAGAAATAAAAAGAGCCCTTGTTATAGCACATGTTGTTATAGCACCAGACTGGAGTATCCTTTTTTAATTGGTGTATGATGCTAGTGATCGCTCTGTTAAAGCAGTATTAAGACAAAGGAAAAACAAGATTTTTCATTCAATTTATTATGCCCGCAAGACACTTGCAGATGCCCAACTTAACTACACAACTACTGAAAAAGAACTATTAATTGTTATGCTTGCTTTTGATAAATTTAGGATATATTTAGTTGGCACTAAGGTGACTGTTTATACAGACCACTCGGTAATAAAATACTTTATCTCCAAGAAAGATGTCAAACCAAGACTGATTAGATAGAATCTTTTACCACAAAATTTTGACTTTGAGATTAAGGATAGAAAAAGAACTGAAAATCAAGTGGCAGATCACCTATCAAGATTGGAAGTAGATGCAAGTACTCAGTCTAGACAAACAATCACATAAGCCTTTTCCTAATGAAAAGCTGTTTATGTTTCAGCATGCACAAATGCTGCAGCAGTCTGGATTTTCATAGTATACAGACTTTGCTAATTATTCAGTAAATGGACTATTACCACCTAACTTAACTTGCTAGCAGAAGAAAAAGTTTCTCTATGATGCCAAAAGCTATTAGTGGGATGACCCTTACTTATATAAGGTGTGTTCAAATCAGATTATTTGACGATGTGTGCCTAATGAAGAAATTCCAAACATATTATAAGCATGTCAAGCGGCAGCATACAGAGGACATTTTAGAGGCCATAAAACAGCAACAAAAGTGTTACAAATGCTTATAAGTTTGTTAGATATTGTGACAGGTGTCAAAAAATATGAAACATCTCTCAGAAACATGAGATGTCTCTCGCCAACATTCTAAAAGTGGAGCTGTTTGATGTATGAGAGATAGATTTCATGGGACCATTCCCATCTTCCTTTAGCAACCTATACATTTTGGTGGCTATGGATTATGTATCCAAATAGGTAGAGGCTGCAGCTTTACCTATAAATGATGCCAAGGCAATGGTGAAATTCCTTTAGAGAAATATTTTCTCAAGGTTTGGGACTCTTAGGGCCATCATCACTGATGAAGGCACTCATTTTTGCAACAGGGTATTTGCTGCAGCATTGATCAAATATTAGATCAAGTATAAGATTACCATAACATATCACCACTAATCAAATGGTTAGGCAAAAGTTTCCAACCGAGCAATTAAGAAGATTTTGAAAAATGTGGTAAACATTACTAGAAAGGATTGGTCTCTTAAACTACATGATGCTTTATGGGCTTACCAAACAGCATACGAAACACCACTTGGCATGTCTCCATACAGAATTGTCTATGGCAAAGCTTGTCATTTGCCATTAGAGTTTGAGCATAAGGCATATTGGACACCAAAACAACTTAACATAGATATACATGCTACAACAAAGTATATGAAGCTTCAACTATGTGAATTAGAAGATTTAAGGTTATTTTCCTATGAAAATGCAAGGATTTACAAAGAGAAAACAAAGCAATGATATGACAAAAACATTCAGTAAAGGAATTTAATTCCAGACCAACAAGTTTTGTTAAACAATTCGAGATTGAAGCTTTTTCCAGGGAAGCTAAAATCAAGATGGTCAGATCCTTTTAGACTTTTAAAGTCTATCCTTATGGTGCCGTAGATCTTAAGGATGAAAGAATTGGTCAAGAGTTTCTCGTAAATGGGCAGCGAGTTAAACATTATATTGGTGATGTCATACATGACTCAAGAAAGGATTTATTCCTCAAAGATCCAGTTTTAACAAATCAGGGAAGGTCAGGCTAAAAGGCCTTAAATCAAATGCTAATTGGGAGAAAAGCCAATGATGGAAGTATTTTAGATTTAGAGAGTTTCTTTTGTTATTTTATCTTTAATTAGTTGCTTTAATTTATTTATTTCATTTTCGCTGACATTGTTTTGATGCATTTGATTTCTTTGATATCTGTATTTGCATTGATTCCATGCATATTAAAAAAAAAATGGGGCAATACAAGAGATAGGGAATTGTTACAGCAAAGACTCACGAATGGTGCAGAGCAAGTAAATATTCACATCAGAAAGAGTTATGCTGAATTGCTGCAGCATTGAGCTAACAAAGGAGCTTACAAAAAAGTGTACCATTCAATTAGTCTTCCTTCAACTTTGCAGCCAAGAAATATTTTAAAATTTCACTGACATGCTGATGTCAGTAAGAGATAAATTAGGATAAAGGAAATTTGAAATCCCCATAAAATCGTGACATAAGTTTTTTTCTTTTTCAATTAGGATTTGATTTTCAATTTTAAATTACTATCACATTTATCTCAATATTTACTTTCCTCTTTTTACTCTTCGTGCACTATAAATTAGCGATTATGCTTCCTCAAAATTTTATTCGTGTTATAACTCTTCTCTTTTGTTTAGGACTCTTACCATTATTACTACAACTTAGCAAATCTTCTCGACTCTTTTTAGTACAATTGATTTTCATGTATTGTTATAACGATGGTGAAGATCAAGTCTCATGCCATGAGACTAAAGAACCCCTCTCGTTTCTACGGTTGTAAGGCTAAAGATAAATTTGAAAAATTTATAGAGCCTCAAAAGTTATTAGAAGAAAAGGGGCTCATCTTTCCAACACAACTAACCAGCTTGATGAGAACCATATATACTACTGAAGCACAAAGAGGATGGTTGTAATTTTGTTCTCACCCACAGGACCCTGTCGTTTCCATTGTAAAGGAATTTTATGCTAATATGTTGCAACAAGAACAACAGAACATCTTTGTCAAGAACGTCCAGGTACCTTTAAATTCTTGAGTTATCAATGGGTTTTATAGTTTACCTGCTTTTATCGACTGTAAATATATTGCCTTTGTTAAGAACATGACCATTAAGAAATGGGGAGATGTTTTTAGGACAGTAGTTCTACAGGGCAGTACGTGGGCTAATAAAAGGGCCAAAGTAATTAACACAAGTGATTTAAAACCCATAGCAAAGGTATAAGTAAAGTTTTTAAAACCCCGACTAATGCCCACAATACACACCACCAAAGTATCTGAGGATAGGTTAGTCCTTCTTTACATTATTCTCAAAGGATTGAACATAAACATAGGAAAAATAATTGAGAAAAAATTTCAAGAATGTGCCACCCGTAAAAAAAAATCAACAGTCTTGTTATTTCATTCCTTAATCAATAGGATATGTAGGGTTTCAGGAGTACTTCAAATAATATGATAAGAGAATCAACAATAAAGGAGTAATGACAGTGAAGACAGTGCGAAGAGTTGCTGGAGAAGCAACTATTATAGCACTTACTAAAAACATGTTAGAGCCAAAACAGAGCAAGCTCTAGGCCTTGGCACTAGGTTGCATGAACTCAGCGTGATGGTAAAGAAGTGTGTCCAAGCACAAACAGACGGGAATCAGAGGTTCTGAGCCTATTTGCAGCATTTGGAAGCACAAAAGCATCAGCTCATGTTGTACTTGCAAAGTAGAGATTCCAACATCCCCAGATCATTGTTATAGCAGTTCAATTTCAACATGACTCAGACCACTGCTCCAGTTGAAGAAAAAGGAGATGCAGAAGCTAAAGTTGGGATTGAAGAAGAATAAAAAAAAGAGCAACAGGCGAAGAGTGAACCAGAGGAGGAACAGGACCAAGGCTTAGTCGAGAAGGAACAAGAAACAGAAGAAAAAAGCACAAGAGGAAGATAAAGAAGAAAAAGAAAAAGAAAAAGAGAATGAGGAAGAACCACCACAGGCACCACCAGTCAGCAAAAGCAATGGAAAAGAGGTCGTGGAAGAGAAATAAAAAACCAAATGGGATGAAGATATAGATGAGGCTATTGAGTAAGCCATCACCAGAGTGGCTACAATAGTGGAAGCCCGTAAAAGTCTACATGAAATTATAGCCAGTATCACTATTGAGAAACCCACAACAAGATCTACATCACCTGTTCCTCAGCCCACTCCCATAAAAACACCATCTTTTAGGAGGTCCAACTAACATAAAGGGGTACAACAATCTAGAGACAAGAGCTAAACCTGAAGTGTACACGATCACATCAGCCCAAGATACCCGAGCCCATTAAAGCCCCTCCCATCATCCTAAAATTTAGCAAAAAGAAAAAGAAATCAGCTACTGCTCCTATGAGTTCACCCAAGGACTGTTTGCAAAGCAATTCTAAAAAGAAGTGACTTTTTCCAGCATCTGCTGCAACAATTCTACAACAACAAGGGAATGCCCCTGCCATGCTTTAATTTTTCAGTCTTTATCAAAAACTTCTTCTGTTATTTTTTTTATTTTGTTGCTTTGTTGGTTTATAAGTTTTTATTTCTTTATTAGCATGATTGGTTTGTTTGGTTTGTTTGCATTCTAAATGTTTGTATACGTGTGAGGACACAACACCTCTCAAGTTTTGGGGGGATTGTGTTGGAATAAGAATAAGTTTGTGATGTGTGTTTTGTTTATCTTTGTGAATATACGTGAAGCTCTGTTACTTAACTTTTTATATGGATTGAAACACCTAATGAAGATAAATTGAGTGTCAAGTTTTATGATTGTCAAGTAGGGATAGTTCAAAGATGAGGGTTGACTTGTTATCTCAACACTTAGGTTTTGACTGAGTTTATGAGGATGCTGTAGCAAAGCCTTGTGTAATAAAATAGTAGAAAACATCTTAACTTTAGGGAAAAATTTTTAGAAACTGTGCTTGTTATGAATAATTCTAATCAAATGGCTAAAGTTATTGAGTAACTAGGCCTAAATATACACCCCATATGCAGACTTGAGTCCAAAGGCTATAAATGCTATGAGCATTGCTGCAGCATTAAAAAAAACCTTTAAAAAATTAGAAAGAGAGAAAAAGTCCTTTGCTTGGGATATTGAGTAATCAGGTTTGTTTATAAGCCCCAGGTTTAGCCTTGAGTCAAAGGTGTCTTTAGATAAGACTATATTATGAGCATTGTTACAGCAACTCTAAATTGTGCATTGGTCTAGTAATTGGATGTCGTCACCATAAGTGATAGATATTTACATGAAAAATCAATGATACATTGAAGAGAAATCAATGAAAAAAAAAACCTTGTTGTTGTAGCACAGTTGAACTTTGTTGTGATTTTTGCCCTTGTACTTCAATGTATAAAGTCCTGCCCTTAAGTATGGTATAGTAGTTGTGTAATGTTGTTGTACCTCTGGACTTATTTGAGAAAACACACACAAACTTTGGATAAAATGAGACCTAAGTCTAGACTTGAACTGCTATGGCAATCTTGCATAATTTAAGGAGTGATCTGAGGGTTAGAACATCTTTGCACATGTGATGACAGAGCTAAGTGTGTTGTATGATTGTGTGTTTCAAATTTTAGTGTCATTGTCATTACTTGAGGACAAGTAATGGTTTAAGTTTGAGGGTTTGATAACTCTATGAAATAAGATTTATTTGTAACATTTTTGGACTTAAATTAATATTATTTAGAGAGTAAATGGCATGTTTTAATTGCATTTTAGCTACATTTTGCATATTTATTTATTTTTAGCTTATTCTTAAAAAATTAAATTGTTATAGGAATTGTTTGCTTAGATTATGTGCTTGATTGTAGGCAGTTGGAATGGTAATTTTTTAGGAAAGAATGTTATGCAATGGGCTGTAAGAATGAGAAAAAAATTTGGCTACAGAAAAGTAAAAATAAGTCTGAAGTAGTGCAGATGTTGTAGCTAGTGCTGTAGCAATCCTAGAGCAACAAAAGAGAAAATTTCGCACGAATTTTAAAAAAAATATGCGATTTGGAGTTTCCAAATCTAGAATATACCTACCCTAAAAATCCAATTGCCCTAGTTTTCCATTAGAAAAGAAGCATGCATCTTCCAAAAGCGAGAGAGCCCTCATTCACAAAAAAATTAACAAGAAAAGAAAAAGAAAACAACAAAGATGAGAAATTCCAGGATTGAATAAGGAGATTCCAGGAGAGGGAATGAAGAAATCAAGAACTTAGAAGGATCATTCACCTCTATCTCTATTTTGTTTGTTTTCTTTGATTCATGATGATGTACTTAATGGCTAAAATGGTTTTTGTTTCTTTTTTGTTACAAATCATGAACTAATTTTATTTATGGTTGAGTGATAAACAAACTTGATAGTGATTGACTGAATTTATTGTGTTACTGTATGATTGCTATGGCATTTTGTTTTGATTGTGTCTAATTTAATTCACTATTTCGACTGACCACCAATTTAGTGATACTAGTTAAGAGAGAGCCACAAAAGAGCTTGTTTTAGTAGATCATATTAGAACAATATTTACTTTTAAATTAGGTTTCCTAAGTTGGGTTAACTCAATTTGAATAGAGCCATGCCTAATCTAAAACTAGTAATGAGACTAGACACATGGATTCACCTTGTAGGGTATTGGGAACCTTAATCATATAATGTTATATCTTGTGTGGCAAAACAACTGGTCATTGTTAGGTTGCGTATAAATATAAGAATTCCAACAGGCGACAGCTAAGGATACATTAGCATTCGCCCAGTGCTGTAGTAATTGTTGTAACAACAGTACTATAACAGAAAAACAGTCAATACCATTAAGTGAGTTAATTCACTCGACTACATCATTCTTAGTGATTACAATCTTGTGTGAGACGTGTCAATTTAGTTTATTGTATTTTATTTTTCTATTATTTAAATTATTTAGTTTAATTTGGTTGATAAAATGATTTAATTGAAATTGCACCATAAGAATTGCTGTAGCAACTCTAATAGCATTAATCCCTGTGAGACAATACTCAAATATTTATCGATTTATTACTTGTTATGTACACTTGCGCACTAACACTCATATTTTAAGAGGTTGAATCCAAACAACAACAAGCCCCAGAAGTAAATTTCACTCAGAAAGAATCTTCAAACATTGTTCTGACATGTGGCCAAGTTTGAGATACCATATCATCGCTGACTCTTCTCTATTTAACATGACAAATGCATCAGTTTCCTATAGTGTTTCTCTTTTAAGCATGAATAGATTAACATCGATATATTTTGCCTTCATCAATACAAGCACGCCTTTGATTATCTTCATTATCTAATTTTCCACATAAGTTCTACACCCATGACTATCTATTTGTCCTAAAGACAAGAAATTCTTTTTCAGGCCTTTAACATGTTATACCTCCTTAATTATGTGAATTGTACTGCTAAACATTTTTGTTTTGATAGTACTAATACCAATGATTTTCAAGGCATAATTATCACCCATGTATACATATCCTCTTAAGATAGGTTTATATTTGTGGAACCATTCTCTCCAAGAGATCATGTGCCAGGTAGCTCCTAAGTCTATAAGCCAGACATCATATAACTATTTCCTGCCTTCTAAAACTCTTGCTACCTCGATATATAAAATGTTAACATCATCTAAGGCATTCGCTACATATCCCTGAGCATTTGATGACTCAGGATCTTTACTCTCTCTTTTCTTTTGGTTGTTCTAACCCCCTTTCTTGATGTGCCCTTTCCTAGTACAATTTCAGCATTTGACATTCTTCTTACTTCTTGATTTGGATCAATCGTGATCGTGACTTCCACTGAGGCCACGTTCTGTTGATCTCTCTCTTGTCAATGATAGCACTTCCACTTGCTGCCAAGTCACTAGTATATCTTTCTTATTTTTCCACCTGCTCTCTTGATTTAATGCAAAGGCTACAACATCATCAAAGACTAAACTATCTGCTTACTTGTTGTTCATCAAATTAATAATAAGTTGATCATATGGATCTTGTAGACTTAGAAGTAGAAGATCTGCACATTCATTTACCTTTATTTTATAATCCAACGTTCTAAATTATGAAAATAGAGTTTTCATAGTGTTGATATAGTTGGTCACCAATGTGGTTTCCACCATTCAGAGAGTGTATAGTTCTTTTTCAAGAATATCTTATTGTATAGTGATTTGGCCTCCTGTAGTCTTGTGAAAGTATACCATATTTCCTTTGCTGTCTTTTTCTCTGCCACACTAGATAACACCTCATCCATAAGTGCCAAATGTAGATCAACAATGGTAGTGGTGTCTATCTCATTCCATTTGAAATCATCAATTATCTTTGTAGGTCTTTCTCCAATTGTTGCCAAGCAATCATTATTCCTCAATATATCCTTCATCTTTATTTTGTACAACGAAAATTATTTCCATTGAACTTCTCAATTTTGTACTTTGCTGCCATTATTTTTTCACCACGAACTGCTTTTTGCTAGAATCAGTTCCCACCGTTTCACATGAACAGCAACCGTATATGTGAACAGTACCTTATACTTGAACAATACTGTATACATGAACAATATCTCTGAATTCAGAAAATAAAACCAGTAGCTCTGATACCACTATTAGAAGATTAATAGGTGAAGTAGGGCCACAACTAAAAATGAAATTAGAAAGAAAATGAAGAACAAGTACAAAGAGGACACAAGAATTTATGTGGTTCGGCTTTTAACCTACATATACGAGCAAAGACAAAAGAAAAATATTTTACTAGTGAATTGAGAATTACAAATATTGTAATATTTTGGCTCATTACCTGGAATCCCAATACACTCAATCTCTCACTCATTAATTTTTAAAAGCTTTATAATTTTAAGCTCTTATAACTCGCAAATACTAAACTCTCTCTTACAATAGAAGAGAAGATCAGAAGAAAAATGCAGAAGGAAAATGAAGGAAACGGCCCTCCTTATATAGCAAAAATTTAGCTTCTATTCATCCTTTTATTTTATTATTTATTTTATTTTATTATTTTTTTTCAACAGCGCCCCTTCTTTCTTCTTCAAACATTTACAGGTTCTAAATTGGTTGGCTTCTAGAATTTGGCAAATTTCTAGCCACCTTTCTTGACATAATGAATACAGTTGACTATTCATCAACTAGTGCATATTTTGTATTTTTTGAAGTCAGAGTTGCAGATTGCCAAGTGGATCATAAGATTTTTTGCTCAAAGCTACAACTGGGCAACGTTGTGTTGTTTTTATCGGCCAAGGCAAGCCATTTACAGTTCTTTCTAATCAAGCAAACTGAAATAATTCTTACATGCACAAAAAATTATAAAAGAAAAGGAGGATTACTGATCCACAAAGTTGTTATTTGTAGAAGCACATAGATATTACACTTAATTTATTATCCATCTGTAATGTTTAGATGACACGAAAGTATTACCTAAATTAGCCTTTCAAAAATTCATTTTAAAAATCCATGGTTGTGATGTGTCTTTATAAACTCTCTCATACAAGTCCTATATATTACCAATTGTTTTCAACTTTGTTTTGAGCAGAGCATGAAAGGATATGTTAACTTATCTAGTTATGTTTCTTATGCTTTCACTTCACTTGATTCACCTTGTCCCTCTTTTCAAGCAGTTGTATATGTTGGAGTGTCATTCATCACAAGGATCATATTATGGCCTAAGGAAGGAGCACAATTCATTGGCCACACTCAATTTGCAGAGTATTTTGGGATTCAAGACTGTAGGTTGTTACGGATGCAACTTGCAAGGCGCTTGCTGTGTAATTCTACGCCACTTTGGCTAGTGTGTTATAACACATTGTTGAGATGGCACCAAGGATTGTAAATTAATTAGTATTGGAAAATGCTATTTGCACATAAAATTGCACGAAATAAATAGCATGAGAATACTTGTAAAAAAAAATAAGATTAATAAAGTGAATAAATTTGTCTTTCAATAAGTTATTTCTTGTCTTTTAGTGTTTTTGTGTATTTTTGTATACAATTTTATGTGCAAATAACATTACCCGTTAGTATTTAGTCTAGAGCGTTCTAGTTCTTCTAAGAAGTAGCTCATTTGAGCCTGGACCTGTAACTATATTTTACGGTTTATGTTACTTTCTAATAGAGATATTCTCTATTCTCTCTCTTTTTTTTTTTTACCCACTTTCTCTTCCATTTTTCCAACTCCTAAACACCACCAATCCTTAATTTTCTAGAGTATTGGGCCCGTTTGGTATTGTTTCTGAATTTGTATTTTTTAAGAACAAAAATGAAAATAAAAATGGTGTTTTGCAATTCCTGTATTTCGAATTTAAGTATGCGTCTGGTATCATTTTATGTATCCTGTATTTTAAAAATGAAAACAGTAATATGCTTTCGGTAGACAGAGTTGAAAATGATAAAAACAGAGAATATGTGTTTGGTAGTATATTTTTCAAAAGCAGTTTTTACTAAGCCTTTAGAAAGTAATTATTTAGCTAATACATACACAAATATACCATAACAATTTAAACAAAATTATATAAAAAAAATTACATGATGATAAAGTTTTAGAACTAGCATTAAAAAAAAAATAAAGTTTTACATTGTCATTGCTTTTACACTATAATTAAGATATATATTACAACACATGATTTAAACAAAATAATTACAAAAAATCACACGACAAACATTATGCTTTACGCGTGTAATCATGCCACATAGAAATTGCAATTCTATTTCTTGTAGCATTCATCTCTGCGATAGTTGCTGGAGATAAATCAATATTAATAAGTTAGCCTTATTCTCACCATCAACATCGTGTGGATCCATATATTGAAAAATTAGAGAAAATAACATATATCAAATATTAATCAAATTCAAATAATTGGGTCAATGTTCCTCAGTTGCAGCCATTTGCCAAATTCAATTCTTATGTCGTGCATGTGTCTACTCTCTTGAAAATTAAAAGTTATAAAGGATGCATCAAGTCTAGAAAAAAAATTGTAGATCGAGGCCATAAAGGAAATGCAAGTATTGTTTGCAACTGATCACTCATTTGTATGATCCCATTCAGCTTTTCATTGTTCAAGTAATATTATGTCTATAAAATCTTCTTGTACGAAAGTAATATTTAATCACAAACATTATTATTTGTGTAATTATTTTATAAAACCAATAATGAATCCACCGCCGCATGATTAATTGATGATTAGTTTCGATTCCAACTAGCTGGTTCTTAAAAGCTCAGTTTGCCTAAATCATTTTCTCAGTAAAAAAACAATATTTTTGAAGTGACAGGCAACAAACTCAAACAAAATGGCATTTGTACTGAAACACTAACATGGCGGCGACAATCGTGAACAATAACATATCACTCAAATAATTACTTAAATAATTTACTCAAATAATCACTCAAATAATTACATGCTATTAAAAACAATTAATCAAATCACTAAAGTAATTACTCAAATAAAGCAAATACCAGCAAGAGACAGAGCCGAGTGACTAGCAACAGTCGAGGTTGTCGAGACGGAGCAACAGCGGCTAGAAGGAGATGGAGCAGCAACGGCTAGGCGAAGACGGAGCAGCAGCGGTTACGGTGGAGATGGAGTAGCGGCAGTCGCTGAGATGAATTAGCAACACGACAGAGATGAAATACAGCAAGAGAGAGTAGATCTAGAGACATAAGGAGAGAGAATGATCTTGGATGAAGATAAAGGGAGAGAGAGCGCAGATTTGCTGTAACTGGATCGAGAAAAGGGAGGGGGAAGAGAGAGCGTTGGTGAAGAGATAAGGTTAAGGAGATAGGTCACGAGGTTGCAGGTTTTGTTTTTTAATTCATTTTTTGGTTTAGTTTTGTAATATTTGAAGAATATGTTTAACATGTTTTCAGTTTATCAGTTATAATAATGAATCTGAAATTTTTATTTTGTAATCTATATTTTGAATACAAACTACCGAACATGTATTACATATGTATTTTGAAAACAAAAATGAAAACAATGCTTGGAAAATGGTACCGAACGGGCCCTTAGCTACTATTTCTGGAAACACTGAACTGTTATTTTTCTAACTACTTTCAAGAAACAGCGTGCTCTGGTGTTTAATTAACTTGTGAACGGGGCTAATGTTGGTCTAACTGCTTTTAAGAGATAGCGTACTCTGTCGTTTATTGACTTGTGCCTTGCGAACGGTGTTAATTTATCATTTTATTTGGTGATAATGAATTAGTTGTCAAGTCATGAGTTTGCTGATGAAGAGGACGAAAACGTTATTTATTATTTAAAATAAGACTCGATTATTTCGATGGTCCTTTTATTGTTTAAAATATTCAAATGGAATCTTACCGAATTATAGTGCTTGACTTCTTTTTACGGAATTATAAAGTGAAAAAAATTACGAACTTAAATACTCTTCATGCGTGTGGAGGAGATTGGGTAGCGATTAAATTAAATAAAAAGAAAAATAATTTAAAAGTACACCACTTTAATAATCTCATTCCCAATCCTATCGGTATAAAAATTCTGTTTGTTTATTAAATAACTATTGATTTTACTTTGCTAATTTCTTTTTAAAAGCAAGGTATACGTTTTTATTTTCTTTGCATTCGGCTTTCTTTCTTTTGCGCTGGCCTTTACTCTTGACCCTATTTCATGGGGCATATCCAATCTCAATGTTCTGGAAGTTTGTGGAAGTTTTGTTAGTTACGAACTTTTGTAGGATTGTACGTAGATGAGAATTTTATATACATTTTTTCTTTTTTCTTTTTTTCTTCGGTGAACACATTAAAAATTTAGTTTTTGTCATCATGACTATAACAGTAAAATGAAAATAGTCCTCATTTCGACGATTGACAGAAATGTTGTACGCCCTCATTGACACGTAAAGAACTTTCTTATCCCGTAGCTAATATTTTTATGAATGTGATATCACTGGTTTGTATGACTTTTAGGACTAGTAAATTATCTCAAATTTGAAAGAAAACGATACAGAAATATAATTTCAGTTTGTATGACTTTTAGGACTAGTAAACTATCTCAAATTTAAAAGAAAACGATACAGAAATATAATTTCAGTTTATCCAAAAATTTGAGTTTCAAGGAACATAGCATTTATCATATGTCATGTTAAGATAGAGAATACAATTATAAAAATTTTCTTTTTTTAATGAATAGAAGTCTTTTGCAGTAAAACTTTCACGATCATATTTGAAAATAAAGTTTTATTTTTAAAAAATTTTCACTCGTCTTCCTACATAATTTAAGAATTTAACTTTATAAATTAAACCTTTTTATCAAAGTAATAATCTCTCCTTGGCTCTCCAAATGATAAAATTTAATATTATATCCGTTGACGATATTTGCTCCCAATTCACAAGAATAAAATTTCTAACAGACTTATGAAATTCATTACAAGAAATTTGTGTAAAAGTTAGGAAAACAGAAGTTTGATTATAGGAAATTAATATATCCCTATCCGATTAAAAAAGGATTATAAAGGGAAAAAAAGGTCACTTGCTTTTTGTCTAAAAAAAATTTCATTCCATTTTCCAAGAAGGATAGTCTTTCGTTGACCGGAGCTCCCGCTTAATGAATGCGGGTCTTTTTCTCCTCTATTATCTTAAAAATTTCGGTCTCATTATAAATACTTGGTATATAGCATTCTTAAGAGAGTTCTTGCATTACAAATCCAATTAAGCTTACATTTACAATCAAATTACTTTCATCTCATGAAAAGAGTTCATTCTCTCAGAATCATGATCAAATTTCTCTTACTCCGTTGTTTGGTTCTTATTTCCTTGTTTGTCGCAGCTACAACAGCCAACACAAGTTCTATTACCACAGACCAAGATGCTCTGCTTGCCCTGAAAGCTCACATAACTCATGATCCAACCAATTTCTTTGCCAAAAATTGGAACATGAGTATCTCTTTCTGTAATCGGACGGGAGTCACTTGTGATGTCCATACCCACAGAGTCACAGTCTTGAATATTTCTGGCTTAAATCTCACCGGCACCATCCCTTCTCAACTTGGGAATCTTTCTTCTTTGCAATCACTCGATCTTAGCTTTAACCGAATTTCTGGTTCCATTCCCTCCGCCATCTTCACCACGTATACATTGAAATATGTTAGTCTCCGTGAGAATCGGCTCTCCGGCGCTTTCCCTTCTTTCATTTTCAACAAATCTTCTTTACAACATCTTGATTTTACTTTCAATACATTGTCTGGTGAAATTCCTGCCAATATTTGCCGTGATCTTCCTTTTCTTGAATACATTTCTTTGGCCCAAAACATGTTTCACGGCCGAGTACCGTCCACTCTATCAAATTGCGCATATTTAAAAATCTTAGGTTTGTCATACAATGTTCTCTCGGGGGCCATACCTAAAGAAATTGCTAGTTTGACCAAACTTAAGGGATTATACCTTCGCCGTAACAGACTTGGAGGTGCGTATAATCCCGGAGTTTATGAAAATTGTTCCATAAGTTGTAATATTAATAATGTTTGTTAATACATTTTACACACGTTCATTAATTTGCAGGAGAAATTCCTCGAAAGTTTTTCAATCTTACCGAATTGAAGCTGATGTCGTTAGCAGAAAACAATCTCCAAGGTATGATTATTAAATTTTTGCAATTTTATTCTAGCTTTGCTCAGGGGTGGCTTTAAGTATAGGTAAACAAAACAGTCGCCTTAAGGCTCCAAATTTTAGGAAGGCCACATTTTTTTAGTAGTATATTAATAATTCTCTAATTAATAAAGATTTTTTAAAAATTATGTATGGTAGTAAAGTCCATTAGACATCTCTCTAATTAAAAAATCTTAATTTGGTAATCTTATTATTAAAAAGATATAATTAATAATTTTGTCTAACCATCAATTTATCTATTATAAGTTTTTCGTAGAAAAATAAATAATTTTTTACCCTTTCAGTTTCTCAAAAAACCTTAATTACTTAACATTAGAATATTTGGTTTTGAGTATTTCTTTTAATTTCTATTTAGAACCTTATAATCTAAAAATCATAGATGAAAAAAAATTTTATTGTCTTTTCTAGAAAGAAAATTATTACATGCATTAGTTCATTAAAAAAAGTAAAAAAAAATAATTTTTTTCAAATATAAAGTCCATATCTATTATCTGATCATCAATTTAACATCTCAACTTTCTATGTGCTATCATTGTAAATATTCAATTTGAAAATAGTAATGTTTTCATTTATTTATTTGTTTATATTTGTAAAAGCTCTAAAGAAAGCAAATTTTAGGTTTTGTTTTTGAAATTTTTTAAGATCCTTTTCATTATTTGTTGAAACTCAAGAACTAAAGATGAAATAAATTTTGAGTTTTATTATATTTTTTTTAGTATTGAAGTTGCTGAATAAAAAGAGACCTCATAAAATAAATTCGCCTAAGGCCTCAAATACTCTAAAGCCGGCCCTAGCTTTGCTTGCTTCTGTATTCATTCACTTGTTCTTTAATTATGCTATGATTTTTTTTTCTTTCAGATAGAGATAAAGTTCTATGTCTCTCCTCACTCATTTCATTCTTTGATTTATGCATAATATATATATATATATATATATATATATATATATATATATATATATATATACACGCTTTGTAATTTTCTTTCGTCATATTGCCACTTCCATTTTGAAGCTCCCAATTAAGTTGATCAAAATTAATGATGTTTCATTCTTTTTCTTCTCAGCCTAATTCTTAGATAGTTGAAGAGTTGATTGTTATTACGATATTCTTCAGGAACAAATTCTTTTTCTTTTTCTTTTTTCAAATATGAACAATCAAATTGTTTGCGCAAATATATATTTGCTTAATTTGCAGGAGAAATTCCACAGGAGCTGGGGAATCTTTCAAGATTGGAGATATTGCGGCTGGACCATAATTTTTTGACCGGTATCGTTTCACCATCTATCTACAAATTACTCTTCTCTATTGATTTTGGAATTGTCATTTAATAACTTGACAGGTATCTTCCCTTATGACGTATATATGTGACATCTTCCACTTCTTAATTAAAAGATTTCACGTTTCTTATTATAAATTACAACTATCTAAAATTACAAATTAATTGTATTACAACTATCTAAATTATAAATTACAACTATCTAATTACAAATTAATTTGTATTTATGCAAATTTTGTAGCATTTAAAAAAAAAACACTTGGAATAAATCGTCAATCTTTCTTCTTTACTGAATTTTGATTTCCCAAAAATTATCTTTACAGGTATGCTTCGCTAGCGACATGTATGTGTGACAACTTCATGAAATATTTTACATGGAATCACCAATTATCTTTAAATAATTGGAGATGCCATCACTAATAAATAATTTCTTAACACACACCATAGTAAAAGAAATCGGTAATTTTACTAATCTTGAAGAGTTTTATATTCACCACAATATACTTCAAGGTACGTATCATGACGGAATTGTTTATCTAAATATACTTTTAGTCATCACTTAATGATATTTTATCTTAACCAATGATGCTCATTCTTAATATTAGTAGGAAAATTAGAAATTGTTGATTTACTCATAAATAAATTTAGTGTTAGCATTTCAATTTGGAAAACTTTAACTAAATGTTGATAACTTCGAATCTGTCGAGCCGAGTTCCTGAAGAATATCGTAATAACAATCAACTCTTCACCTATATAAGAATTAGGCTGAGAAGAAAAAGAATGAAACATCATTAATTTTGATGTTATCCCAGCTTTCTTGACCCACGGACCCATTGAAAGTTCTATTCGAATTGAGTTCCTAGGCGCTTAGAAATAGCATTTCTTTTCCGTGTTGCCATAAACCATTCACAAATGAGTTTATTAGCTTCGAACGTTGCCTGAGACCATGTTAGTTGGAGAAATTTGAAAGAAATTATTTTGCTGAATTAATTTATTTTATCTTGGAAATACTTTTTTTTTTTGGCTGTCACTGGGGCTTGATTTACATTAATAGTAACAGCCACCGACTTAGGTTTTACTTTTCACACACAATTTGATCTTTTCGTTTTAACCACATAATCTATATATCTCTCACCTGTTGCTTACTTAAATCGCATACATATTTTACCTACTTATTTTTACAGATATTAGTCTAACGTAGTTTATTACATTTCTCTCGTAATTTCTCCAAATGTGCATTATTTATATTTCATTCTCCCTTTTAATTTATCATACAATCTATCTAAAATTTGAATCACATATATATTTTACCTCTATTTTACCAAAAAAATATAAATACAATACAAAAAGAATATATGTGGCAATTTTTATATAATTAATAAAGCATTGACGGTGTAGCCTTTCAACTTGTGTCTCAGTACTAGTAATAATTGTGTAGCGTACAAATGACTCTTCATTATATATGCGTGTCCATTTATATATATTATCTATTATTTGGAAAATAATCTGAATATAATTCTTTCAAAATACAGGGGAGATACCATCTGAAATCGGTAATCTCCATAATCTGGAGGTGTTGGACCTCGGTCATAACAAACTAGTTGGTGTTTGAAAATAATTCTCTCTCCGGAAGTCTTTCGTCCATTGCAGACGTCCGACTTCCAAATCTTGAAGAGCTTCGAGTGTTGCTTAATAATTTCAGTGGCACAATTCCTTGTTTCATCTTTAATCAATATATGTTAAAGCCTTGGCAGGCAACTCATTCTCTGGTTTTATTCCCAACACATTTGGCAACTTAAGAAACCTTAGGTGGCTGAGTTTATATGATAAACATTTGACGTCTTCAACTCCAGAATTGAGCTTTTTATCCTCGTTGTCAAATTGCAAGTCTTTAACATATATTGATTTATCAGATAATCCACTAGATGGCATTCTTCGAAGGATGTTTGTCGGTAATCTTTCTAATTCTTTGAAAAAGTTTATCATGTACAATTGTAACCTTAGTGGTGGCATCCCTGAAGAGATTGGCAACTTGAGCAACTTGACAACCATTTATTTAGGAGCCAATAAATTGAATGGATGAATTCCGATTACTCTCAGCAAATTACAAAAGCTTCAAGATTTGGGCCTGGAAGATAACAAATTAGAAGGATCAATCCCAAACGATATTTGTCATTTGGCTAAACTGTATAAGTTAGAGTTGGGTGGCAATAAGCTTTCTGGATCAATCCCTACATGCTTCAATAACCTGGCTTCTCTGAGGATACTATCATTGGGTTCCAATGAGTTAACTTCTATTCCCTTAACTTTTTGGAACCTTAAGGACATCTTGAACCTCAACTTTTCATCAAATTTTTTGACCGGCCTATTCCCATTAGAGATTGGAAACTTGAAGGTTTTGGTTGGAATTGATTTTTCGATAAATAATTTTTCAGGTGTTATCCCAACGGCAATTGGAGGCCTAAAAAATCTACAATATCTCTTCGTAGGATATAACAGATTTCTGGGCTCAATTCCTAATTCATTTGGTGATTTGATAAGCTTGAAATCCTTGAATTTGTCTAATAATAATCTCTCTGGGGCTATTCCTGCATCTTTAGAGAAACTCTCATATATTGAAGATCTAAATCTTTCCTTCAACAACCTAGAAGGAGAAATTCCTAAGGGAGGATCTTTTGGAAACTTCTCGGCTGAATCATTTGAGGGAAATTAATTATTATGTGGCTCACCCAATTTACGGGTCTCACCATGTAAAACTAGGATCCACCACACATCACGGAAAAATGCTCTTATCTTAGGGATTGTCTTGCCATTGAGTACTATATTTATGATAGTAGTCATTTTATATATCCTAAGGTATCGAAAGAGAGGAAAACGGCCATCGAATGATGCTAATATGCCACTAGTAACAACGTGGAGAATGTTTTCATACCTAGAACTTTGTCGAGCAACAGATGGTTTTAGTGAAAATAATATAATCGGCAGGGGAAGTTTTGGGTCTATTTACAAAGCAAGAATTGGGGACACAATAGAGGTTGTAGTGAAGGTTTTCAACCGGCAATGTGGAAGAGCTTTTAAGAGTTTTGATATTGAATGTGAAATAATGAAAAGTGTTCGCCATCGCAACCTTTTCAAAATTATCAGCAGCTGTTCAAATGAAGAGTTCAAAGCATTGATATTAGAATACATGCCTCATGGAAGTTTGGAGAAGTATTTGTATTCGAACAGCTACAGTTTGGATATTTTTCAAAGATTAAACATAATGATAGATGTTGCATCAGCTTTAGAATATCTGCACTTTGGTTATTCAGCTCTTGTAATTCACTGTGACTTAAAGCCCAGCTATGTATTGTTAGATGATGATATGGTTGCTCATTTGAGTGACTTTGGCATCGCAAAGCTTTTAACCGGAGAAGATCAATCTATGACTCAAACGCTAACACTTGCCACAATAGGCTATATGGCGGCAGGTTTATTCCATAGTAAATATTTTCAATTTCTTGTAAACTTCCTAATAAGTTATTTATGTTTCGTGATCTTCATTGGATGAGGAAATTATTATTAATGATGTATCTAACTATGTAACTATTGCAATTCATAGAGTATGGAAGAGAAAGACGAGTATCTGCAAATGGAGATGTTTATAGTTTTGGGATTATGTTAATGGAAACTTTTACTGGGAAGCGACCTACAGATGAAATTTTTAATGAAGAAATGACATTGAGGCATTGGGTTAATAATTGGCTGCCCATTTCAATTATGGAAGTTATTGATTCAAATTTGCTAAGTCGGGAGGACATACATTTGGTTGCAAAAGAGCAATGCATGTCATTTGTCTTCAACTTGGCTATGGAGTGCACTATGGAATCCCCTGAGCAGAGAATCAATGCAAAAGAAATTCTGACAAGACTCTTAAAAATTAGAGACTCGTTACTTAGAGATGTTGGAGGCAGGCGTTTAAGACAATCTAATTTAAATTGATTGTGCCCTTCTTTTGCCTACTATCCTTTTCAAATACTTGATGGTTATCCTTCATACAAGTTTTATTAATATGTTTTGTTATTGCTCTTGCTTTTGTTTATTTCTCTCTTTTTTGTAATTTCCATGCATGCATTTTTTTTTTCTTCTCTTCCATATTTGAGTTGGTTTGTATGTAGTTTGCTTTTTAGTTAGGAATGAGGTTCATTACGTCCTCCTTTAATTAGATATACCCTTTTTATTTTTAGGGTTAATTACTCCTAGGTGAAACTTCTTTTAACAAATTTCAAAAAGGTGATATATGTTTTAAAAATATTCGAGCAGGTGACAATTCATTAAGTTTGCCATTAACTTTAACAGGAACAGTAAATTAATTACAAAATGAAATTTTTGCTCCTAGAATTAATTATAAAATGACATTTCTACCGTTATAATATCTACAAAATGACATTTCTATCCCTACAATTAGTTACAAAATGATGTTTCCGTCCCTACACATTTATTTTTAATTTTTTAAATAAAAATATAAAAAAATTACATCTAAGTCTAATTAATTAGCTTTTCTTTTTGTTAAATCATTCAATTTTTTTAAAAAAAAAAATCTTGTTGAATCAAACAAAATTTTCTTATTAAAGTTAATAGCAAAATTTGATTCAACAAGAAAATTTTTTTAAAAAGACTTGTTTGATTTAACCAAAAAAAAAAGTCTGTTAACTACACTTAGATGTAATTTTGTATATATTTTTCTATTTAAAAAGAAAAATAATTGAGTAGGGACAGAAACATCATTTTGTAACTAATTTTAGGGAAATGTCATTTTGTAGCTAACATAAGGGTAGAAAAGTCATTTTATAATTAATTCTAGGGACAAAATATCATTTTGTAATTAATTTACCGTTCCCGTTAAAGTTAGTGACAAAGTTAACAAATTGTCACCAGCTCGAGTATTTTTAAAACATTTGTCACTTTTTTGAAATTTGTCAAAAGAAATGTCTCCCAAGACCAATTGGCCCTTATTTTTATTTAATAAATCTTCCCCAGTACTATCGAGATTCATCGAAAGAAAATTTTAAATTGATTTTATTTTCTTTGACTAGTAATGGAAATTCTATTCTTTATAGTGAATGACTTCAATAATATAGTGTAAGAGTAGTACCAGTACGATTGTTTTCTAAATCTAGAGTCAGGGTAATTTAACAGCAACAAACAAGTCTCTTGTATCATAGGCAAAGTTCATTACATTAATCTTATTTGTCCTCATTTTCTCCTATTTTCTCCATTAATCTTCGCTCAAGGTTTCATGCTCCCTCTTTGAGAAAGGAAAATATTACTTGTCACTGACTGATTGCGAGTACTTCAATTTGACATGTGAGACTGTTTTGTCAGCCATTCGATAAAATCGATATGAGTGGAGCTTTCAATCAATGCGTCCACCAAAATCCTTATAACGCCACTTTTATATTTTATTTTTTAAAATACATTCCATAAATATAAATCTATTTATTAAAATTAAATTTTTTCTCACAAAATTTTGACCTAAAAAACATATTTCTTTTAAGTTTTTATTATAAAATATATACAAATTCTAAACTATTAAATTATTTTCTTCTTATTATATAATTTACATCTCTATAACTCTGAACTCCTATAATTTTTTTAAAAAATTTCAATTTAAAATATAAATATAAAATATAAAATGGAGAGGGTATAAAAGGTTTATTAAAAGAATAATTTATTTAAGTATTTAACTAAATTTTAATTTAAAATAAGAAATAAATTAATTTATTTTTATTATTTAAGTAATTTTCAATTGAAAAATAGCTTTATGAGTAATATTATTGACATATGATTAAAATTCTTATTAATTACACATTTTTCGTATAAATACAAGTGACATTTATACAGAAAGTACGATGAAGTCAAGAAAACTTGAATATAAATACTCCAATGTAATTTCACGCATGCAAGTTATGAACCAGTGATCTTTAGAGCATCTTAAAATTGTCCAACACAAGTAATTAGTTTGAAAAATTGCCAATAATGTTTAAAGTGGGAACAAAAAATTATACTATATGTATAGGACATGATATCATTAAAGGCGGCTTACAAATTATGAGAAAAATGTCAATCTTACAAATAATATTTAATACGTCAATTAGACTGAATCTACGCAATGAAAATTTCAAAATAACTAATAAACCCTTAATTTTCTCTTAATCATAATTATGATCTTAATTATTAAAGTCATTCAATGTCAATTACCTATTCATTTTTTTAATTATCTAAATGACATCGAAACTGCAAATGAAACAAATTGTTTAATTATTCATTTTTTACTTATTCATTTTTTTTAATACTAATCCATTCGATTGTTCTGTTTCAAAGTACTTAGAACTGCAAATGAAACAAATGCTTGCAATTACAAACGGCCTAAAATGAGATTTTTATTTTTTAATGTAGCAATGACTTTGATCTTGATATTGAAAATTTATTTGTAACTTATATAAAGGCCTCAATTTTATCATAATGGATAAATTATACCTGCATCAAGAAGTTTCAAAACTTCTTTCTTTACTACTTCCATCATGAGTGGATTCAAACGGCGTTGAGCTTGTATCGAAGGTTTGGCATCTTCCTCCAATAGTATTCTATGCATGCACGTGGATGGGCTTATCCCTTTAATATTAGCAATTGTCCATCCAATAGCTTTTTTGCAATCCTTCAGCAATCTCATAAGCTTTTCTTCTTCTAAAGCACTAAGCTTTGAAGAGATGATCACCGGAAGTGTCTCGCCATCTCCTAAAAACAGGTACTTTAGATGACTTGGCAATGGTTTAAGCTCTATTTTTGGTGCCTGCAAAATAGATGGAAGAAGTTTTGCATGAGAGGTAGGTAATTCAATATAAGACACATTAGAAGTTAAAGTTCTCAAAGAATTTAATTCAAAGATTATCTCTTGCAATGCAAAATTTAAAACAAACTCTTTTTCAGCCTTTTGCAATCCCTTGAGTCCAAAGCTGTTGTTTAAAGCAACTACCAATGAATCTTCAACGTCTAAATCAAAAACTTCTTGCACTAAAGGATCAATAACATCCATAGAAAATACAGACTGTTCATCCCTAGGATATTTCATGACATCATTCATATTGAACTCTATAACCTCTTCATCAAATTTCATAGTAAGAGTTCCTTTATGTACATCCATTTTAGTCCTAGCAGTCTTAAGAAAGGGCCTTCCCAGCAAAATTGGGACGAAATTAGAGGAGTTATCCTCTTCCATATCAAGTACATAAAAATCGGCAGGAAAAATCAACTCATTAACTTTTACTAAAATATCTTCTAACACCCCATCAGGATATGCATTAAACCTATCAGCTAGTTGAATTATCACGCCAGTTTATTTTAATGGACCAACATTCAAAGACAAATAAATAGAATGAGGCATGACATTAATAGAAGCTCCTAGATCTAACATAGCCTTCTCTGTTAATCTTATAATAATGATTTTGATGATAACAAAAATTATATGTTCATGATTAAAGTGTTGGGGCTATTAAAAAGAATTTTCTAAAGCAATACACTTGTTTAAAGTTCAAATAAAATGATGAAACTGGAAATTAACGGTGAACCGTTTATTGGAAAACGGTGAACCGATAATTTACAATGCTAAACAAGTTTAGCACAAAACGGTAAGCTAAATGTCACATGTTCTGGAAATTAACGGTGAACCGTTTATTTGAAAACGGCTAACCGATAAATTCCAGTAAGGAGAAGTTCTCTAGTCTTGAACCGCTTATTTAAAACGGCTAACCGATAAATTCCAGTAAGAACAAGTTCTCTAGTCTTGAACCGTTTATTTAAAACGGCTAACCAATAAATTCCAGTAAGGAGAAGTTCTCTAGTCTTCAACCGTTTATAAAAAACGGAGAGCCGAGTTCTGTTTTGCAGGTTACTGGAAATAAACGGTGATCCGATAAAAATAAACGGTAAACCGTTTATTTGAAGTCAAAGGATAACGGCTAGTTGGAAATTCAAAACGGCTAACCGATAGAGACAAACGGCGATCCGATTATTCTCAGAAAGTCAATAACGGCTAGTTTTCAGCTCCAACTATAAAAAGGCTTAATCAAATTCAAACAAGTGATCGAACATTTTTTGATATTTGAGCTTACTACTGAGAAACAATCTTCTTTGAGCTTCAATTGTGTTTCATTTCATTTCCTCACACATTAAAATTTCAATTGTAATCATTTGGAGTGTGTGAGAGATTATTTGTTATTAAATCTTTTTCATTGAGTGATTGTAAGTGTTGGGAAACACTTGGGTTGAAAGATTGGGGTTAATCTCTTATTGTAAAGGTCCATTGACACCTTGGAAGTCAAGTGTAAGTGTTTGAAGTCTTGGAGGCTTGCATAGTGGAATCCTCAAGCCCGGTGTGCTTGGAGGCGTGGACGTAGGCACGGTTGGCCGAACCACGTAAAAATCAAGTGTTTGATTTCTCTTCCATTATCCTTTTTAATTTGAGCATTGTTGAATTTATTGCTTTTGATTTTGATTAAGACATTAGTTTTCATATTGTGCATTTTTATTGGCTTAGTTTTTAAAACCCAATTCACCCCCCCTCTTGGGTAGCCTAAATAGAATTTCATTCTCAACTCTAACACTACCAATTTTGCAAGGGATAGTAAACATACCTGGATTCTTGCACTTAGGGGGTAGTTTCTTTTGGAAAATAGCAGAAACATTCTCCCCCATATGAACTTTTTCATCTCCTTTCAACTTCCTCTTAGAGGTACAAAGTTCCTTAAGAATTTTAGCATAACGAGGTATTTATTTTATAGCATCTAATAAAGGAATATTTACCTCAACCTTGCGAAATGTCTCAAGGATGTCTCTTTCTTGTTCTTCCTTCTTGGATTTTGCAAATCAACTTGGAAACGGAGGAGGTATCACCACAGGTAAGGGTTTCACATTGCTGGGCTGCGCATATTGAGATTGAGGCATCAATTCCTCTTTCTCAAGCTCATTTTCCAAGTGCTTTGTCACTTTCTTGTTAGGCTCTTGCAACTCTTTCCCACTTCTAAGGATGATAGCACTAGCGTTTTGCTTTGGATTCAACTCAGGTTGTGAAGGCAATCTCCCTGATACTTGAGACTCTAAGCGGCTCACTGTAGTTGTTAGTTGGCTTATTTGGTTCTCCAAATTTTGAATGCTTGTTGTAGTTGCCTGCTGAAATTGTTGAGTGTTAGTTGCAAGTGATTTAACAATCTCTTCAAGAGACATACCTGACTTGGAGTTTGACTGAGGAGGAACTGGTTGGAATTGTTGTCTTGGTGGGTATTGTTGTTGAAATCCCGACGGCCTAACTCCATAGCTGAAGTTGGGATGATCCTTTCATCCTGGGTTATATGTTTGTGCATAAGGATCATATCTCCTCTGAGGCATGCCCGGAAATCCTCCAACTGCATTAGCTTGTTCGAAGGGTTCTTTTGAAGTGTAGGACACATATCAGTTAAATTACCCATATTGGAACAAATGCCACATGTCTTCACCTGTTGTACATTACCTACAACAAACTTTTCCACAAGAGAGGTAAGTTCATCTAAACGTTGATCAATAGAAGAAGTACTTACCTCATTCACTTTCCTCGAAGTGAGATCTTGTCTATTGCCAAATTGTTGCGCATTGGCAGCCATGTTTGAAATTAATTCCCTTGCTTGAGTAGGGGTCTTGTTTACTAACACACCTCCACTAGCAGCATCTATCATACTCTTATCCATCAATGAAAGTCCTTCGTAAAAGTATTGAATGAGAAGTTGATCAGAAATCTGATGCTGAGGACAACTGCCACACAATTGTTTAAATCGCTCCCAATACTGATACAAAGTCTCCCCAGGAAGTTGTCTGATACCACAAATGTCTTTTCTGATGTTGGCAGCTCTTAAAGCAGGAAAATACTTTTCGAGGAACTGCTTCTTCAAATCATTCCACGTTGTAATCGATCCAGGAGGTAAATAATACAGCCAATCTTTAGCTAACCCATCTAAAGAGAAAGGAAAAGCTCGCAGCTTAATCTGCTCTTCAGTTACACCTTGAGGCCTCATGCTTGAACACACAACATGAAACTCCTTGAGATGTTTATGAGGATCTTCACCTGCAAAATCGTGAAACTTGGGTAATAAATGAATAAGACCAGATTTTAGTTCAAAGTTTACCTCCAGATTCGCATATTGAATACAGAGCGGTTGCTGATTCAAATCTGGTTCAGCTAACTCTCTAAGAGTTCTTTCTACAGGCGCAACTCTATCCATAGCTTGTTCTTCGAAATCGCTAGATGATTCAACAAAATTAAACACTGTATATGTTTTAGAATGCAAAGGCGACGAGGATCGCTGCTTATCTTGCTTAGCCTATTGTCTCAGCCGACGAGCTGTCTTCTAAATTTCAGGATCAAACGAAAGTGTACCTGTACGAGAAGAACGAACCATAAACCAAGTAAAATGTAAAAAGGATTAAATAAATGACACCAATCCCCGGCAACGGCGCCAAAATTTGATGGGTGTCGAAGCCAGCAAAAATAAATACCTACTCTAACAAAATTGTGTATAGTGATTGAGCAGGGTCGTGTCCACAGAGATTGGTAATTATTAAATCCTTTTAAAAATAAAAATGTAAAATTGGGGGATTGTTGACAATAATGAAAATCAATTTAAATTAATAAGAATCCAAATTAAAGGTGTAATTCAAAATGGGAAAACTCTAGTTGAAGGAATTAATTCAGCTTTGATTCGACTACTGATCATTGATGCAACTATAAATCATTACTGCTTATGAATAGACCGGTTATAGCTACTGAGACACTCTAATAGCCAATCTCTCCTTAATTAGTCGATAACCAAGGTACGACCATTGGTTATTTCCCTAATCAATAGACAATCCTAGATACGATCATAAGATTTAATCAATTGACAGCCTGAAAAATTAGAGAGACCCAAATCCTAATTAATAAATACATACGATGGTTCATTTAAATTAAATTATTTATTCTCATAACACAACGCACTGCTATGTTATTTGCCACAAACATCAAAATCTTCATACGATGAATCCTTCAATTGGCAATAGATTAAATTGATAATTAAATAGTGGCCAATTATCTAATTAACAAAGATAATCATGACAATAATTCAGAGAATAAACAAATACCCAAAAAGTAATAAAACAATTAAAAGCACAAGAAAGATCTCACAGTAATGGTGAATCAAAGCTTCATTAACCTTCAACCAGAAAAATAAGTTTAGTTCCTCATGGAGAAAAAGAGAAAACCCTAAAAAAGATGAAAACAATTAATAATCCAATTCTCATTCTAATCTCCCTAATCCTTCTTTATCTCCTCTTTTTATAGTTCTCTTAAAAAGGATAAAGATAAAAATATCTAAAATCTTATCTAAACTTACAAGAGTCATGAAAAGATAAAACACGTTAAAAGAAATAAAAACGTCAAATCCGCAATTGATAGCACGCGCCCACGCCTTATCAACAAACTTCTTCTGAAATCAACAATTTCTCCAAGAAGCCATTTCATCCTCAAACATCATCTTGTAGCTCAATTTAGCACTAATCAATAGAATTGAACCTATAAAAATAAAACACACGTAAATCACAACTATTGAGTGTAAAACATTGATATTAAAGGGATTAAACAATACAAAACTAGTGCATAAAATGCACTATAACAGGAGTAGAGGGTAATGATGCAAGGAGTATGGACGAGGCGGTGGAAGTGAGTACAGGGAATAATGATAATGGCAATGGTGCTAAAAAGAATGATGCAGCGGAGGAGAGCATGGAGGAAGAGAAGAAGGAGAGTAATGAGCCTCTTGCGGTTCCAACAGCTGGGTCTTTTTATATGGGACAATGTTGCTGATCCACACAGGTATTATTTGATTTGAGTGAAAATTTATAAATAACTGATAGCTGTATTTTTATTACGGCTTGTCAGTTAGGTTTGCTAGATTCTGTCTAGAAGGTTTTTGGCGTAGTAGAGTGAAAGGAGAGAAAGTTCTCAAATAAACTTCAGTGCTTTATGGAATATAATTAATAGGTATAAAGCATACTAAATTACTTAACAGATTGATGCTGAGCTAATCATGAGCTATGATAGCATTACCCATGCTTTGTGTATTTTTATTAGGGCGTGTCTATTTTAAAGTGTGTAGTGTAAAATTTCGAGTTAAGTTTGAGTGACGAAGTGTTAGGTAGGTTTCTGTTTGGCATAGTTAAGTGGTTAATATGAGTTATCGAAGCAAATATAGAGCAGGATATCTAGTTTTGGGTTTGGTTTTAGCTTGAAGATGGCTACTGATTATTCATCTAGGTATGTATTAGTATTTGTAGATTTCTAAATGCTTTCTGTCAAATGTGACTAGATTATGACTAGAAGTACATAGATGTTACACTTAATTATTATACATCCATTTGTAATGTTCAAAATGATAATGTACTATTACTTATATTATGCTTTCACAACGTCATTTTGAAAATCCATGGTTGTAATTTACCACTAAATTCAGTGATACAAATTTTATCAATTACTGTTGGATAAGGTGACTTGAATAGTTTAATATTCATTTGCAGAAAAAAAGTTGAGAAAGAGAACTAACAATTTGCGTGCGTTCTGCTGGAAATTTTAATTAGCTTCTTTTGAGCATTAATTGCTGGCATGATCTCTTAGACTTCTCTTGCATTTGAATGAATGGATGAGTGTTCATGTATGCAAAGACTTCCATGCATGCACAATAAATGCTACATCAAAGGCATGGTAAAATGTCTGCAAGGTTGGCCCAAGTTATCAAGCTGATTTGGTGGCTGCAAGATTTGTTTATCCGTATTTTGGACCATTTTCTTTGACAATAAGAAAGCCCCAACATCTGTAATTTGAAAACTCATTGAAGTGCCAAAAGAGAGATGGGAGTGAATAACTAGCGAGTTAGTGAAAAGAGAGTGCAGTGACTGTGTGGGAAACTTTGGGTATAATTGAGGTTTGGGTGTGAGATATAATAATCTAAGAGTGTGGTTGTAACAATTTTTCACATGGTGAAATTTTTTATCTCGTCGTCCTTGGCAACCATAGTTATGTACTCCGGTAAAAGATTTTTTCAGTTAACTCTTGTGTTGTGTGATTGAGGTATTCTCCATTTTATTCTTTTTATTTATTATTTGTTTGACATATTGCTGGCAGAGATCTTTGGTGGGAACCAAAAATTCCCAACAATTACCAATTGTTGTAAACCCTGTTCTAAATAGAGCATGAAGGGACTCACTTATCTAGTTATGTTTTTTATGCTCTCACTTCACTTGATTTCATCTTGTCCCTCTCTTTTATAAAAGTTTGTGCAGAGTATCAAGTTCATCACTAGGATCATATTATGGCTGAGGAAGGAGCACAGCTAGCACCCAAGTGTAGCAGAGTATTTGGATTCAAGACTGTTAGAAGGTTGTTGCAGATGTAAGGCTGTTGCTGTGTAATGGTATGCCATGCTGGCAAGTGTGCTACAACAGATTGCCGAGGCATCAAATATTGTAAACTAATACTAGTAGTTAGACTAGAGTGTTCTGATTTATTCTATGAACAGCTCATTGAGCTTAGAACCTGTAACGTGTATTGTACATTTCTGCTATGTCTAATAAAGATTTTCTCTGTTCTTTTTTCTTTCACTTTCTCTTCAATTTTCCGGACCCCCAAACACCACTAATCTTGATTTTCTAGAGTATTAGCTGTTTATTTCTACAAACACAGAATTGCTGTCTATTTGTCTAATTACTTTCAAGAAACAAAGTTCTCTGTCCCGTGGTCTCTTCGTATATTGACTTGTGACTTGTGAACAGGGATAATTAAGGGGCATCCTTTCTTCAAAAAAGTACTACTGAGTAGAGGCGTTAAGAATTATTTTGCTTTTTCTTCAAAATAATTATTAATCATAATAAATTGGATTGAATTAATAATATTTGCTTGTGTCTGTGTTGGTATAAATTGTATAAGATTGGAATTTTTATACATAAATATTTTTCTCATTTAAACTAACGCGGCCATATTTTAACAAATAATTTCTTGTATTTGATATTATTTATTTTCTTAGATTATTTTTATTTTAATGAATCATCTCACCATGCGACACCGGAGTTGATGAATTTCTGAGCTGACGCAAATGATTAGCTTGCCGTTGCATTTCAACAAAATTTGTTGTGATTTTACCAGATTAATCGTCCAATTATTGGAGTACAAGCTGATGAAACAATAAATTCAAGCAAACAATCTCCCTGGCTATCCTTGATTTACAATTCAGGCTGTAGATAATCGTCCATCGGTAATTTGATCACCTTTCTCTGTACTTCATTAATCATTGAATGATTTTTACTGGTTTAATCGTTTAATTGTTGAGTATAGTCGGTAATCTGATCGTCTATCAGCAAGTGACTTACAGTTCACTCTCCAATTTTCGTTAATTTAGTGTGGCAAAGCTTTAAACTAGCTAGGTAGCTATTGTGGTTATGAAAACTTATTAAGAGTTTAATGCAATCACATCTTCTTTCAAGGTTTCTACATCCTTCTAAAATGACTCAGATTGTGAAATACATTCCAAGTTAGGAGATTTAATCATATATCTGGAAGGCAACAAAATTTTTTAAGATATCTTATTACTCTGGAGATTTAACTTCAACTATCATAGCCTTATTCTAACTTCCTGTTACAACGAAATTGCAGAGCTTGGATCTTTACTCGAACAGTTTCACTGGCTCTGTTTCACACACTGGGCAAGCTGTAGCAACTGCAATTCCTGTACGATCATTTCCCCAAGTATTATTATTAGAATGATTATTTAATGCCATTCATTCCTATTCTGTTTGGTTGTTAACTTCATTTAGTTATTTATCAGGAGATTCATTTCTCACTAGAAGCTAGAAATTTAAAGATCAATGGCTTGTAATTTTTTCTTTCAGATGACGGCTTGCCTTACATGAATACAAAAATGTAAGAACAACCAAACCGCTCAAATCTGTGTGGTCCAGCTACCAGAAAGCCTTCACCTCCGCCATTTTCTCCTTCACCTCCATTTGGTCCAACAATCTTAACACCTTCTCCTGGTAATATCTCATAGATCTTAGCTCACCTTATTTGTTTATTGATCTTATCAATATTAATTTTTATTGCCATAAAAATTATGAAAGTATATGATTTTAGTAACTTCAATTTGAAAGTGAGCTGAGGGGAACCTAGACAACTTACGTTTTGCAAGTTTTTCTTGAAATATTTTTGAGAAGAAAACCAACAATAAATTTTATGATTTGGGCTGCTTCAAAGATCTTTGCTTGATATCTATGCTATTGGTTTTCAGCAGAGTGCCCAAAAATAATCAGGGCACTCACCATAGGCTCTATTATTATCATCAAAAAGCACTAATGATAGGTTGGGATCGACTTTTTTATTTGGGAGTGTAAGCATGCTTGAAAGAGTAGATTGGTGCATCTTGTTCGAACATGCGCTGTAGAGCCAATTCCATTTTATGAAATAGCAATTAGACTGAGCAACGTTATGTCTTTATTATCATTTCAGATTGAAATAAATCACATGCAGCAATTGCTGTAGGAGTCTCTATAAATTCTTTAATACAAGTTCTATCTATTACCAATTGTTTTAAACTTTGTTCTGAACAGAGCATGAAGTGATATATTCACTTATCTAGTTATGTTTTTTATGCTCTCACTTCACTTGATTCACCTTGTCCATCTTTTAAAACAGTTGTATATGTTGGATTATAAAGTTCATCACGAGGATTATAATCAGATTATGGCCTAAGGAAGGAGCACAGTTCATTGTCTGCATTCAAGTTTAGCAGAGTATTTTGGGATTCAAGACTGTTTGAAGGTTGTTGCAGATGCAACTTGCAAGGCTGTTGTTGTAAAACTGTATTCCGTGCTGACAAGTGTGCTATAGCAGATTGCTGACCTGCCCTCGAAGATTGTAAACTAATTAGTAATGAAAAATGTTATTTACACACAAAATTTCACAAAAGTAGAATGAGAATACTTGTACAGAAACATAAGATTAATAAAGAGAATAAGTTTGTCTTTAATAAAATATTTTTAAGTGTTTTTTGTGTATTTTTAAGTACAGTTTTGTGTGCAAATAGCATTACTCATTAGTAATTAGTCTAGAGCGTTCTGATTTCTTCTAATAAGTATAGCTCATTTGAGCCCAAGACCTGTAACTATTACTTTCTAATAAAGATTTTCTCTGTTCTTTTTTTTTATTCTTTCACTTTCTCCGCCATTTTCCCGACTCACAAACAACACCAATCCTTGAGTTTCTAGAGTATTAGCTATCTCTTTCAACAAACACGAAGCTGCTGGTTGTCTAATTACTTTCAAGGAACAACGTACGCTGTGGTTTATTGACTTGTGACTTGTGAACGTGGCCAATTAGTCACGGTCCGATTGTCTCCTCTTCCATTGACTCCGTCAATTCATGACTTCGCTCACAGTAGATGCCGGCTGCCTTCTCCATTTCACGTGCAAAAACTTTCTTGAGGTGGGTTAAAATCAATTGATCATTTTATTTGTTGATGATAAGTTATCTGTCAATTCATGAGTTTGGTGCAGTGAAACGCCGCTTAACGCTCTCTTGTGATGCACTGGAGACAAACCAGCGATGATGAAGAGGACCAAAAACATTATTTCGTTATTTAAAATAAGACTATCAATTATATATTCCAAAATAATTGGGTATGGATGGTCATTTTATTTTTTAAAAATATCCAAACGGAATCTTACAGAATTAGAGTGCTCGACTTCTTTATACAGAATTTCTAACATTTCTAACTGAATTATGAAATTCATTACTAGAAATTTGTTTAAAAGTCACGAGAATAGAAGATTTGATCATAGGAAATTAATATATTCCTGTCAGATACAAAAATGATTATAAAGAAAAACAAAAGCCACCGGCTTATTTTCCATTTTCCGATTATTAAAGTAATTCTAAAATCCTTAGATCACAAGGATAGGCTTTTGGTGTCTGAGGTCAGGCCTGACGCATGCCGGTCTTTTTCTTCTCTATTTTCCTAGAAATTTTGGTTTCATTATGAATACTTGGTATATAGCAATCTTATGAGTGTTCTTGCATTACCAATCCAACTGAGCTTACACTTAAAATCAAAATACTCTCATCTCATGAAAAGAGTTCATTCTCTCAGAATGATGAGCAAATTTCTCTTACTCCGTTGTTTGGTTCTTATTTCCTTGTTTATCGCAGCTGCAACAGCCAACACAAGTACTATTACCACAGACCAAGATGCTCTGCTTGCCCTGAAAGCTCACATAACTCATGATCCAACCAATTTCTTCGCCAAAAATTGGAACACAAGTACTCCTGTCTGTAATTGGACAGGCGTCACTTGTGATGTCCATAGCCATAGAGTCACGGTCTTGAATATTTCAGGCTTAAATCTGACAGGCACCGTCCCTTCTCAACTTGGAAATCTTTCTTCTCTGCAATCACTCGATCTCAGTCTTAACCGACTTTCTGGTTCCATTCCCTCGGCCATCTTCACCATATATACATTGAAATATGTTGATTTGCATGAAAATCAGCTCTCCGGTGCCTTCCCTTCTTTCATCTTCAACAAGTCTTCTTTACAACATCTTGATTTTAGTTCCAATACACTGTCTGGTGAAATTCCTGCAAATATTTGGAGTAATTTTCCTTTTCTGGAATACATTTCTTTGCAACAAAACATGTTCCATGGCGGAATACCGTCCGCTCTATCAAATTGTACATATTTGCAACAATTAGGTTTGTTAAGCAATTATTTCTCCGGGGCCATTCCTAAAGAAATCGCCAATTTGACCAAACTTAAGGGATTATCTCTTGCCGGTAACAGACTCCAAGGTGCCCATGATCGCAGCGTTTATGAAAATTGTTCCATAAGTTATACTATGAATATGTTCCATAATACAGTTTACACACGTTGATTAATTTGCAGGAGAAATTCCTCGAGAGTTTGGCAATCTTGTCGAATTGGAGCTGTTGTCGTTTTCAGGAAACAAACTCCAAGGTATGATTATAAACTTATTCGCAAATTTATTCTAGCTCTGCTTGCTTCTGTAATCTGTATTCATTCGCTCGGTCTTTAATTATGCTACGATTTATTGTTTTTATTTCAGATAGAGACAAAGCTCTATGTCTCTCCTCACTCATTTCATTCTTTAATTTATGCAGATAAATTAAAAAAATGTTTTGTCATTTTCTTTCGTCATATTGCCAGTTCCATTTTGAAGCTCCCAATTAAGTTGATCAAAATGAATGATGTTTCATTGTTAGTCCTGTCAGCCTAATTCACATATATGGTAGAAGAATTAGTTGTTATTATGATATTCTTCAGGCAATAAATTCTTTTTTTTTTTTTCAAATATGAATGATCAAATTGTTTGCCCAAATATATATGTCTTTAATTTGTAGGAGAAATGCTTGCAAGATTAGAGATATTACAATTGTCCCATAATTTTTAACCGGCCGGTATCATTCCTTCATCTATCTACAAATTACTCTTCTCTATTGAATTTGGAATTGTCATAAATAACCCGAAAGGTAACTTCCCTTCTGACATATATATGTGACATCTTCTGCTTCTTTATTAAAAGATTTCACGTTTCTTATCATAAACTCTCATACGAGGACGTATCGTTACTATCTAATATTACCTCATTTTTTTATTAGAAATTAATCTGTGTTTATGCAAAATTTTGTAGCATTTAAAAAAAATAAAAAACACGTGCAATAAATCGTCAGTCTCTCTTCCTTACTGAATTTGGATTTCTCAAAAATTATCATGACAGATATGTTTCACTAATGATATGCATGTGTGATGACTTCATAAAATATTTTACATGGAATCACTAATTATCTTTAAATAATTGGAGATGCCATCACTAATAAATAATTTCATAACACACACCATAGTAAAAGAAATTGGCAATTTTACTAAACTTAAAGAGTTGTATCTTCACCACAACATACTTCAAGGTACGTATCATGACAGAATTGTTTATCTAAATATACTTTTAGTCATCATTCAAAGATATTTTACCTTAACCAATGATGCTTATTCTTAAAATATTGTGAAGATGACTAGGAAATTTAGAAATCGTTGATTTGCGTATAAATAAATTTAATGTTTAGCATTTCATTCTTTAAATTATGCAGATGGACAAATAAGTTTTGTAATTTTCTTTCGTCATATTGCCATTCCAATTTGAAGGTCCCAATTAGCTTGATCAAAATTAATGATGTTTCATTCTTATTCCTGTCAGCCTAATCCTTATATAGTTGAAGATTTAATAGTCATTATGACATTCCTCAGGCAGCAAATTCTTTTGTTTTTATTATTTTTTTTTCAAATATGAGTGATCAAATTGTTTGCAGGAGAAATTCCACATGAATTGGGGAATCTTTCAGGATTGGAGATCTTACAGCTGTCTTATAATAATTTAATAGGTAACTTCCCTTACAACGTATATATGTGACATGTTTTGCTTCTTAACTAAAAGATTTCACGTCTCTCATTATAAATTCTCGTGTGAGGATGTATTGTTACTACGATTTAACATTATCTCTTTTTTTATTACAAATTAATCTGTGTTCCCGCAAAATTTTTTAGCATCTAAAAAAGGTTTTAAAACACGTGGAATAAATGGCAAATCTTTCTTCATTACTGAATTTGGATTTCTCAAAAATTATCATGACAGGTATGTTTCACTAATGATATGCGTGAGTGACAACTTCATAAAATATTTTACATGCAATCAGTAATTATCTTTAAATAGTTGGAGATGCCATCACTAATAAATAATTTCTTAAAAAGCATCATACTAAAAGAAATCAATAATTTTACTAATCTTAAAGAGTTACATCTTCACTGCAATTTTGACATTAATGTTTTATCTAAATAAATTTTTAGTCATCATAATATTTTATCTTATCGGATGATGTTCAATCTTAGAATTTATAATATCTTGAAGGTTAGCAGCCGTGAAAATTAGAAATTGTTTATTTGCTAAAAAGTTAATGTAGTATTTAAGCATTTCAATTGAAAAATTTGAAACAAGTGTTGAGAACTGGTCCTCCTTAGAATTTCAGCGGATAAATATGAAAAATAGACTAGAAAAAAACTATTTTACTTATGAGTTAGGCTTGCTCTCTACTTATTTTGCTTGGGCTTCGGGCTTGATTAAACACGGTCGAACGCTCACACAGTTACACCTGTTATAATTCTTTCAAAATACAGATGAAATAGCACTTGAAATCGGTAAATCTTTGACCCTGATAAGATTTATGTATTATTATTCCCATCTCTCACCTGTTGCTTCTCAAATCGCTTACATATTTTACCAGCTTATTTTTATAAGTATTAGTCAAATATATTTTATTACATTTCTCTCGTAACTTCTCCAAATGTGCATTATTAATACTTAACCCTCCCTGTTAATTTACCTCACAATCTGTCAACCACTTAAATCACATATATACTGTACCTATATTTTACCCAAAAAAATATAAAAATAAAAGAAAAAATATGTGCAACAATGTTTGTATATAACTAATAAAGCATTGACGGTGTGTAGCCTTTCTTAACTTCATGAGTGGTTTTTCTTGTGTGTTAGTACTTGTAATAATTGTGTAGTGTGTAAATGACTTTTTATTATAAAAGTGCGTCCGTTTTTATATATTATTTGTTAACTGCAAAAAAAATCTGAATATAATTCTTTCAAAATACAGGCGAGATACCACCCCAAATCGGTAATCTTCATAATCTGGAGTACTTGGGGCTTGGTGATAACAAATTAGTTGGTGCTGTCCCAGCTGCAATCTTCAATTCGTCAAAACTCAAATACCTTGAACTTGATAATAATTATCTCTCGGGAAGTCTTTCCTCCATCGCAGATGTCCGACTTCCAAATCTTGAACTGCTTCGTATATGGGGTAACAGTTTCAATGGCACAATTCCTGGCTTCATCTTTAATGCTTCTAAGCTCTCTATACTAGATATGACAAACAACTTATTCTCCGGTTTTATTCCCAACACATTTGGCAACTTAAGAAACCTTAATTGGCTGACTTTAGATTATAATTATTTGACATCTTCAACTCCAGAATTGAGCTTTCTATCCTCGTTGTCAAATTGCAAGTCCTTAACACGTATTGGGTTATCAAATAATCCACTAGACGGCATTCTTCCAAGGACGTCTGTTGCTAATCTTTCTCATTCTTTGGAATACTTTGCCATGAACTCTTGTAATCTTAGGGGCCGCGCCCCTGAAGCGATCAGCAACTTGACCAACTTGATAGAAATTGATTTACGAGGCAATAAATTGAATGGATCAATTCCGATTACCCTCGGCAAATTACAAACGCTTCAAGCTTTGGACCTTGCGGATAACAAATTAGAAGGATCAATCCCGGACGATATTTGTTGTTTGGCTGAATTGTATAAGTTGGAGTTGGGTGACAATAAGCTTTCTGGATCAATCCCTGCATGCTTCAGTAATCTGACTTCTCTGAGGACATTGTCATTGAGTTCCAATGAGTTAACTTCTATTCCCTTAACTTTTTGGAACCTCAAGGACATCTTGTACCTCAACTTTTCATCAAATTTTTTGACTGGCCCACTCCCATTAGAGATTGGAAATTTGAAGGTTTTGGTAGTAATTGATTTTTCGATGAATAATTTTTCAGGCGTTATCCCAACAGAAATTGGAGGCCTAAAAACTCTAGAATATCTCTCCTTAGGGTATGACAAATTGCATGGCTCGATTCCTGATTCATTTGGTGATTTGATAAACTTGAAATCCTTGAATTTGTCTTATAATAATCTTTCTGGGGCTATTCCTATATCTTTAGAGAAACTCTCAGATCTAAAAGATCTAGATCTCTCTTTCAACAAGCTAGAAGGAGAAATTCCTAGGAGAGGATCTTTTGGAAACTTCTCAGCTAAATCATTTGAAGGAAATGAATTATTATGTGGTTCACCTAATTTACGAGTCCCACCATGCAAAGCTAGCATCCACCACAAATCACGGAAAAATGCTCTCCTCTTAGGGATTGTCTTGCCATTGAGTATTATATTTATGATAGTTGTCATTTTATTGATCGTAAAATATCATAAGAGAGCAAAAGGGCTACCAAATGATGCCGATATGCCACCAGAAGCAACATGGACAAGGTTTTCATACCTAGAACTTTATCGAGCAACAGATGGATTTAGTGAAAACAATCTCATCGGCAGAGGAGGTTTTGGCTCTATTTACAAAGCAAGAATTAGGGATGGGATGGAGGTTGCAGTGAAGGTTTTCAACCTGCAATGCGGAAGAGCGTTTAACAGTTTTGATGTTGAATGTGAAATAATGAGAAGTATTCGCCATCGAAACCTTATCAAAGTTATTAGCAATTGTTCAAATGAAGAGTTTAAAGCATTGGTATTAGAATACATGCCTCATGGAAGCTTGGAGAAGTGTTTGTATTCCAGTAACTGCATTTTGGATATTTTTCAAAGATTAAACATAATGATAGATGTCGCATCGGCTTTGGAATATCTGCACTTCGGTTATTCAACTCCAGTAATTCACTGTGACTTAAAGCCCAGCAATGTATTGTTAGACAATAATATGGTTGCTCATTTGAGTGATTTTGGCATTGCAAAGCTCTTAACCGGAGATGATCAATCTATGATTCAAACGCAAACACTTGCCACAATAGGCTATATGGCACCAGGTTTGTTCCATATTAAATATTTTCCATTTCTTGTAAACTTCCTAATAAGTTATTTATGTTTCATGATCTTCATTAGATAAGGAAATTATTATTAATGATTTATCTTACTATGTAACTGTTGCAATTCGTAGAGTATGGAAGAGAAGGACAAGTATCCACAAATGGAGATGTTTATAGCTTTGGGATTATGTTAATGGAAACTTTTTCGGGGAAGAAACCTACAGATGAATTTTTTAATGGAGAAATGACATTAAAGCATTGGGTTAATGATTGGCTACCCATTTCAATTATGGAAGTTGTTGATGCAAATTTGCTAAGTCGAGAGGATATACATTTTGCTGCAAAAGAGCAATGTATGTCATTTGTCTTCAATTTGGCTATAGAGTGCACTGTGGAATCCCCTGAGCAAAGAATCAATGCAAAAGAAATTGGCACAAGACTCTTAAAAACTAGAGACTCGTTACTTGGGAATGTTGGGGGCAGATGCATAAGACAATCAAATTAAAGTTGATTGTGCCCCTCCTTCGTTGCTAGCTATCCTTTTCAGAGACTTGATTGATTATCTGTTCACACAATTTTAGTTGATATGTTTTGTTATTGCTCTTGCTCTTGTTTATTTTTCTCTTTCTTGTAATTTGCTGCATGCATTTTTCCTTCTCTTCGATATTTGTGTTGGTTTGTACATAGTTTGCATTTTAGGAGTGAGGTTCATTACATCCTACCCTAATTAGATGTATCCTTTTTAATTTTATCCAATAAAGCCTTCCTAGTACCATCAAAGTTCACTGGAAGAAAATTTTAAATTGATTTCCTTTCACTAGTAATGAAGATTCTAATCTTTATAGTGAATAACTTCAATAACAGAGTGTAATTGAAGAATAGCGCAGGGCTGGACAAAACATCTGACCCAATCTGACTCAAACCCGACCCAATCCGAAAAATATCGGGTTCAGATCAAATTGGGTTGTGAATAAAACCCGATCAAATCGTGATTGGATTGGGTGAAACTTGATCGAGTTGATACAAAATTAAAAAAATCAGAAAAAATAACAAAATGAAAATTGAAAACCCGATTACCCGAAACTAAATTGCTAAACAATAATCCTAAACACTACACATAGCACATGATTCACAAACAAAAAATCACAAACCATTACAACAAAGAACAAACCCTGAAATCTGAAACACAATAACCCATTAACAAGTTAACAACAATAGCACGCTAACACAGTGCACACGACACAACTCAAGCAACCAGTCACAACACAATAGCACATGTATGTGACCATACTAACCCATAGGCCACTTACTCATATCCCACTACCGACGATGATAAGCGACAATTGCACGGCCCACACTTGCAGCCAAACAAATGAAACACAAACAGTCAAACACACACATACAAAGCTCACGGAGCAAGCTGGATCCGGCCACTAGACGCAACAACCCTGAGAATCGATGCCAACCAAAGCTGCTCCGCGAGGATCGTGACCCGATCTACCAATTTGTTGCCACCAAGTATCAAATCTATTGCACCACTTCCACACCTCCAATCCCCCACCATCATTCGATCTGATTCAAGCTCTATTCAACCTCAGTAAGCTCTATCCGATTCAAGCTCCATTTGGCTATTGACTTTGAGTTTTTGAAACTTTGAGCCTTTATCGATGCTTGATTGATAAAGATGGTATATATAGTTATATACATTATATATTATATGTGAATAACCCAAATTAACCCGAATCTAATTTGATTCGAATATAATTTGAATCCAATCTAATTTGAACTCAACCTGAACCTATAATCAAATCCGATCTGATTCAAATATAATTCGAATCGGATCAGATCGAATCGAGTTATAAGTCCAGGTTAAGTTCCGATGAATTTTTATCCAACCCGACCAACCTTGAAACCCGATCGGGTTGATTCGAACTCGGCCCGAGCCTGATTTTGCCCAGCCCTAGATTAGAGTTCTTTTTTTTTAATGGTGTGAGGCTTATATGTAATACACCACCCCCACAAATCTTGAATTTTGACAAGCCTATATATTGAGAGAGAGAAAGAAACAAAGAGAAAGAAGAGAGAGAGAGAGAGAGAGAGAGAGAGATTTAATGAAACATTTTCGTATAAATACTAGTGATATTTATAGAGAAAGTACAATGAAGTGAAGAAAACTTGAATATAAATACTCCAATATAATTTCACCCATGCAAATTATAAAGCAGTGAACTTTAAAGCATCATAAAATTGTTTCAACATAGGGGTGGCAAAAAAGCCCGCCCGGGCCCGGGTGATTTGGGGTGTGAAGGCGGGCCGGGCATGGGCATTACTTAATAAACCTGGGACCCGGCTCGGAACCCGGGTTTTATTAAAAAAATATTATAAAATATATTTTATTTTAAATATTTATATTTATTTGACTCATTTATTACACAAATATAAATTTTTAAACAATTAAAGTTTATAATTTCATGTCAAATTTCATTAAAATAAATTTAAAACTTATAAAATTACAAATAAAATTACAAAAAATTAAAAAATTATATATTATAATATTAAAAAATACAAAATCCGGGTACCCGGATTAAAACCCAGCCCGGTATCGAGCTTAAAATACCCGGCCCGGACAAAAAATATTGGCACCCGAGCTGGGTCTGGGTATTGCAATACCTTGACCCGGCCCGGAATTTTGCCAACCCTATTTCAACATAAGTAGCTAGTTTGAAAATTTGCCAATAATGTTTAAAATGGGAACGAAAAGATTATACTATATAAGACACGATATCATTTAAGACGACTTACAAATTATGGAAAATATATCAATCTTACAAATAATATTTAATAAGTGCAAATTTCAAATTAAATAATAAAACCTTAATTTTCTTTTAATCATAATTATGATCTTAAATTAAAGTCATTCAATGTCAATTACGTATTCATTCACTACAAAAAAACTGACAATAAATGACATTTACTTTATGATAAAAATCACTTTAGCATGTAAGTATAATTGAGTCGTAATAAAATTTTAGTCTATCAAACTATTAATGATATACTTATGATAAAATATTTATCTATCAGTAGTTTATGGCATGCATGTGATAGAAATAAGTTCAGTCGCAAATATTGTGATACAGTTTTGATATTGACCGTGTTTGACCAAATTTTAAAAAAAGATTTTATTTTTTTAAAATCCAAAATGCTGTGTTTAGATTATTGAAATCATTTTTTTTTAAAAAAATAAATAAAATGAAAAACGCTGCGTTTAAAGTGAGTGTAAATAGAAACAAAATTTTTCTAGTTCTCTCAACACTTTACATCGTCACTCTCGCTCTCACACACAGCACTGAAACCCTAGCCTAAATGCTCATCGTCACTCTCAATCAACCAACCACTACGTACAATACCCAAACCCTAGTCATTGGAATGTTCCTTAACCTTAGTTTTCCAAAAACAAGCGGCCACTACCACCACAGATTGAACGGCAAAGCAACAACCAAATCATGGACGTGAACTGTTGATCAAGCAGAACAACTGTTCAAACCACCAGCGTTCAAATCGCCATTGAAGCCATTGTTTGAACTGTGAACTAAATCTTAGAAACTAAAACTTGTCGCTACCATGTTTGGTCTCTCGCTATTGAAGATTTTGGCCATTTCAGCGAAGCATCTACAAGGTAAATGCTTAGTTTCTGTGTTTCATTCGAGCATGCATGCTTTAAGGAGAAATTTATTTGTTTGTGAGAACTCAATTTGATTCTCCCTAGAAATTGATTGGGTCTTCCTCGTGAACGTTGATTTTCATTATATTGCCAATTTTGGTTAGTAGTTATTCATCATAATTAGGAAATTGTTTGATTTTCTTTGCCACACGGCCCATTGTTTGAATTTGGAGAAGATGTTAAATTTTCATGTAGATATGGTATCTGAAATTCGTTGTATTAATTAACTATGTCTGAATTGACTTCCCACATATTCTAAATTCATTGATCTCATTATAGTTTGCCCAATTTTGACTTGAAAGATACATATAGCAATAAAATCTTCACCTTTGCTCGCATGTAGTAGAACAGGGGCGATCACAGCAAGTGGGTTTCTTGTCATTTTTAAGTTTAATCGTTTTCTACTCACTAGATCGCGTTGCACTTATTGCACGGTTTTTTCATTTTGTAGGCACGTACATGTTCACTCTCTTTTGATTTTTCTCCTATTTAAGTAATTCTACAACTAAAAATCAATTCAAAAGGCCATAGCTTTATTGATCAGCATAGCTCGTATGCTACTGAAGTTTATTTTTTTTAATTGGGGTTTTTTTCCTAGATTTTAAGTTAATTGTGTAGTTTTTTTGGGTTAAAAATATTATTTTTTTTTTAAATCTTCAAACGTAACTTAATACTTAGGTTTGTGTTTGTGGTCTTGTAATTCTTTGTGTCTGTGATCGTAAGCAAAGGCCAGTTGGTTTATCTAATTTGGGTATTTGGGCTTTTGTTGATTTAAATAAAAGTTTCAATTTTTAGTGAAAAATGGGAACATAGTAAGTTGAGGGTGTGAACGTGATTTTTGGTATGATTGTTTATTTGGTCAAATGGAACATTTGTTATGGCTCGATGAATTTAGTTTCTTGTCGAGGATCATGTGTCAGAAGCACATGCTTGCTTGGTTCATTTTGTGTTTAAAGGAATAGCTGCAAATTTATAGATTGATTATCAGGTCTGCAATTAATTTCATTTCAAAGTCTTTGCTCTTGTGTGGTGACTTTTTACTGCATGCATTCGGTGTATGTATATATTTAAGAATGGGGGTGTGAGATTGTGATTATGTCACAGAGTTAATACATTACTATATAGACATTGAAAGGGGGGAATTTCTGGATATTTTTTCATCATTTTAGATTGTGGGCAGTAGAGTAGAAACATTGTTTTGTCACTAGCAAGCACCAGTTTCCAGTTTCATGTTGTTACAATAAATGCTTATTTGGATTTCTGTGTTAATGTTTCTTAATAGACCTCTTTTCTTGTAACAGTGTATTGATTACTGCAGGTCCTGTTTTGCTCCCACAAGGATTTGTGTCTATTTTATGGACTGTTAAAGCAATGCTCAGAAGTTGTAAAAATCAGAGGATTTTTAATAAAATGGGAACTGCTGCTCGTAGGTTCCAAACTTGTGCTTTCTTTTGTAAAATAGTGAACCTTTGTTTATATTTTTATTTGGACTCATTTTATATATGATAACACAATATAATTCCTGTTGGTTGAAGTTCAATTAATAGAAAACCAAATGAGAGTATGAGGCCGATAGTAAGGACATTCGTTGGAGTAGTTTTTGGGTTCTTTGTAGGAGTATTACAAAGGTATTCACTGAAAAAGCATATAATAGACAATTAAGCTGTTGTAAAAAGGTATTCACTGAATAAGATACGAGACCCAGCTTTCTGTCTTGTTCCTGCATCTTAGTTTTCAGATAATTGTAAACTATTTTCTGTGACTCCTTAGTCTTCACTGTGCCTTTGGGAAGCTCTTTTCTAATTTGTGGTATTAAATATTTTGGGTTCATTTAATCATTTAAATTTCTAGTAGTTTATGAGTTATGTTAGGTGACATAGAAAACAAGTGTGGTTACTTAAGCTATTTGGAATATTTTAATTATTACTGTTTCACTGTTATTGTAAAGATGTTTACCTTAATTCTTCTTCATTGGGTATCATATTCTTGACCCCTTATTCTGTTTCCAAACTGCAAAATGATTCAAGGTGACATGTTAAATGAAACATTCTTATAAAGAGCTCCTCTATCAATTGGAAATTATTTCTACTCCTTATATTAGCTTGTGAACATTAAGTCATTAACATGGCATAGAACGTAGAACTTTTGTCATGCAATATTGGGCCCTTGAGAGTTTTAAAGTTCTACCCTTAACAATTTTTGTTTTAGAGTAGGGTCCTGATGAGCAAAAATGATTAATATTTTACTCAAAAAAATATATTTATAATATACAAATTATTTAATACTATACTTGATGGATGTCGAAGCCAGCAAATATAAAAATCTATTCTAAACAAGATTGTGTATAATGATTCAGCAGGGTCGTGTCCACAGAGACTGATAATTATTAATCATTTTTAAAATGAAAATGTAAATTGAGGAATTGTTGATAATAATGAAAATCAATTTAAAATAATAAGAATGCAAATTAAAAATGTAATTCAAAATGAAAAAACTCTAGTTGAAGGAATTAACTCAACTTTAATTCGATTACTGATCATCGATATAATTATAAATTATTACTGCTTATGAATAGACCGGTTATAGCTACTGAGACACTTTAATAGCCAATCTCTCCTTAATTAGTCGATAACCAAAGTACGACCATTGGTTATTTCCCTAATCAATAGACAACTCTAGATACAATCATAGAATTTAATCAATTGACAACTTGAAAATTATAAAGACAAAAATTTTAATTAACAAACGCATACGATAGTTCATTTAAATTATATTATTTATTTCTATAATACAACGCACTGCTATGTTATTTACTAAAAATATCAAAATATTCATACGATGAATCTTTCAATTGGCAGTAGATTAAATTGATAATTAAATAGTGGCCAATTATTTAATTAACAAAAATAATCATGACAATAATTCAGAGAATAAATAAATACCCAAAAAGTAATAAAACAATTAAAGCATAAGAAAGATCTCACAGTAATGGTGAATCAAAACTTCATTAACTTTCAATCAGAAAAATGAGTTTAGTTCCTCATGGAGAAAAAGAGAAAAACCTAAAAAAATAAAAATAATTAATAATCCAAAATCTAATGTTAATCCTTCTTTATCTTTCCTTTTTATAGTTTTCTTCAAGAGGATAAAAATACGAATATCTAAAATATTATCTAAAACATTATCTAAATTTTAAATTCAAGATTACAAGAGTAACAAAAATATAAAACGCGTTAAAAAAAAAATAAAAACGTCAAGTCCACAGTTGATAGCATGCGCCCACGCCTTATCAATAAATTTCTTCTGAAATCGACTGTCACGCGCCAACATCTTATCAACACACTTCTTCTGAAATAGAGAATTTCTCCAGAAAGTCAATTTATCCTCAAACATCATCTTATAGCTTAATTTAGCACCAATCAATAGAATTGCACCTACAAAAATAAAACACAAGTAAATTACTATTATTAAGTGCAAGACATTGATATTAAAAAAAGTAAATAATGCAAAATTAGTGCATGAAATGCACTATAACAATATTATTCGTGGATAATAAAATATTACAATATTATGTTATATTATTAACAATTATTATATTGTAATATATATATATATATATATTAGTTATTATAATGTAGTATAATCATATTATAATAATATTATATTGTAAAAATGTGATACTATATAATTTTTTAATTTAAATTATTTTCAAATTTAGTATATTAATAATAATAAACTATTAAATAAAATTTATAAATATCTTTTTATTTATTAAATAAAATTTATAAATATCTTTTTATTTATTAAATAAAATTTATAAATATCTTTTTATTTATTAAATAAAATTAAAATATTTTTATGTATTTAAAGTAAAATAATTAAAATGATTTTATGTAATAATTTAAAATAATGTATTATCATGTATTTATTAAATATTTAGGTTTATTAAAATATTATATTATTATTTAAACTAATTAAATTATTAAATAATATTATTTAATAATTTAATTTTATTAAATAATAAAAGTTAAATGATTATATTTAAAATATAAATAGTATTTAATGCAACTATAAATTATAATTATATAAAAATAATATTTTAATATAACACAATACAGCATAATATAACTATAATGCAACCTGAGAAATAGATATTTTAATTGAAGCAAAATTTGCATACTGTTTGTGGGTCTCTCAAAAAATAATAAACCAATATGATACACTAACTCTGTCCTCAATATTTTTCCAGGTGATTTCATGGCATAATCTCATTGGTCCATTTTTCTTCACGGCTTAGATTCAACTTCAAGATTTTCAATTTGAAGCGAACACAACAATTCAACAAATATAATAAGCGTTAATAAGTCTGTGGACCTGTGGCTGACTGGCCAAGCAAACGTACCTCCTGGTGACCGAATCATCTCTTATGTCAGAATTTAAGCTTAAACAATGTGGCCTTTCCACGTGTCACACTCTAACCAATCCCCAACCTTTCTTCATATTTCCAAAGAAACCCCTACCCAATCATGATAATTACCTTCACTCCACATATATAAATACTCTCCTCGATTCAACTGATGACGACAACCCTTATACCTTTATTTATAATATTAAAATAAATGTATTAACAATATAAATTATTTTAAATATTATGTAAAATAATAATTTTAATAATATTAGTATGTGAGAATGTTTTCAATTGTAGAATGTATTTAATGTAAATATTTATTAAAAATCTCTACAATAAATTAAAAATATATTATTAAAATAATATAAAAATTTACATATAAAAATTTATTAAAATATTTTAATATTATTAGTCTACTATATAGATTACATTACTTATATGATATTTGTATTTACTAAAAATTTTAAAGTCAATTTTTTATAATAATAGAGGCAAAGGATATAATGATAAAAAGAAGGTCTTGGCGTCTTTCTTATTGATGACTATTTTTTCAAACCTTGAGGTTGTAAGTATCTTTTTTAAAAAAAAGGAAGAAAAAATAAAGTTGATTTAGCAAGTAAGAATAAAAAAAAAGAAAAATAGAAAGAGAGAAAAATTAGTTTAGACTTTGACCATTGTTGCATTAGAGAGAAAAAAATAATTAATCAAGAGTAATTTTATGACTTTTTAGAAATGAGAGAATTAAAAAAATACATTATAATTTGATAATTATCTTAATTAAAATAGTGGGTGCTGAAATAAAATTAGTGCATTCAAATAGCACACTCCAAATTCCAAACTTGCATATATACCCGTTATTTTCTAATTTACATGAAATTTTTCTATATGTTTGAAAACATTTTGTTTCTTAATTGGTCTAATGGAGAAACAACCAGCACAAAAATCAAATGAATGGAATTAAATGGAAATTTGAAAAAAGCAGTATATGACAATTATGTGCAAGCAAAATTGAATTCTGTTTGTGGAAAAAATAAAAGAAATAAAACACAGTATAACACTGATACTGTGCTCTAATATTTTTCTAGATGCTTCTATGGCAGATTCTCATTGGTCCATTTTTCTTTACGCCTTGGATTCAATGATTCAATCTCAAACAAACACGACAAACAAAAGAAGCTTTTAAGCCTGCAGCTGAAACAGTTGGCACTTCAATTTTTAGCTGAACATGTATATGATAAGATTATTATTGTTGAGCTGCATGAGGCTATACAAAAATTCAAAATCGAGATCGTAGAAGGGTCCAATAAATTATAAAATATTGCAGCTAAAAGCCCATATAATTGTGGGCCACAACTTTCTCATGCCTTGAATCAAAATTTTGTAATGAAGTGACGTTGGAAGCTGAAAGGGTGATCATCATTAATTGCCTCCTCTTGTCAATTGGTGTTTGCTGAATTTTTTTATTTAGAAAGTATCATATTGTTTAATATAATAAAAAGTTTTGCAAAATATAAGTATAGTATTTAAAAATTTTATATTTGTTAATTTAAATTTTTCATTCAGTAGTTGTGTTTGAGAAAAGTCTTAGGCATACTTAGATATGTTCTCTTATTATTCGTTGAATTTAGACATACTAATATTCAGTATTCCTAAGTAATTAGTTGAGAAAAATACATGACGAAATTATCTAAAATTTTCTATTGACTTAGTCAACTCTCTATTATTTTCATTGACTTGGTCAACTTATGATCTAACTTGACAACTTAAAAATTAAATTATGCTAGTAATTCCGTAAAATTAAAATTTATCTTCTAAAATTGATAAATACTGTGTCACATTGTCAAATTACTTATGGTAAAAGTTTTGTAGCTAAAAGCTTTTAAGATGAGTTGTATGCAAATTGAGATGGACAAGACACAAAAGAATGAATGTTGCTACATCCAACACTGCTTACTCTTAACAAATTATTACAAATGTTATTAATGAAACTTGTCTTTTTGTTTAGCTTCTGTGTGGTACAGCTTTTCAAGTAGATCTGATTTAAGTATAGTTTTTGTCAGTAGAATTTTTATAAATAGAATTTTTACTCAAAAAATTTTAATTGTTTGATTGTCAATAAGAGTTTTTATTAAAAATTTATGAAATTATTTTAATAGGTAAGGTTTTTAAAATTATATTATGAAAATAATAAAATAAGATTATTAAATATGTAAAGGTATTTTAAATATTTTAATATTTTTAAAAAACTTTTCAACCTCTACTCCTAAAAGTCCAAAATTTAAGCTTTTGCTAGTAGAGACAAAATAACTTATTTAAGTTTCTAAAACTCTACTAAAAAAAAATAAACAAAAATAAAAATTATAGTAAAAGCTTATGGGATTAAATAAATACGTATGATCATAAAATAAGTCATACCAAATAAACACTTTAAAAAAAGGACTAAAGAAACATGCTAAGCAACAAATAAAGTAGTCCAAACGTGATCCACGAAACTTGATAGGCACTATTTAAATAGTATTAATATGGCAACCAAAAACATGCGAGCAAAGTAGACTTTCTTGGACGATCCATGCCAATCAGCAAATAATGTGATTCGTGAAACTTGACTTCTTTTCTAAAAAGGCCTGAAGAAACAACACCAAAATTTGCATGCAATAGCAATATGGTGGGCACGATATACTATTCAAGCCGTTTTTCAAAACTAAGTTTCTTCATATCACATGCACTATTCAAGCAATTTTTCAACATTTTCTCATTCCCCTAAAAGTTAACATGCATGCTTGAATCATGTTCCAATCAATTTCTTCGCAACAATTGGAACGCAAGACCCGATTGGAGCATAAAGACAATGTCACGATTCAAGATTCTCAGCAAGACCAACGTGCATCACTTTTGGAAAGTAACTTAGCAATTTCGAATGCCTGAGCTAATTAATGGCTTGACCATGTCACGATTGGTCCCCATCATGCACATGGCAAGATCAAACAAAATATCACAGCGAGCTCAACGACTACTAGCCAAAATAAGAAGGCAATTACGGCTGGTTACATCATTATTGCTAGTAAACTCTTTACGAAAGAAATATATAAAAAGAAGAGATAAAGAAGGATGAGGGGATTTGAATTATTAATTATTTTTATCTTTTTTTTTAAGGTTTTTTCTTTTTCTCCATGAGGAACTAAACTCATTTTTCTGGTTGAAGGTTAATGAAGCTTTGATTCACCATTACTGTGAGATCTTTCTTATGCTTTAATTGTTTTATTGCTTTATGGGTATTTATTTATTCTTTGAATTATTGTCATGATTATCTTTGTTAATTAGATAATTGGCCATTATTTAATTATCAATTTAATCTACTGCTAATTAAAAGATTTATCGTATGAATATTTTGATGTTTGTGGCAAATAACATAGCAATGCGTTGTGTTATGAGAATAAATAATCTAATTTAAATGAACCATCGTATGCGTTTGTTAATTAGGATTTGGGTCTCTCTAATTTTCAGGCTGTCAATTGATTAAATCCTATGATCGTATCTAGGATTGTCTATTGATTAGGGAAATAACCAACGGTTGTACCTTAGTTATTGACTAATTAAGGAGAGATTGGCTATTAGAGTGTCTCAGTAGTATAATCGGTCTATTCATAAGCAGTAATGATTTATAGTTGTATCGATGATCAGTAGTCGAATCAAAGCTGAGTTAATTCCTTCAACCAGAGTTTTCCCATTTTGAATTACACTTTTAATTTGCATTCTTATTATTTTAAATTGATTTTCATTATTGTCAACAATCCCCCAATTTACATTTTCATTTTAAAAAGGATTAATAATTATCAGTCTCTGTGGACACGACCCTGCTCAATCACTATATACAATCTTGTTTAGAGTAGGTTTTTATATTTGCTGGCTTTGACACCCATGAACCAATAAATACGCAAACATACCATAAATAATTTAGTATTAGCATTAATTAAAAAAAATTTTACATTTTTATTATTTTTACACTATAATTAAAATATATATTACAACACATATGATTTATACACTATCAATGAACCCCTGAACAGATAGCTTTGGTACAGATGTTTTGTTCCTCAACAAATCAATGATCTATAAAGATGACAACCACAGTAACATCACCAAGACAAATTTGCTTATATGTCTTATCAATCTTCTTAAGCTCATCATAAGCCATCTGCCTTTTCTTTACTGCTGCATTTAAAGCTATTCTAAGAAGTTGTCTGGCAACTCCTTGACATTGAAAAAAAAAATGTCGAAAACAAGTGAGTGCCATGAAGAGAAAAGATGAAAAATAAATGAGATGCATTTAAAAATAATGCATACAGCTCGTGGGCAATTATAAATAATATCAACTGACACTTTATATGTCAAGTGCTCCTACAACCAATTAGATGCAAATAAATGAGGATTGTTATTGCTTTAGGTATGCATTGCTAGTAAATCTGGATACTTGATGAAGACACACCAAGGAAGACAATATAAAGACCAAAATTCACAACCACAATGACTGTTGCTCATAAGGAAATCATAATTAACATCCAATTCAAGAAAATAGCACATTGTGAATCTCATAAAGCAACAAGTATTAAACTGAGATTGAAAATGAAAGTCAATTTCCGTAGAGGGAAGCATGCAACATGTACAAGGTTAAGTTGATATAATTCATGCCTAACAAAACAAAAAGGAACAAACAACTCTTATTTTACGTTATTTTGACATTTATATGAATATTTCTGGCCAGAAAAACCATTGACATAACTTATGATTGATCAGTATTGAGACAAAGCAACTCTATGTTACAAATATGTAGTAATATATGCAACCATGGCATGGAGAAGTTCTTATCTTACTATAAACAATGATTAATATAAATTTAAATCAACGTAAATTAATAAATAAAGGTAAGTGAATAACAATAAATACGTATTATGTTCCAGAATGTCTTTATATCTTCTATATTTTGTTGTGAAAAAGAATTGTTTGTAAATGAGTTAGCCAATTAAACTTCCTCGGTTGCAGAAAAAGCACTTCTAAGAATATCTTCCAAAATGGTTCCACTTTCTTGAGCAAACTATAAAATAATTAGGCACTAGTTCGTGATGAATAAACTACCTAGAGTCTTTAATAAAAAGAAAAAAATAAAATAAAACTTATCAAATTAAAAAGAAAATTCTCCTTGTGTCCAATGAGAACAAATCAGTAACTGCATAATTGAGGATGTCAAACATGAATTTATTTGTTTTCCAAGACTCATACTTCTCTATTATTACCACGGCCACGTCTATGTTGCAACGGTGTTTGCAAACCCTACATTGTTGGCACGTAGCTAAATGGACATTGGATATTATCCAACGAAGTAGGATGACACATGACAATTGGAGGAAGTAACTTGCGAAGTCAGTAATGGGCCGGTAAAGCAATGACAAACAAGTATTACGTTAAAGGTTACAACAAATGCAAAAAAAAAGTAGTAACAAGTAAAGGCATAGCATATTCAATCAAATGGTTGGTGCAAGTGACGGTTGAAACTCATTTAGTCATTTCCACAGTGCAAGTGTTGGGGATGCATGGATGGTTGTCACAATTTTCAACGTTTATAGTATGAAAAAAATATGAAGACGACTTACTAGCATAATCAATTAGTTTTCATAGTGGATTTGGAGTGAGTTTAAACCGTAGCCTTTAATTATGCATACAACTACGTTCCATCATTGGTATCCTACCACAGTTACTGAGGAAAGCCACTGAAATTGTTGGGTGCTTCGGCGAAGGGTATATATACTGAGTTCGATTATTTGTTGGATGAATATTTCAACCATCAACTTTCGGTTCTTAGAGGTGGTTGTATATAAATATGAAATTATCATGTGTGAGAGGGAAAACATTTGGGGAGATTGAGTAGAGATTTTGAGCAATGGCCTTCATTAATTCCATTTTACATCAGGTAGTAAATGCTAGAAATGATGATGTTCTGCATGTAATAGGGGAAAATTGACTGTGGTACAAAAGCATAAAAGTCAGGCAAAAGCCGCAAAACAGCAACAATGAAACAAGCGACAAAGTACAATGACAATATCCTATGATCACACCACATAAGTTATATCTTATTAAGAACTCAAGAGTCGTAAACGAGAACAGAAAACAACCCTCGACTAACGGACTGGTGATCCGAATGCCAACACGTAGAAACCGTATGTGAAACTTTAGAACTTTACTGTAAAGGATTTCTAATCTGTTACCCCAAACACTTCCATGGTACTGAAGGCTGAAATTATCCAACACTCCACTATACGACATGAAGCACTCCACTAGTCGAAGGTCACCTTTTTCCATCATTAAACGCCTTCATCTTTATGTTGGTGACTCGATCAATCAATCAAGGGGGCACAATCTCTGTCTCCAGCCAGTCAAGTTCATGGTTGTTGAACTTGTACCACTCTCCCTGATCAATGAAAACAGCAAAACATATAATAAACAACTGAAATTGAGAATCATATCAGACCTTTGTTAATAGAAAGGTCTGCAAGTAGGATAAAGCAGTGAGGATGGCATAGAGACCTTTCCACCCAGAACTTGTAACCACAACATTAAAAAACATTACGTTGTGAAACATAACGAGTGAGCAGTGTTGAGTATTAGAAAGTGTGTATTTATAATGGAGAAAAACATCATTTTACACTCCAAGTCTCACTAACATCCCTATTTTTATGTCTTTAAGTCCTTTGTAATTTAATTATGTATGTTTTATTTTAATTAAGTATTTTATGTATTTTAGGGGATATCATGGTCATTTCACAATAAACGAGAGATCAGATGGAAAAACGGACAACACTTTTGAACTCAGGACAGTCGAAAACCTTAGGAGGAGCATAAAAAGAAAAATGGTATTGTTCACATATGATCGTTCACACATACTGATGCGGTTGATATATACGATCTTCGCGACACCTTTAATCGCTCACTTTGTTCACATGTACGTATCTTTGACGTGGCACTGTACGATGACGTGGCACTATACGATGACGTGGCGGCATTTGATTGGACGAATGATGTGACATTGACCGCTTATGTGGCATTGACTGATGATGTGGCGTTGACTGATGACGTATCACGAGCTTATTGGACCAAAAATGTTGACCGGTGACGTGGCAGAATGTTAGTGGACGAAAAAAAACGTGTATGCGGTACATGCATATACACAGAATAACAGCCCTGATGATGTGTTCAATCCAATAGGAACTTGCCACGTGGCGCAATCCTGAGCGTCCAAATTGTTTTAATCCGATGGCCATGATTTACTCAGTTTATCTATAAAAAGGGGGCTCCCCCCCCTTAATTTGACACCCCTGAATCCATTTTTGGACTCCATTTTCTGTAATTCCATCTCCATCTTGTATTTTCTACGTATTTTAATAAAATTCCCATTTTACCCTTAGTTCAAATATGAGTGGCTAATTTCCTTTCAAGCTTGGGTTGAAGGTGAAGTCTCAACATGCTCCATGGGCTTAATTTGGTAAATTTACTTTTCCTTCCCCTTTAATTTATGTGGTTGTTTTGACTTTTCGTAGACAGATAGTAATAATCTTGTCGGATATCTACTTGGAATAACCGCCTCCCTAGGCAAGGTTATTACTATTTGGCACGGGAAGCCCTTAACACCATATCTATTAAAGTGTGGTTCATGATGAGTGGAAGTTCCCCCTTCATGATTTAATTGGTACTAATAATGAAATTAAGCCGATGGTACATGTTGAGACAGATCCGGAGATCCAAGCATTTTATTTTAATAGTTTATTCCAATAGCTTTAATTCAAATTAATACATTGCCTACATAATTGTCATTATAAATCCAACCACCAACTCAGAAAATTAATTCTACACATAATTAAAATCCACCTCCTCGTGGGATCGACACTCGTCACCATTAATCTATTCTACAATAGATTCGTGCACTTGCGAGTTCAATAAAATTTGCACAACAAGCAGTTTGCGTATGCCCGCTGAAGTGCCTACAGTTGATAAACTGATTAGGCAAATAGTAATAATGAGATTCATGTTTAAATTCACTACTCATGTTAATAACAAAGTATGATCAGTTGACTAAATATTTTTTAAAAACACACCCTAGTTGATAATTTCGCAACATTGTCCTTCCAAGTTTAGGGATATATAAAGTTCAACACAAACAATAAAAGTGATGCATATCAACACCAACAACATCATAACTAGGCATGATATTTAGTGTACTAGCATATTATGAGAAAGCTTAGTAGAACAATGCCACGGTGAAGGATAAGACGTGTTACTTTTGCGACACCCATGAGAAGGTTGCGAGCACGAAGTGGATCAACTGTATGCGAATGGACATATGACAATTGAAAGTTTGCTTGCTGAATGGATTGCAACTCATGTACCTCATACGATATGAACATGTGACCAACAATACGAAGATGTTGGAGATTTGGTGCCCTAATGACAGTTTGATGGTTATATGACTTTGCACGCAGTTGGCCGAAAAGAACAACAAAAGTGAGTGTCTTCAGAGTAGTCGAACAAATAATGAAGTTTTTTGAAGGATTATTGGCTTCTAATAAAACCATTACATTGAGTTCGTTCAAAGAAGGGCAAATAGAAAACAGCTTCTCTGTCACCCGATTTTCAGGGTGTTCTATGTATATGTGAATAAGCTTGAGATTGGGAAAACACGCACCATCAGGATGGTCAGAAAAGGAAAAATCAAAGAACTTCAAGCATTGTTGAATTGTACACAATGACTGGTAAGTCATATTTTCATCTGTAGTCCTGAAGATCGATATCCATCTCTTGAACATTTCGTATTATTTTCTTCGATACCCACAAATCAAACCGAGGCATAGAGATTGGGCAAGTACACCGAAGATAAAATTTATGTGTCGGTACCGGGTCAATTCCAGCAATTACTAAATCTATGAACTCTAGGAACGCAACCACCCTGACTCTTGGGACGTCAACAGGCCTAAGGATTTCCCCATCGTCGAAGCAGAGGTTACGAACTGAGGTCTAGACATACCTCCATCTTCACGATAGAATGGAAGTTGCCACTGCATCTTCTATGGGCAAAAAATTAAGGATGTTGGACAGGACAGAATCAGGCAACTCATTGATCCTGTCTTCACCTCGAATGTGGACCACTCTTGTGCGTTTGGTCCGCCTGCACTGAACCCCACTTATTGATGTCATTATCACCAGGTACTACCCCTGCCAAATGTGACCATGTACACATTGGAAATCCACAAATTCTAATAGAAAAATATTGAAACCATTCACAGAGATATATATAATAGAATTGTAAACGTTTGTAAAATTAACTTTCACACAAACTATCATAGTTTACATCGCTGAATTTAACTATTCCACTCCTCCAAATGACAAACTGAAACATACAAACCCTAAGGCATGGCATTTACTTGGGATATATCAACTTTGGACGTAATACGATATGGTTGCACATGAAAACCTTATGCAGACCCTTGAAAAAATTCTCTTAAAATTTCCCCACAACCACCCATGAAGAAGGCAGCATACATAGTGAGTAATAAAGTTCCTATGATTAAAATCTAACTATATTGCTAATCAAGGGTTTAAACCGCATGTAACTTCTTCAGCATTTTCACCCATATTAATACCATGTATAGCATTTAAGTGAATCGATTTGATTCAATATCCCCTGGTTTGCAGTGGCTGTGTCCTTTGTTATAAATTACCGGGGGCAACAATAAATAAGCTAAATATATGCACAAAAATCAATACCTGATCACTGTTATCAACTTTAATATTAATTTTACATGTTTATGTTTGGTTGTTCCCTATTTCCACAATTTTCCCTTTCAATGGGTAGGCTGACCACTTTCATATCCCTCTGAATAGGGCATTTATTGTCCTCCTTTCAGTGGAACTTTTCCTATTTTTCAAAATGATGTATGTAATTCATTGCATAACGTTTATATGCACAAAATAATATTTTGACATGCAGTAACTGCAAAGTTTGTTCAGTAAATAAGTAATGGCTATGTTGCCTATTCACACAATGCAAAAAAATTGTGTTTGTTGCTGTTGTTGCTAACTAAAACAATAAATTGACAGAATATATTTACATTGTGATGTCATAATAACAATTGACTTCGTCAATTAATATTAAACGATACCTTATGTACTTAGTTTGGACATCTACGAATATTTTTTAGGGCTACATTGACCTAATACGGATGTGATGTAAAGATAAATGACTGTGGTGATCCCAAACATTGGTCCCAACTCCCAACTGCACATTAGTTAATTATTCACACCCTTGTGCATATGCATCACCGGGTATAAACAATGAAAAATCCAGACTGCCTAGAGTGTCCTTTTATGGTTTTATAACAATACATAATTACATAAGTGGCACCCACAAGTTGAAATTTGTTGACAAAAAAATGGACTTCCTGTCGCCTCTGACTTTGAAGATTTGGTTGTTGACTTATACAAAAAAAGGCATTTTTGTTGGACTCAATCTTACCACGATGGGCATGTCTACGACTAAAATATGGCCTATTATTAATTCTGTCAATTTTACTTAGTACATTATACAAATATTATTTTCCTTTTCTCAATATCTCTCTTACTCCAGATTACGCCTCGTGATATAGAACCCTAATGACCATCGAACACATTCTTTGACTGTTCATTAACCATCGATTGAACAAACTCTGACCATTCCTAACTTATCGTTATTAACAGATGATGCTATATGGTAAATAGATGAATCTATTAAACAATACCCGGTATGAGAGAAAGGGTTTAATATTACCTTAGCTGCAAGCATCCAAGCAGTCGAGAAAATTGGTATTAAGTCTGTGAGAACAACTGGTGAATGTCCGTTTACCGAAGGGAAAGTGGGCCTGTCGTGTACCGGCTTCAGGCAGTTATGTATGCTCGTGTTCTGAATTTAAAGTGGCAAGTGACGTAGTTTTCGAATGTGAATATCTAGTTTTACTTTTAGTTACGCATTCTTTGTTTGTTTTAAATTCAGTTAGACATAGCAGAAAGTCTTTGCCTTTATTACCACACGTGCTTACATATCGCTTTTGTCAGCTTCAATGCATTGGGTTAATGATTGGCTACCCATTTCAATTATGGAAGTTGTTGATGCAAATTTGCTAAGTTTGGGGGACATACATTTTGTTGCAAAAGAGCAATGTATGTCATTTGTCTTCAATTTGGCTATGGAGTGCACTGCTGCATCCCCTGAGCAAAGAATCAATGCAAAAGAAATTGTAACAAGACTCTTAAAAATTCGAGACTCGTTACTTAGAAATGTTGAAGGCAGATGTGTAAGACAATCAAATTTAAATTGATTGTGCCCCTCCTTCATTGCTGCTATCCTTTTCAGAGACTTGAATGGTTATCCTTCATACAGGTTTTGTTGATATGTTTTGTTATTGCTCTTGTTCTTGTTTATTTCCCTCTTTCTTGTAATTTGCGTGCATGCATTTTTCCTTCTCTTCCATATTTGTGTTAGTTTGCACGTAGTTTACTTTTTAGGAGTAAGATTCATTACGTCCTCCCCTAATTAGATGTATCCTTTTTTTTTAATTCAATAAAGCTTCCCTAGTACCATCGAAGGTCACTAAAAAAAAATTTTTAATTGATTTTCTTTTCTTTTGACTGGCACTGAAAATTGTAATCTTTATAGTGAATAACTTCAATAATAGAGTGTAGAGTATTAGTAGTTATGGCTGTTTTTTGAACCTAGAGTCTGAGCAATTTAACGGCAACAAGTCTCTTGTATTATAGGCAAAATTCTTTTTATTAATCTTACTTTGTCTTCATTTTCTCCTATTTGCTCCACAAATCTTTGCTCAAGTTTCAACCCCGGTTTCTTTTTACTCTTGCACTAAGATTCTTTTTACATATTTCATGCAAAAATTAGTTTAGAACATCAATAAATGTTTATTAGATAATTACACTTAGATTGGACTTATTTAATTGAATTATAGGCAAAAAAATTTGTTTAACAAAATGTGATTCTTAACTCCTGTGATTAAAAGTTAGAGTTCTTTGATTTTAGCGGTGTAAGGCTTATAACTCTGTGCAATAATTCTTGGTGGGTTGATTCAGTTACGATCATTCTCAATTCTTTAAAGTCTCATAATTCAAAATTCCGATATCATAATTCGAAATTACAGACAAGTCAAAGTGATTCAAATTAAACCTAGAAATTTGAAGCCCACAATAAACTTTGGACAAATTAAATTCAAGGTGATTTATTGAATACTAGACAAAATCTAACTCATAAATTTACCTAACCACATTATGAATCTATTTAAAAATTCTTAAATTACACACGACTTAATTATTAGTCTACATTTCCTTCATCGTATATCGTTGAAACGTCTTGCTTCATATTATTCTTAATTGGCCTGAATATTGTCAGGAGTCTTGCTATGCTACGTGAAACCGTAAGTAACAAGAAACGTATCTAAATAACAACCATTTATTTAGGAGGCAATAAATTGAATGGATCAATTCCGTGTACTCTCGACAAATTACAAAAGCTTCAAGGTCTGGGTCTTGAAGATAACAAATTAGAAGGATCAATCCCAGACAATCTTTCTTGTTTGGCTGAACTGTATAAGTTGGAGTTGGGCAGCAATAAGCTTTCTGGATCAACCCTGCACGCTTCAGTAGTCTGGCTTCTCTAAGGATACTATCATTGGGTTCCAATGAGTTAACAGTTATTCCCTTAACTTTTTGGAACCTTAAGGATATCTTGTACCTCAACTTTTCATCAAATTTTTTGACTGGCCCACTCCCATTAGAGAATTGATGAATAATTTTTCAGGCGTTATCTCAACAGAAATAGGAGGCCTAAAATATCTAGAATATCTCTTCTTAGGATATAACAGATTGCAAGGATCGATTCTCGATTCATTTGGTGATTTGACAAGCTTGAAATCCTTGAATTTATATAATAATAATCTCTCCGGGTCTATTCCTATATCTTTAGAGAAACTCTTATATCTCAAAGATCTAAATCTTTCTTTCAACAAGCTAAAGGGAGAAATTCTTAGGGGAGGATCTTTTGGAAACTTTTCAGTTGAATCATTTGAGGGAAATGAATTATTATCTGGTTCACCGAATTTACAAGTCCCACCATGCAAAACTACCATCCACCACAAATCATGGAAAAATGCTCCTCCTAGGCACAGTCTTGCCATTGAGTACTATATTTATAATATAGTCATTTTGTTGATCCTAAGATATCGACAAGGATCAACAAAATGACTATCATTATAAATATAGTACTCAATGGCAAGACTGTGCCTAGGATAGCCGAGTTGATCCTAAGATATCGAAAGTGAGGAAAACGACGCCTCCAAGGGCGTAGCCGAGTTGGTTGGCAGTGCAATCTGTCGCCCCTCACTTGTGTAGACTCGAGTTCGAGCCTTGGGGGTGGGGAGGGGGATAAAAATTTATTTGGGCTTGCCCACCCCCCTTTCCTTTAGAAAAAAAAAAAAAGTGAGGAAAACGACTATTGGTTGATCCTAATATGCCTCCAGTAGTAATGTGGAGAACGTTTTCGTGCCTAGAACTTTGTCGAGGAACAGACGGATTCAATGAAAACAATCTAATCGACAGAGGAGGTTTTGGCTCTGTTTACAAAGCAAGATTTGGTGACAGGATCGAGGTTGCATTGAAGGTTTTCAACCTGCAACATGGAAGAGCTTTTAAGAGTTTCAATGTTGAATGTGAAATAATGAAAAGTATTCGCCATTGAAACCTTACCAAAATTATCAGCAATTGTTCAAATGAAGAGTTCAAAGCATTGATATTAGAATACATACGTCATGGAAGTTTGGCGAAATATTTGTATTCGAGCAACTGCAGTTTGGATATCTTTCAAAGAATGAACATAATGATAGATGTTGCATCAGCTTTAGAATATCTGCACTTTGGTTATTCCGCTCTTGTAATTCACGGTGACTTAAAGCCCAACAATGTATTATTAGACGATAATTTGGTTGCTTATTTGAGTGATTTTGGCATCGTAAAGCTCTTAATCGGAGAAGATCAATCTGTTACTCAAACGCAAACATTTGCGATAATAAGCTATATGGCACCAGGTTTGTTCAATATTAAATATTTTCTATTTCTTGTAAACTTCCTAATAAGTTATTTATGTTTTATAATCTTCATTGGATGAAGAAATTATTATTAATGATGTATCTTACTAGAAGAAATTATTATTAATGATGTATCTTACTATGTAACTGTTGCAATTCATAAAGTATGGAAGAGATGGACAAGTATCTGTAAATGGAGATGTTTATAGTTTTGGGATTATGTTAATTGAAACTTTTAATGAGAAGAAACCTATAGACGAAACTTTTAATGGAGAAATGACATTAAGGGATTGGGTTAATAATTGGCTGCCCATTTCAATTATGGAAGTTATTGATTCAAATTTGCTAAGTCGGGAGGACATACATTTGGTTGCAAAAGAGCAATGTGTGTCATTTGTCTTCAATTTGGCTATAGAGTGCACTGTAGAATCCCCTGAGCAGAGAGTCAATACAAAAGAAATTGTGACAAGACTCTTAAAAATTAGAGACTCGTTACATAGAAATGTTGAAGGCAGATGCATAAGACAATCAAATTTAAATTGATTGTGCCCCTCCTTTGCCTGCTATCCTTTTCAGAGACTTGAATGGTTATCCTTTATACAGGTTTCGTTAACATTTTTTTTTTGGCTCCTGCTCTTTTTTATTTCTCTCTTTTTTGTAATTTTCATGCATGCATTTTTGCTTCTCTTCCATATTTGAGTTGGTTTGTGCGTAGCTTGCTTTTTAGCTAGGACTATGGTTCATTACGTCCTCCCCTAATTAGATGTATCCTTTTTCATTTTTATTCAATAAAGTTTCCCTACTACTATCGAGGTTCATCGAAAGAAAATTTTAAATTGGTTTTCTTTTCTGTGACTGGTAATGAAAATTATAATCTTTATAGTGAATAACTTCAATAATAGAGTGTAAGAGTATTAGTAGTTATGGTTATTTTCTGAACCTGCAGTCAGAGTAATTTAACAGCAACGAACAAGTCTCTTGTATCATAGGGAAAATTCTTTTCATTAATCTTATTTGTCTTCATTTTCTCCTATTTTCTCCATAAATCTTCGCTCAAGGTTTCATGCTCCCTCTTTGACAAAGGAAAATATTCTTTGTTGCTGATCGATTGCAAGTTTTTCAATTTGACATGTAAGACTGTTTTGTCAGCCATTTGATAAAATGCATATGAGTGGAGCTTTCAATCAATACCTCCACCAAAATCTTTACAACGCGAGTTTTAAATTTTATTTTTTAAAATACATTCAGTAAATATAAATCCATTTATTAAAATTAATCTTTTTCTCACAAAATTTCAGCCTAAAGAATATATTTCTTTTAAGTTTTTATTATAAAATACATACAAATTCTAAACGGTTGAATTATTTTCTTCTTATTATATAATTTAAATCTCTATAACTCTAAACTCCTATAATTTTTTTAAAAAATATTTTTTAATTTAAAATATAAATGTAAAATATAAAATGGAGTGGGTATAAAAAGTTTGTTAAAAGAAGAATTTATTTAAGTATTTAACTTATTTTAGTTTAAAATAAGAAATAAATTAATTTATTTTTATTATTTAAGTAATTTTCAATTGAAAAAGAGCTTTGTGAGTAATATTATTGACATGTGATTAAAATTCTTACCAATTAAACATTTTGGTATAAATACTAGTGATGATTATAGAGAAAATACGATGAAGGGAAGAAAACTTGAATACAAACACTCCGATGTAATTTTACACATGCAAATTATGAACCAGATATCTTTAGAGCATCATAAAATTGTTCCAACACAAGTAATTAGTTTGAAAAATTGCCAAAGTGGACGAAAAGATTATATTATATATATATGATATCATTTAAAATGGCTTACAAATAATATGTAATACGTCAATGACACTGAATGTATGCAACAAAAATTTCAAATTAAATAATAAACCCTTAGTTTTCTCTTAATCATAATTAGGATCTTAATTATTAAAGCCATTCAATGTCAATTACTTGTTCATTTTTTTAATTATCTAAATGACATTAATGACTTTGAACTTCATAATGAAAATTTATTTGTAAATTATATAAAGGCCTTAATTTTATCATAATTGGTTTCTAAAACTATGTGTGGGAGCATGGATAACTTGTGGGATTGGATTAGATTTTGGAACCAAAAAACTAATTTCATCCAATGTCATGTTTGGCTATCAGGAATAGAAATTAGTTCAAAATTATTGAAATTATTAGCCTTTTATGATATAATCTTTTCATTCCCACTTTAAACATTATTGGTAATTTAAAGCATTTTTTAAATCAATTATAAAAAATAATTTAATTAAATATAAAAATCATTGAAATTGAATATTAAAATTAATTTTAAAATTTTTTACCCAAAATTTTACATTATATTAAATACAAAAATTCTATTCGATAATGTATCATCATTTATTTAGTAATTATTTAGGTTTATTAATATGTTCTATTATTATTTAAATATAAATACCAAAATTAATTTAAATATAAATTAATATTTTATAATTTAAATTTATTACAGTTTGTTAAATAATAAAAGTTAAATGATTATATTTAAAATACAAATAGTATTTTAATGTAATACAGCCTAAATCTTACCCCTGTGAATTTATTTTATACACCTTTTATTGTATTAATCACATTTATCAAGCAGCGCGATGCAACCAAAAATTATAACTGAATATGAGTTAGCATGAAAATAATATTTTAGTATATTACAATACAGTGTGATGTAAGCTGACAAATGGATATTTAATGGAAGCAAAAATTGCATACGATTTGTGGGTCTCTCAAGAAACAATAAACAAACTAATATAATACACTGATTTTGTCCTCTTTAATGGTGCATTTACTAAACAAAAATCAAAATATACTAGAATCAAAATAAACTAGGATCGGAATGAATTGTAATTGAAATGAAGAATTGAAATTAGAATAAATTGTTTACTCGAACTGTGGGAATCAAAATCGAAATAAACTTCATTCTCATTGGTGTGTTTACTTATCTTAGTATCAAAGTAAACTATTGCAAGTTACTAAAAAATCCTTTGGTAATTGTTGTCCCTAGTATTATTTGTATCTATTATAATATTAACAATAATAAGAATTGTTGACGTGACGCTCAAATATGAAATTATGATAAACAATGACAAGTCGGTTATAAATGATATTGAAGGACGACATGTCCGCTCCAGTGTAACGGAATGCTGGATGACAGGATATTAATGTCAGCTAAACGAGTTGTTAGTACACGTGATCACACACATGCATCACTCACTCAGACACAAGCATCCATTGCCGTTTCACAATGCAGATTTCATAGCAGCCCTACACGTGTCCAAAATCAGCTAAAAAGGCTGTTATAGCCGTTAATTGAAGCGGAAAGCTTCTGGGCTTTATGAACAACCCCAGAAATTGTTTTGGCTGGCTGTTAAGAAAAAGCAAAAAATATGATGAAAATGAGTCAATTTAGAACATCAATAATTTTTTTTTCACATGATAAGGACAATTACACTTAGATCACTCTTATTTAGTTGAATTATAGGTAATAAAGTTGGCTTAACAAAATATGATTCTTAACTCTTGTAATTAGAGGCGAGTATTCTTTGGTTTTAGTTGTGGGGCTTATAACACCATGCAACAGTTCTTGGTGGGTTCGAATTACTATACGATCATTCTCAATTCTTTACAGTTCGTAATTAAAAATTCCTATATCACAATTAGAATTCACAAACAAGTCAAAGTGAGTTAAATCAAAGCTATAAATTTGAGGTCTGTTACAAACTTCTAAGAAAGATTTTCTCTGTTCTTTTTTCTTTCACTTTCTCTTCCATTTTACCAATCCCCAAACACCACCAATCCTTAATTTTTTGAGTACTAGCTGTCTATTTCTATAAATATAGAACTGCTGTTTGTTTGTCTAATTACTATTAAGAAATAGAACTCTGTGTCGTGTAGTCTCTAACGTTAATTTACTTGTGAGTAAATAAGATGTTAGGCCAATGGGCCTAACGTGACCAGATCTTCAATTAATTGCCTCTTCCTTTCTTCATAAATCTTTGCTTAATTTTTTGTCCCTCAACCTTTTTGGGCCTTTCGCGCTAAATTTCTTTTTTGATACATAATGCAAAAACTATGTGAAAATGAGTTACATTAGAGCATCAATAAATTTTTATTACATCTAAGATTAAGACAATTATACTTCGATTACTCTAACTTAGTTGAATTATACGTAATAAAATTAGATTAACAAAATCTAACTCTTAAATATTCCTTATCACATGATGAACATTCTTAAAAAAATCTTAACTGATCGGTCGCTTGTTTTACAATTCTTTTATTTATTTTTGAAACTCTCAGCTTCCTAACATATTACATTGTTCTTAATTCGTCTAAAAATTATTTTTTTTAACACTGCAGCAACAACCAGCATAAAATAGAACGAACTCATTTAATGAAAATATTTCTAGATGCTTTCATGGCAGAATCTCATTGGTCTATTTCTCTTTTCACCTTAGATTCAAGATTTTTCTCTAACAAACCCACATCTTAACCCTCATGTCGGAACTTAAACTTAAACAACGTTACCCATCCCACGTGTCCCCAGATCTTCATATTTCCAAACAAACCCCTGCCAAATCCAGATAATTACCTTCACTCTCCTCGTATAAATTTAGGTAGTGACTGTTCGATTGTCTTCGCTTTCATTGACTTTGCAACTGTGACTTCGAAGTCGGGTTAAGGATTGACAAAAATTTTATAACCAACAAAGCGCGCAGAATTAATTAATCGATCAGTAATTTCTTCTTTCATGAAAGAGAATTTGTGCGGGGAGATTGAGAAAAGGCTAATTCTTGGTGAAGATCAGAAAGTTCTCAAATAAAAATCTGGCTTTGTGGAAATTAAATTAAAAGCAATTAAGCATTATAAATTACTTAACAGCTTAATGCTGAGCTAATCAAGTTTGGCTTTGAAAATGATATCTTTAAATCTTTTGTAATTAAAGATAATTATCATATTACCGTGTCAAAATGGACGGATTTCAATCAAATAAAATCTAGAAAATTGAGCGGCTCAAAGATGTACCTGTACTTGGTCGAATTGCGACTTGTGCCAGAGGCCTCATTTCAGAAGAGTGCACAGCAGCTGCCTGGTCCGCTTTTCACCCCAAAAATTTTCTGTTGACCAATAATTTTAAAAGGAATATTATTAATTTAGAATCTAATATTTTCTGACATATCATTTTACCACCAAAATTTTTTAACAATTATTTTTTCTCACTTAATATTTCAGTTTTTATCATTTTACCATAAAAAATAGTAAATGCATCCTTAGTGTAGGTTATCCATAAATTCGACTCACCATTCAATTATGATTGAAGAGCTTTTGGGGGAAAAATCTGGTCTTCCATTTAGTAGAAACAAGTTTGCGTGATTTTATTATTTTTCTTTTGCTTGAAATATATGTTGAAAATGCTGAATATATTGCAGAATTTAGAAGGATTTCAAAGTTTTGATGCATATAACCTTTTGTCCACCAACTAGTCCACCAACTAATTAGGGATAGTAATGGGCACTACCTGCAGCAGGTTTGCCATTACCAAACCTATACCCGTATAAAATTTAAATTACCAAACCCACTAGCAACTCGCTGCAGGTTTTAATTTTTTTAAGAAAACTCACCTACTGCGAGTTTTGACAATTACCAAACCCGCAACGAGTATCCGACGGATTTTTACGGGTTTCCACATTTGAAATCCTAAATGTTCAATATGTAAATTTATAATAATAACATTTACGGGTTTGAGGGTACCATTGCCATCCCTACAACTAATGCATATTCTGTATTTTATGAATATCGAAGCTGGTTGATTGACAAATGGACCTTATTACATGTCATAAGATAATTTGCTCAAAGCTACAACTGGGCAACATCATGCTGTTCTTACCAGCCAAGGCAAGCCATTTACAGTGCTTTCTAATAGAGCAAAATAAAATGATTCAAACTTGCACAAAAAATTAGAAAAGACAAGGCGGATTACTGATCCACAGTGCTGTCATTTACTAGAAGCACATAGATGTTACATTTAATTGATTATTCATCTGTAATGTTCAAATGACACTGAAGTATTATCTAAATTAGCCTTTAAAAACTTTATTTTGAAAAATCCATGGTTGTGACGTGTCTGTATAAATTCACTAATACAAGTTCTATCTATTGTTTTAAACTCTGTTTCTGAACGGAGCATGAAAGGATATGTTCACTTATCTAGTTATGTTTTTTAGGCTTTAACTTCACTCATCTAGTCATTAATAAACAGTTGAACATGTTGGAGTTTCAAGTTCTACACTCTCTCATTTTTACCATTCTCTTTGGTATTTTCATAATTCAGCTGTTTATTAATAAAGTGAATAAATTTATCTTTTAATAACATGTTTCTTGGCTTTCAGTGTTTTTTGTGTATTTTTAAGTACAATTGTGTGCAAATAGCATTACTTATTAGTAATTAGTCTAGAGTGTTTTAATTTCTTCTAATAAGTAGCTCGTTTGAGCTTAGGACCTATGACTAGTATTTTACATTTCTGTTACTCTCTAATAAAGATTTTCTCTATTTTTTTTTTTATCCTTTCACTTTCTCTTTCATTTTCCTGACTCCCAAACACTACCAATCCTTGATTTTCTCGAGTATTAGCTGTCCTATTTCGACGAATACAGAACTGTTGTTTGCCTAACTACTTTCAGAAACAACGTACTCTTGTGTATTGACCTGTGACTTGTGAACAAGGCTAATTAGGCTCCGTTTGGTACAGTTTTTCAAGTATAGCTTATTTAAGTAAAGTTTTTGTTAGTAGAGTTTTTATAAATAGAGCTTTAACTAAAAAAATTTTAGTTGTTTTGTTGTTAATAAGAGTTTTTATTAAAAATTTATGAAATTACTTTAATAGGTAAGGCTTTTAAAGTTATATTATGAAAAAAATAAAATAAAATTGTCAAATATGTAAATGATATTTTAGATATTTTAGCATTTTTAAAAAATTTTTTAAGCTCTACTCAAAAAAACTCAAAATTTGAGCTTTTGCTAATAGAGACAAAATAACTTATTTAAACTTCAAAAGCTCTACTAGAAAAACAACCAAATAGCAACAAAAATTATAATAATTACTTATGGGATTAAATAAATATTTATGACCATAAAATAAGTCATATTAAACAAACACTTAGTTATGGTCCGATTGTCTCCTCTTCCATTGACCCAGTCAATTCTTGACTTTGACCTGCACAGTTGATACGAACCGCCTTCTCCACTTGACGCGCCAAAAACTTTCTCGAGTCGGGCTAAAATTAATTGAACATTTGGTTTGGTGATGATGAATTAGATGTCAATTCATGAGTTCGATGATGAAGAGGACGAAAGACATTATTTTATTATTTAAAATACAACGAACAATTATTTCGATGTTCATTGTTTTTTAAAAAAATATATGCAAATGGTGGAATCTTACAGAATTAAGGTGCTTGACTTCTTTATACAGAACTACAAAGTGAAAAAAAAGTAAGAAATTAAATACTCGTCTTGCAAGTGGGAAGAGATCGGGTTGTTGATACATTAAATAAAAGAACAATGAACTAAAAGCACAAAATTTCAATAATCTCACTCTCAATCATATCAAAAATAAAATTTCCTGTACATAGTTGTTCGGTTCTGCCAAAACAAAGAGAGGGGGGTGGGGGGTGGGGGGTGGAGGGGGATTTGCAGTTTTGCTTGAGTGTAGTTTTCTTTAATTACAGTTTAGTTTGAAGGGTTAAGCGCACGTTCGAATTTCTTTTATGTAAAATTAGGGTTTTGCAAAGTTACATCTTACATCCCATAGAAAATGTTATAAAAATTAATATTATATTAAAAGAACCCATGGTTTTTATATTGAATGTAATTTACATTAGATGTAACTTAGCAAGATCCTTTAAATTAACATTGATAGAGCAAATGGGCTGAGTATGATGATGAAGAAGAAGAAGAGGGGGATGTTTATCGATGATGAAGAGAAAGAAAGTTCTCAAATAAAAATCCGGCTCTGTGGAAATTAAATCAAAAGCAATTGATCATTACAAATTATTTATCAGACTAATGCTGAGCTAATCGAGTTTGATTTTAAAAAAGATATCTAACAGACTAATGCCGAGCTAATCGAGTTTGATTTTGAAAAAGATATTTTTAAATCTATGTAATTAAAGATAATTACTTATTATGGTATCAAATGGACCGAATTCAATCAAATGAAATCTAGAAATTGAGCAGCTCGTAGATGTACCTTGATCGAATTGTGACTTGTGCCGAAGGCTTCGCTTTAGAAGAGTGCACAGCAGCTGCCTTGTGCATTTGGCAAGCCAAATATTTTCTATTGACCAATAATTTTGAAATGGGTATTATCAATTTATTATCTAATATTTTCTGACACTTTATCATTAAAAGTTTTTGACAATTATTTTTGTTAGTTGGGGTTGCTTGATTTTTGTAAGTCTGTAGCTTAATAATTGTCAGGCTTTTACAGTTTTTATTTTGTTGTTTTTCTATCACTTATGTCTGATTATAAAATAATTAGGTATGAATCAAAAAAATTAAATAATCTGACTTTTATTTAAATGACAAAATATCTTAATAGAACTTTATTATTCTCTCTCATTAATAGTCCTATTAAATAAATTTATTTAATGTCATATAAATTATCGTTTTATTCTTTTTATTTATCCCCCTCTTTTGTTATATATGTATATTCAACTATCCTATTTTTTCTTGTGAATGAGAATTTTAGATGTAATAGAACTTTAATTAGGTGAGTGTATTTTATAATAGGTCCATCTCTTTGTATTTATATTTACTATTTTTATAATAGAATTTAAATTTTATTTAATATATTAATTTTAATTCAAATGATTAAACAATTCTTGATTTACGTATGTAATTAGCAAGAAAAAATATCAATATAAAATAATAAAAATAACATTATAAGTATCATATATTAATGTAAAAAAAATTACGTGTTAGATACATATTTTATTTTTCATACTTTGCTAAGGTAAACATTATCAAATTTCTTTTACCAATCAAGTAATTTATTTATAACTTGTCATGTATTTAACTAGTAAATATAAGTATTTTTAATATTTATTAGATTATATATGCCAAAATATCATATTTCAAATTTCTTTTAAGAAAAACAACTTAACACTTATATTCAAATATTGAAGAAAAAATATATTATTTAGATATATATATTCAGGCCTATTTAAATTTCAACCAAATTCAAACCCAATTAGATTTCATACAAAAAGTAAACGCTACTTTAGTGTTTGCATTTTTATCATTTTACCACAAAAAACGGTAAATGCTTCCTTAGCGTAGGTGATCCATAAAAATGGTTGCCAACTTGTCCTGTTTTTCATTTTGTTTAATTTTCATAAATTCGATTCACGATTCAATTATGAGTGAAGAGTTTTTTGAAAAAAATCTGGTCTTCCGTTTACTAGGATCAGGTCTGTGTAATTTTTTTTCCTTTTGCTTGATATATATCTGGAAAATTCTGAATACTTTGTAGGATTTAAAAGAATTTGAAAGTTTGAATGCATATGGTTTACTGTCCTTCAGCTAGTGCGTATTCTGTATTTTTTGAAATCAGAGTTGGTAGATTGGCAAATGGATCGTAAGATTTTTGGCTCAAAGCTGCAACTGGGCAATGCGGTGTTGTTCTTATCGGCCAAGGCAAGGCATTTACAGCTCTTTCTAATGGAGCAAAATAAAAATTATAAAAGAAAAGGAGGATTACTGATCCACAGAGCTATTATCTGCTAGAAGCACATAGATATTACACTTAATTTATTATCCATCTGTAATGTTCAGATCACACCAAAGTATTACCTAATTAGCCTTTCAAAAATTCATTTTCAAAAATCCATGGTTGTGATGTGTCTTTATAAACTCTCTCATACAAGTCCTATCTATTACCAATTGTTTTCAACTCTGATCCGAACACAGCATGAAAGGATAAGTTCACTTATCTAGTCATGTTTCTTATGCTTTCACTTCACTTGATTCACCTTGTCCCCCTTTTATGTTGCGGAAATACTGGTTGAGAAATTACCAATATTACTGTGACTATAACTTTTGGAGAAAATATAAATGTAGTGATAAATAAATACAAATAAAATATGACACAATAATTTACGTGATTCACCGTAAAGCCTACATTTATGGGCAAAAATTGGAAGATAACTTTACTAATAAATAAGAATTTACAAAAATGGGTAAAAATCTCTTAAAACCTAAAACTCCAATACACTCAAATGTATCCTCACTAGAGCACTCAAGCATAAACTCTCTCAAACTCTCAAATTGCTTCACTTACAATTGCTCTCTAAACTCTCAATTTTGGGATGGATCAACAAATGAAGAATTATCTTCTATTTATAAGAAAATGAGGTGCACTATTGCACTAACTCCAACAATTTTATCAACAAAATTGGCACCTAAATTGCACCAATTTGTCAACAAATTTGGATCCCATTTTTGAATGCATGCATGCATTTTTCTTTTCAATTTGAATGCAAGCTTGTCAATTCATGCACCGCCAATGATTTTCAACATTTTAAAGCAGTTGTATATGTTGGAGTGTCAAATTCATCACAAGGATCATATTATGTCCTAAAAAAGGAGGGCAGTTCATTGGCCGCACTCAGTTGGCATAGTATTTTGGGATTCAAGACTGTAGGTTGTTGCGGATGCAACTTGCAATGCTGTTGCTGTGTAATTGTATGCCACTCTGGCAAGTGTGCCATAACACATTCATGAGAAGGCACCAAGGATTGTAATAAAGATTTTTCTGACTCCTAAACACCACCAATCCTTGATTTTCTAGAGTATTGGCTACCTATTTCTACAAACAGCCACCTATTTCTACGAACACAAAACTGTTATTTTTCTAATTACTTTCAAGAAATAGCGTACTCTGGTGTTTATTAACTTGTAACTTGTGAAGGGGCCTACTGTCGGTCTAACTACTTTCAAGAAACAGCGTACTCTGTCGTTCATTGACTCCGTCAATTCATGACTTCTCCATTTGACGCGCAAAAAACGTTCTTGAGTCGGGTTAAAATTAATTGATCATTTTATTTGTTGATAATGAATTAGTTGTCAAGTCATGAGTTTGATGATGAAGAGGACGAAAAACGTTATTTTATTATTTAAAATAAGACTCAATTATTTCGATGGTCATTTTATTGTTTAAAATATCCAAATGGAATCTTACCGAATTAGTGCTTGACTTCTTCATACGATGCTTGACTTCTTTTTACAGAATTATAAAGTGAAAAAAAATTGCGAACTTAAATATTCTTCATGCGAGTGGAGGGGATTGGGTAGCGATTACATTAAATAAAAGAAAAATAATTTAAAAGTACAACACTTTGATAATCTCATTCCCAATCCTATCGATATTAAAATTCTGTATATTTATGAAATAACTATTGATAAAAAACTTGTGTTCCTCATAAAAACAATAATTCAAGCCACGCGATTTTTCTTGTTTTATTTGGAAAAAAAAAAAAATTCGTTCCTCACAAAAACGCTTCAACATCTGTGGTCTCATAGAGGGAAATATCTTTCACTCTTTGACGTATCCCTAGGGCAAAGCAAGTTGAGTTTACATTAAAACAAAACAAAAGAAGCATTGTCGTATCCCTGGGACTCATTTGATGCAAGAAAGAAGCATTGTCGTATACTCGTATCTCTGGGACTCATTGGGTGCAAGAAAAACAATCAGTCTCATTTTTCTCCTCTTTCATGGACTTGAAAAAGGGCTCTCATTTGATATGCAAAGAGCATTTTTACTCTGCAGCCAATATACTTTGATGAATGTGACGTTACTGGTTTGCATAATTTTTTGGACAAATATATTATCTCAATTTTTTTAAAAAAATATAATTGCCATTATCAAACATGACTGATTCCAACAATTTATCCAAAAATTTGAGTTTCAAGAAATGAGCATTTATGATAGAATGGCTAATTTCTTCAATCAAATTTTTAGATAAATAATAAATCAATATATGACATGTTACTAATTAACTGACTGCAAGAAGAAAATTATAGAATAACCTTTTGAATTAGCAGAATTATTTTACGATTAAACTATCACAGTAAGAATAAAGTTATTCTTTAAATTTCTCATTACTATTCCTACTTTTCTTGTTGTACTACTTTTTTTTTTAATACTGGTTACACACCAAATTATTGAATTACATCAGATGTACAATAACTGCCATACTGGCAAATGAATACATTAATATTTACAATCAGATATATACAACTGGGACTTATAATATTATATTAAATTCTCTATTAAGCACATGCCCAGACAAATAGCCCTAATTGTAAGGGATGTCACTATTTCACTCACATTTCGCAAGGGAGAATGACGTTTTTATAATTTTTCTCCATAATCATAACTTAATTATGAAGTTGAGCCCCCATGGGGGTTGTTGTACTACTTAATGACACGGATGAAGCCTTGAATTATCAAACAAAAAACAAAAACGCTTCGACATCTGTTGTCCCACTGAGCATTGTTAAATTCATACGATAGAATGAATACTTTTATTAAAAAAACAATAGTCTCATTGTGTCCTCTTTCATTGACATGACTCATGAGCAATTTGGGGTCAACTTACAGAGAAATTCGAGAATATATTAGATGTACCACATTAGCCATATAACAATAAATCATGTGATAACATATGTGCATTTATTTTGAAAAGTCATTATTCAAGTGGTGGTTATATTAAATTTAAATACGTATGTCATACATATATATTAATTAATTGTATTATCTTTGATGTATTATAAAATTTCTCCAACTTGTGACACCCTTGTTGACACCTAAAGAATTTTCCTATCCCCCAGGCAATACTTTTATGAATGTGACAACACTGATTTGTATAATTTTCAGGACTAGTAAATTTTCTCAAATTTAAAGGAAAAGATACGGAAATATAATTTCAATTTATCCAAAAATTTGAGTTTCAAGGAATATAGCTTTTATTATATGTCATGCTAAAACAGAGAAGAAAGTTTTTAAAAATTTCTTTTTTGAATGAAAAGCAATATTTTTTTGATAAAAATTTCACAATCATTTTTAAAAATAAAGTTTTGTTTAAAAAAAAAAACTCCTATTCCTACATAATTTAAGAATTTAACCTTATAAAGTAATCTTTTCAATCACAGCAATAATCTATCCTTGGGCCTCCAAATGCACGAGAATAAAATTTCTAACAGAATTATGAAATTCGTTACTAGAAATTTGTGTGAAAGTTATGAGAACAGAAGCTTGATCATAGAAAATAAATAGATCCCTATCCGATACAAAAATAATTATAAAGAAAAACAAAAGTCACGGCTTATTGCAGAAAAAAAAATTACTTTCCATTTTCCAATTATTAAAGTAATTCTAAGATCGTTAGATCACAAGGATAGGCTGTTGGTGACCGAGGTCAGGCCTAACGCATGCCGGTCTTTTTCTCCTCTATTTTCTTAGAAAATTTGGTTTCATTATAAATACTTGGTAGCACAATTATGAGTGTTCTTGCATTACCAATCCAATTAAGCATAGACTTACAGTATAAAATACTCTCATCTCATGGAAAGAGATCATTCTTTCAATATGACGAGCAGATTTCTCTTACTCCATTGTTTGCTTCTTATTTCCTAATTTATTGCTGCTGCAACCGCCAACACAAGTACTATTACCACGGACCAAGATGCTCTGCTTACCCTGAAAGCTCACGTAACACATGATCCAACCAATTTCTTGGCCAAAATTGGAATACAAGTACTCCTCTCTGCAATTGGAAGGGCGTCAATTGTGATGTCCATAGCCATGGAGTCACAGTCTTGAATATTTCTCGCTTAAATCTCACAGGCACCATCCCTTCTCAGCTTGGGAATCTTTCTTCTCTGCAATCACTTAATCTCAGTTTTAACCGACTTTCTGGTTCCATTCCCACCGCCATCTGCGCTACATATTAGTTTCCGTGAAAATCAGTTCCCCGGCGCTTTTCCTTTCTTCACCTTCAACACTTCCTCTTTACAACATCTTGATTTTATTTCCAATACACTGTCTGGTGAAATTCCTGCAAATATTTGCAGTAACCTTCCTTTTTTGGAATACATTTCTTTGCAACAAAACATGTTCCATGGCGGAATACCGTCCACTCTATCAAATTGTACATATTTGCAAAAATTAAGTCTGTCATTAAATGATTTCTCGGGAGCCATACAAAAAGAAATCGGGAACTTGACCAAACTTAAGGAATTATATCTTGGCGGCAACAGACTTCAAGGTGTGTATGATCACGGAGTTTGATTATGAAAGTTGTTCCATAAGTTGTAATATGAATAATGTTCCATAATACAGTTTACAAACTTTGATTAATTTGCACGAGAAATTCCTCGAGAGATTGGCAATCTTGCCGAATTGGAGCTGCTGGGGTTACGAGAATGCAAACTCCAAGGTACGTTTATAAACTTTTTGCAATTTTATTTGGGCTCTGCTTGATTCTGTGATCTGTATTCATTCGCTTGTTCTATAATTATGCTACGATTTATTGTTTTTATTTCAGATAGAGACAAAGCTCTATGTCTCTCCTCACTCATTTCATTCTTTAATTTATGCAGATAAATTAAAAAAATGTTTTGTAATTTTCTTTCGTCATATTGGCAGTTCCATTTTGAAGCTCCCAATTAAGTTGATCAAAATGAATGATGTTTCATTGTTACTCCTGTCAGCCTATTTCTTATATAGTTGAAGGGTTAATCGTTATTATGATATTCTTCAAGCAATAAATTCTTTTCAATTTTTTTCAAATATGAGTGATCAAATTGTTTGCACATATGTAATCTGCAGGAGAAATTCCCCGGGAGTTGGGAAATCTTACAGGATTGAAGTTAATACAGCTGACTGATAATTTTTTAACCGGTATCATTCCTTCATCTATCTACAAATTGCTTTTCTCTATTAAATTTGGAATTGTCATTTAATAATTTAATAGGTAACTTCCCTTACAACGTATATATGTGACATTTTTGCTTCTTAATTAAAAGATTTCACGTCTCTCATTATAAATTCTCGTGTGAGGATGTATTGTTACTGCGATTTAACATTATCTCGTTTTTTATTACAAATTAATCTGTGTTTATGCAAAATTTTTTAGCATCTAAAATAAGTTTAAAAACACGTGGAATAAATGGCAAATCTTTCTTCATTACTGAATTTGGATTTCTCAAAAATTATCATGACAGGTATGTTTCACTAATGATATGCGTGAGTGACAACTTCATAAAATATTTTACATGCAATCAGTAATTATCTTTAAATAGTTGGAGATGCCATCACTGATAAATAATTTCTTAAAAAGCATCATACTAAAAGAAATCAATAATTTTACTAATCTTAAAGAGTTACATCTTCACTGCAATTATGACATTAATTTTTTATCTAAATAAAATTTTAGTCATCATAATATTTTATCTTATGGGATGATGTTCAATCTTAGAATTTATAATATCTTGAAGGTTAGTAGCCATGAAAATTAGAAATTGTTTATCTGCTAAAAAGTTAATTTAGTATTTAAGCATTTCAATTGAAAAATTTGTAACAAGTGTTGAGAACTGGTCCTCCTTAGAATTTCAGCGGATAAATATGAAAAATAGACTAGAAAAAAACTATTTTACTTATGAGTTAGGCTTGCTCTCTACTTATTTTGCTTGGGCTTCGGGCTTGATTAAACACGGTCGAATGCTCACACAGTTTCACCTGTTACAATTCTTTCACAATACAGATGAAATAGCACGTGAAATCGGTAAATCTTTGACCCTGATAAGATTTATGTATTATTATTCCCATCTCTCACCTGCTGCTTACTCAAATCGCTTACATATTTTACCAACTTATTTTTATAAATATTAGGCAAATATATTTTATTACATTTCTCTCGTAACTTCTCCAAATGTGCATTATTAATACTTAACCCTCCCTGTTAATTTACCTCACAATCTGTCAACCACTTAAATCACATATATACTGTACCTATATTTTACCCAAAAAAATATAAAAATAAAAGAAAAAAATATGTGCAACAATTTTTGTAGATAACTAATAAAGCATTGACGGTGTGTAGCCTTTCATAACTTTATGAGTGGTTTTTCTTGTGTGTTAGTACTTGTAATAATTGTGTAGTGCGTAAATGACTTTTTATCATAAAAGTGTGTCACTTTTTATATGCAAAAAAATTGAATATAATTCTTTCAAAATACAGGCTTGATATCATTCGAAATCGGTAATCTCCATAATCGGGAGATTTTGTTGTTTGGTCATAATAAATTAGTTGGTGCTGTCCCAGCTACAATCTTCAATTTGTCAACACTCAAATACCTTGAGCTTTATAATAATTCTCTCTCGGGAAGTCTTTCCTCCGTCGTAGATGTCTGACTTCCAAATCTTGAATTGCTTCGTACATGGGGTAACAGTTTCAGTGGCACAATTCCTCACTTCATCTTTAATGCTTCGAAGGTCTCTATACTATAGTTTGTCAAACAACTCATTCTCTGGTTTTATTCCCAACACATTTGGCAACTTAAGAAACCTTAAGTGGCTGACTTTAGATTATAATTATTTGACATCTTCAACTCCAGAATTGAGCTCCCTATCCTTGTTGTCAACTTGCAAGTCTTTAACAGTTATTTTCTTATCAAATAATCCACTAGATGGCATTCTTCCGAGGACGTCTATTGATAATCTTTCTCATTTTTTGGAATACTTTGGCATGAACTCTTGTAATGTTAGTGGCAGTGTCCCTGAAGAGATCAGCAACTTGACCAACTTGATAGAAATTGATTTACGATGCAATAAATTGAATGGATCAATTTCGATTACCCTCACCAAATTACAAAAGCTTCAAGCTTTGGTTCTTGCAGATAACAAATTGGAACGATTAATCCCGGACGATATTCGTCGTTTGGCTGAATTGTATAAGTGTGAGTTGGGTGACAATAAGCTTTTTGGATCAATCCCTGCATGCTTTAGTAATATGACTTCTTTGAGGATACTGTCATTGGGTTCCAATGAGTTAACTTCTATTCCCTTAACTTTTTGGAACCTCAAGGACATCTTTTACCTCAACTTTTCATCAAATATTTTGACTAACCCACTCCCATTACAGATTGGAAATTTGAAGGTTTTGGTAGCAATTGATTTTTCAATGAATAATTTTTTAAGCGTTATCCCAATAGAAATTGGAGGCCTAAAAAATCTAGAATATCTCTCCTTAGAGTATGACAAATTGCAAGGCTTGATTCCTGATTCATTTGGTGATTTGATAAACTTGAAATCTTTGGATTTGTTTAATAATTATCTCTCTGCGTTTTCTCCCTAAAGATGGGATATTAGAAATAATGGAAAGAATTACATGTGACTTGGGGACCATGACTACTTATATAGACAATTATTTTCTATTGTCACTGAGTATTCCTAATTCTGCCAATCATAGAATTATAATATTATTAGGTACATTAAAGGTTCACATCCTATTAGATACATTAAAACCCATAATACCGAAAACCTTAATAAATCACTTTTAATTGGGCTTAACCGTATATGACAATCCGCAATACATAATTATTCACATATAAGCTCAATGTTGGATTAAGGATCCAACAATATTGGATTAAAAATCCAACAACAAGTGCCCAATAATCTTTATAACTAGTATCCCAACCACATAACTTTTTTTATTAATATTTTCATAGCCATTGGATTTCTAACTCATAATCCAACTAATGATATTATTTGATTGTTACTTACAGTTTTCTATAAGGTGGCCGTGATGTTTTATTTAACACTATAGGAACAATTTTTACAAAATGAATTTATTTAAGATGCAATTGGCACTCTGCATAGCTGTATTGTATGATAATGTATTGCACTAGGGTGCATTACATTAAGTTATAAGACAATACTATTTTATATTAATGTTAAAATTAAATTAATATTATTTAAATTTATTAATATTTTAGGATTTTATTATTAATTCTTGAAATTAAGTATTAGATAGTTATTTTTATAATTTACAAATTATTTAATAATAGACTATTATTAAATAATAAATATTTCAATATTATATTATATTATTAACAATTATTATATTATAATATAATTTATCTATATATATTAGTTATTAAAATATAGCATAATCATATTATAATAATATTATATTGTAAAAATATAATACAATATAATTATATAATATAATATAATTATAATTATATCGTATTATTAAATTATAAATTTATTTTATTTATTAATAATTTAAATTTAGTTTTAAATTTAGTATTTTAAAAAATAATAAGCTATTAAATAAAATTATAAATATTTTTTTATTAAATAAAATTGAAATACTTTATGTATTTAAAGTAAACTAATTAAAATGATTTTATGTAATAAAGTAAAATAATGTATTATCATTTATTTATTAAATATTTAAGTTAATTAATATATTATATTATTATTTATATTAATTTTTTATTTAAATAAAAATGCTATTTAATAATTTAAATTTATTACAATTTATTAAATAATAAAATTTAAATGATTATATTTAAAATATGAATACTATTTTAATGTAATAAAACGTAAATCCTACCCCTATGCCCACGTTTGTTATGCAATGCAACTATAAATTATAATTAAATATGAATTAACATAAAAATAATATTTTGATATAATATAATACAGTATAATACAAGTATAATGCAAGCTGAGAAATGGATATTTAATGGAAGCAACATTTGCATACGGTTTGTGGGTCTCTCAAAAAATAATACTAAAAACCAACATGATGCACTGGTTCTACCCTCTTTAATATTTTTCTAGATGCTTTCATGGCATAATCTCATTGTTCCATTTTTCTTCGCGACTTAGATTCAACTTCAAGATTTTGTCTTTTTTTTTTTTTTTCAAGAGATCTTCAAGATTTTCAATTTGAAGCAAACACAACAAATATGATAAATCGTTAAGAAGCCTGTAACTGACTGGCCATGGCCACGCAAATGGAGATCACGGTGACCGAATCATCTCGTATGTCAGAATCCAAACTTAAACAATGTTCTCATTCCACGTGTCAGCCTGTAACCAATCCCCAAACTTTCTTCATATTTCCAAAGACACCCCTACGTAATCCAGATAATTACCTCCACTCTACAACTATAAATTCTCTCCTCGATTCAACTGATGCACTACTGATGACAGTTGACGAAAACCCTTATAGCCTTTATTTAAAAGGGCAATTTATTAAAAAATCTCCTCTTTCCCTGAAAGTCTAGGGTTTCTCAAGAATCGCTAAACCTAGATTCCAATCCTGCAAAGTCTCAATTTAACCTCTCTAGGGTTTCGATTGTCGAGGATTCGCTTGAAAATTTTGTATTTTTTAGTAAATTTTTCTCGTCTTGTATCCTTCAATTGTTGTTTGGTTCTGAAAATAATTTGGAATTTCAGGGATTCTCGATTATCTGGTTTTGTTTGAGTGCAATTTCCTCTGGTTACGGTTTCAGTTTGAAGGGTTAAGTGCAATTTGGAGTTTCGTTATAAAATTTAAATTCAAATTATAGAACAATTGGGCGGTTAATAATTAATTGATGGTTAGTGATACTACGACGGTGGCCGCAGCTCCGGAAGAAGCGGAGGCGGTGGAGGCCTATGATAGCGATCCAGATGAAGTGAAACGCTCTCTTGCGATGCGCAAAAGGGAGGCCGGCGATGACGAGGAGGTGGAGCAGGAGCGAGATTCAGAGCTTCCAATGGCTCAAAGTGTCCACATTCCTGCGGGAGAAGCGGAGGCTGTGGATGAGTACGAGAGCGATCCAGATGAAGTCAAACACTCTCTCGTGATGTGCAGAAGGGAAGCAAGCGATGAGGAGGAGGAGGAGAAAGAGTTTGAGCGTCGAATGGATCGGAGGGTCCACATTCACTCTTAAGATGAATTGGATGGCGAAGGTGGTGCTCCAGCTGAGTATGATGATGACAAAGAAGAAGAAGAAGACATAGAATTAGAAGAAGTAGATGAAGAGGGGGCTGTTAATGAGGATGAAGAGGAAGATGAAGTTTATGAAGAAGAGGAGAGGAATAATGGGGTAGTTAAAGTCAAGGGAGTAGAGGGTAATGATGCAAGGAGTATGGACGGGGCGGTGGAAGTGAGTACAGGGAATAATGATAATGGCGATGGTGTTAAAATGAATGATGCAGCAGAGGAGAACATGGAGGAAGAGAAGGAGAGTAATGAGAGTCTTGCGGGTCCAACAGCTGGGGCTTTTTATATGGGACAATGTTGCTGATCCACACAGGGTATTATTTGATTTGAGTGACAATTTATAAATAACTGATAGCTGTATTTTTAATTACGGCTTGTCAGTTAGTCTAGTTTCATTTTTTGGTGTTGGATGATGATTGTCTGCTAGAATCTGTCTAGAAGGTTTATGGCCTAGTAGAGTGAAAGGAGAGAAAGTTCTCAAATTACTTAACAGATTGATGCTGAGCTAACCACGAGCTATGATAGCATTACCCACGCTTTGTGTATTTTTATTAGGGTGTGTCTATTTTAAAGTGTGTAGTGTAAAATTTTGGGGTTAAGTTTGAGTGATGAAGTGTTGGGTAGGTTTCTGTTTGGCATAGTTAAGTGGTTAATATGAGTTATCAAAGCAAATATGGAGCAGGATATCTAGTTTTGGGTTTGGTTTTAGCTTGAAGATGGCTACTGATTATTCATCTACGTGCGTATTAGTATTTGTAGATTTCTAAATGCTTTCTGTCAAATGTGACTAGATTATGACTAGAAGTACATAGATCTTACGATTAATTATACATCCATTTGTACTTATATTATGCTTTCACAATGTCATTTTGAAAATCCATGGTTGTAATTTCACTAAATTCAGTAATACAAATTCTATCAATTACTGTTGGATAAGGTGACTTGAATAGTTTAATATTCATTTGCAGAAAAAAAATTGAGAAAGAGAACTAACAATTTGCGTGCGTTCTGCTGGAAATTTTAATTAGTTTCTTGTGAGCATTAATTGCTGGCATGATCTCTTAGACTTCTCTTGCATTTGAATGAATGGATGAGTGTTCATGTATGAAAAGACTTCCATGCATGCACAATAAATGCTACATCAAAGGCATGGTAAAATGTCTGCAAGGTTGGCCCAAGTTATCAAGCTGATTTGGTGGCTGCAAGATTTGTTTATCCGTATTTTGGACCATTTTCTTTGACAATAAGAAAGCCCCAATATCTGTAATTTGAAAACTCATTGAAGTGCCAAAAGAGAGATGGGAGTGAATAACTAGCGAGTTAGTGAAAAGAGAGTGCAGTGACTGTGTGGGAAACTTTGGGTATAATTGAGGTTTGGGTGTGAGCTAAAATAATCTAAGAGTGTGGTTGTAACAATTTTTCACATAGTGAAATTTTTTATCTCGTCATCCTTGGCAACCATAGTTATGTACTCCGGTAAAAGATTTTTTCAGGTAACTCTTGTGTTGTGTGATTGAGGTATTCTCCATTTTATTCTTTTTATTTATTATTTGTTTGACTTATTTCTGGCAGAGATCTCTGGGAACCAAAAATTCCCAACAATTACCAATTGTTGTAAACCCTGTTCTAAACAGAGCATGGAGGGACTCACTTATCTAGTTATGTTTTTTATGCTCTCACTTCACTTGATTTCATCTTGTCCCTCTCTTTTATAAAAGTTTGTGCAGAGTATCAAGTTCATCACTAGGATCATATTATGGCTGAGGAAGGAGCACAGCTAGCAGCCAAGTGTAGCAGAGTATTTGGACTCAAGACTGTTAGAAGGTTGTTACAGATGTAAGGCTGTTGCTGTGTAATGGTATGCCATGCCGGCAAGTGTGCTAGAAGGTTGTTACAGATGTAAGGCTGTTGCTGTGTAATGGTATGCCATGCTGGCAAGTATGCTACAACAGATTGCCGAGGCATCAAATATTGTAAGCCAATACTAGTAGTTAGTCTAGAGTGTTCTGATTTATTCTATGAACAGCTCATTGAGCTTAGAACCTGTAACGTGTATTGTATGTTTCTGCTATGTCTAATAAAGATTTTCTCTGTTCTTTTTTCTTTCACTTTCTCTTCAATTTTCCAGACCCCCAAACACCACTAATCTTGATTTTCTAGAGTATTAGCTGTTTACTTATACAAACTTAGAATTGCTGTCTATTTGTCTAATTACTTTCAAGAAACAAAGTTCTCTGTCCCGTGGTCTGGTCTCTTCGTATATTGACTTGTGACTTGGGAACAGGGATAATTAAGGGGCATTCCTTTCTTCTAAAATGTACTACCGAGTCGAGGCGTTAAGAATTATTTTGTTTTTTCTTCAAAATAATTATTAATCATAATAAATTGGATCGAATTAATAATATTTGCTTGTGTCTATGTGGTATAAATTGTATAAGATTGGAATTTTTATGCGTAAATATTTTTTTCATTTAAACTAACGTGACCATATTTTAACAAATAATTATCTTGTATTTGATATTATTTATTTTCTTAGATTATTTTCATTTTAATGAATCATCTCACCATGCGACACCGAAGTTGATGAATTTCTGAGCCAATGTAAATGATTAGTTTGCCGTTGCATTTCAACAAAATTTGTTGTGATTTTACCAGATTAATCGTTCAATTATTGGAGTATAAGCTGATGAAACAATAAATTCAAGCAAACAAACACCCTAGCTATCCTTGATTTAATCACCTTTCTCCGTACTTCATTAATCATTGAATGATTTTTACTAGTTTAATCGTTTAATTGTTGAGTATAATCGGTAATTTGATCGTCTATCAGCAAGTGATTTACAATTCACTCTCCAATTTTTGTTAATTTAGTGTAGCAAAGCTTTAAACTAGCTAGGTAGCTATTGTGGTTATGAAAACTTATTAAGAGTTTGATGCAATCAAATCTTCTTTCAAGGTTTCTACATCCTTCTAAAATGACTCAGATTGTGAAATACATTCCAAGTTAGGAGATTTAATCATATATCTGGAAGGCAACAAAATTTTTTAAGATATCTTATTACTCTGGAGATTTAACTTCAACCATCATAGCCTTATTCTAACTTCCTGTTACAACGAAATTGCAGAGCTTGGATCTTTACTCGAACAGTTTCGCTGGCTCTGTTTCACACACTGGGCAAGCTGTAGCAACTGCAATTCCTGTACGATCATTTCCCCAAGTATTTTTAGTTGATCACATTTTCTCTCGTTCATCTCTTTTGTCATCATTCTTTTGTAATTAATATGTATTTTTTTTCTTCATAAAAAAAAGTATGTATTTTTGTCTTTGATTTGCTTTGTAATTCCTTCGTAGTTGTGACACTACTACACAGTATACTTCCTGTAAAAGAAAAATTGATGAAGAATTTTGGCATTAAGAGTAAGTATTAAAAATTAAGGATAATTTAGGTGTTTAAATAGTGTGAAAATAAAAAGCGGTTTCTTCATGTAAAACATGGGACTCAAAAAATATTATCACTCAATTATGAATTCCTTTACAAATTGGCGAATATAAGAAAATGGAGTACAAATATTGAGCCTAACATGACAACTGACAAGATCATCATTGCCTCTAGGGATGGCAATGGTACTTGTAAATCTGTAAATCCGTTCAAACCCGCCCGCTGTGATAATTTTGTGGGTTGCGAGTGAGTTTGGTATTATAAATTGAAACACGCACTAGATTGCAGGTGGGTTTAGTATTAATCAAAAATTTGATAGATACTCGCATGAGTATCCACCAAACCCGCAGCTTTTTTTAATTATTTTTAATTTAATTTTAATTATAAAAATATTTAAATATAAAAATATAGTTATATACTTATTATAATTTTGATTGAATTTTCTTTAATTTAATGCATGGATTATTTCAATATTATAATTTTATTTTTCGGATTAATATTTAAAAAACACTATTCTTTAGATTAAGTATAAAGTACAAAAATTCATAAAAAATAAAGTCACAAGTTATATCTAAAAATAACAATTATATTGGATTGATGTTGAAAATTTAATTTTCCATTTATATTGGTTAAATTTTAGAATTATGTTATGTAGAATTTTATGTTATTATTATAAATTTACATATTAAACTTTTACGATTTTAAATGTGAAAACTCGCCAAAATTCATCATATACACACTTTGGGTTTGGTAATTGTTAAAATCCGCAACATATGAATTTTCTTGTTACTTGGTAGGCGGATGTTTACATGCAAAGTCATTAGGGTTTTGGGCTATCACCAAAAATATATTGGGCTTGTCTTTTACGTTTAGAGTAGCACTTTTCACATTGCTTTAAAATCTTTATAGAACCCCTCGTTTGTGATCATAATTTTATTGTTAGAGGAAATTACATAAAAGGACAAATATGAATTTGAATAAATTAAAAAATATTTATACTTACAAGTAATGAACCCTCTCATTTTTAAATAATATATATAATTATTTTAAAATCAAACTAATTTCGAGACAATAAAGTAATAGATTATATAATGATATGATTTATATTATAAAAAATTATGTTTAATATGTAATTAAATTTTATTGTAATCTTTTGTCCTCTTTTATAATTTTTATCAAAATAAGAGCTGTATATAATAAGTGGGGTTTCATGGAAGTTTTAAATAATGTGCTAGACCTTGACGCTAACATTTATAAATCAGGCCCATGTTTATTTTAGCCCATTGAATAGGTAATAAACTTGGTTTGAAAAAAATGAGCGACGTAATTCTTATATTGTTTTGTAATTAAATGCAAGACCAAATCAAACTCATAATGGTACCTTACCCCCACGCCATACTCAAAGGAAAATCCAAACTTGCATACCAATTATTTTGCTATTTTACATAAAGTTATTCCATGTGTTTGAGAACATTTCTTTCTTAATTGGTCTATATAGAGAAATAACCAGAAAAAAAAAAAAAAGAATTCAATTAAATGGAAATTTGAAGAAGAGCAGTAGATGACATTTATGTGAAAGCGAAATTACATTCTGTTTGTGGGCTCTCGGAAAAAATAAAAGAGAGAAAACACAGGATGACACACTGATACTGTGCTCTTTAATGTTTGGTCCATTTTTCTTCATACCTTAGATTCTATGACTCAATATCAACCAAACACAGCAAACAAAGAAGCCATTAAGCCTGAAGCATTTTAATTTTTAGCCAAACATATATATGATAAGATTATTATTATTGAGCTTCATGAGGCTATAATTGGAAAAAAGAAATTAAATAATGAGATCGAAAATGGGTCCAATCAATTATGAAAAGCCCATATATTCAATGGGCCACGACTTGCTGATGCTTTGAATCGAAATTTTTCTAATAAGGTGACGTTGGAAGCGGAACGAGCAAATGATAAAATGGGGTTCACCCTACGTTGAGCCCAAAGTGACAAGATCATCATTAATTGCCTCATCCGGTCGATAGATCTTTACTTAACTTTTCAATTTACAAAATATTATATTGGTTAATATAATTAAAAGTTTTACAAATTTAAGTAATAGTATAATATTTAAAAATTTTATATTTGTTAATATAAACTTTTCAATCCGTGTTTGTGTTTGATAAAAATCTTAGGTGTACTTAGGTATACTATCTCATTATTCATTGAATTTAGGTATTTAGACTTGCTAATAATCAATACTCTTAAATAATTAGTTGAGAGGTATACGTGACAAAAATTTAACATGTAAAATAATACATAGTGAAATTATCTAAAACTTTTGTTGATCATTGATTTTGTCAACAATCCATTAACTTCATTGACTTGGTCAACTTATGTCAAACTTTATTACTTGAAAATTAAATAATGCTAGTAATCTCAAAATATTCAAATGAGATGATTAAATTAATTACTTTGAAAAATAAAATATTATCAAAATTTTATCTTCCAAAATTGATAAATAATATGTCATTTTGTCAAGTTACCCAGGAAAGTTCTATCTCCAAATTGAGATGAACAAGACATAAAACAATAATGAATACTACATGTTTAAGACTAATTACACTTACAAATTATTCCAAAATTTTCACTTCACTTTCGTGGACGATGCATCCCACGCAACGAATAAAGTAGTCCAAACGTGATTCATGAAACTTGACCTTTTGACTCCAAAAGACGCCTAAAGAAAATTCGCCTGCAATAGCAGTATAGTGGGCACAATTTCAAATTGGAAAACGCTAAAATTTTGTAACAAATAATTTTCTTCTTATCACATGCACTATTCAAGCCATTTTTCAACATTTTATCATTGCTTTGAAAGCTCACATCCACGCATGAATCATGATCCAATCAATTTCTTGGCAAAAATTGGAACGCAAGAACCGATTGGAGCACAAGGACAATGTCACGATTGAAGACTCTCAGCAAGACCAAAGTGCATCACTTTTGGAAAGCAATCTAGCAATTTGCAATGCCTTTAGCTAATTAATGGCTTGACAACGTCACGATTGGTCCACATTAAGCACGCGGCAAGATCGAACAAAATATCACAGCTAGCTCAACGACTGCTAGCCAAAATAAAAAGAAAATTACGGCCAGTTACATCAATATTGCTAGTAACTATAATAGATTGTTTAGGTGGCGCCGCCGCCAATCTACTAACTTTATGCCATGTGTCTGATATGTCTTTATAAATTCACTTATACAAATTAATTTCTGCCAATATTACTGAATGATTGCATTTTTCGTTTCTGTTTATTTTTAATAAAGATCTTATGACGAAGCAGAATTTGTAAAGAAGATAAAGATAGAGAAAATAAGTGTCTGATTAAAAAATTTATAAAATAATTGAGTTTGAAAAGTTCTCTAAATAATTATAAGACCTCTGTACTTATAATAGAGTAAACCCATTTTCTTAAATTAACTAAAAAAAAAAAGAAACTAAATTACAAGTATAATGAAATAAAAGACACTTTCTTAAGTTAGCTCAAAATAGAAAACTAAATCATAATTATACTATAAATAAAAAAATACTTTCTTAAGTTAACTAAATTTCATACCTAAATTGACTGCTATTAAAATAAAAAGTTTTAAAAAAATAAAATACCATAATTGACTCTAATTAAAATAAAAAGTCCTAAAATAATAAAATTTTTAAATTCTTAAAATTACTCCCTACATTATCTTCTGTGTGTATGTATGATATAAGTATTGATTTTAAAGGAAGGTAAACATCTTATATTCTTTGCATACAAGCTTTCTTTCTTTTACTCTGTATTTCATGGTCATTCAATTTCAATTTTCTGCAAGTTTGTAGCTGTTTTATTGGTTACAAAATTCTCTAGGATTGCATGTAAATTATACTTTTATGTACATTTTTTTTGTCTTTCTCACTTTTTTTGGGGTGAACATATTATTTTTGTCATCATCACTATGACAGTGAAGTGAAAATCGTCCTCATTTAAAGTATTGACCACAATATCATACTCAATATAACGTGTAAAGCACGCATAATTTAATTGATGGGGCTGCTAATATCTTCTTTAAAAGGTGGTGCTCCAGTTCATTGTCTGCATTCAAGTTTAGCAGAGTGTTTTGGGATTCAAGACTGTTTGAAGGTTGTTGCAGATGCAACTTGCAAGGCTGTTGTTGTAAAACTGTATTCCGTGCCGACAAAAGTGCCATAGCAGATTGCTGACCTGCCCTCGAAGATTGTAAACTAATTAGTAATGAAAAATGTTATTTACACACAAAATTTCACAAAAGTAGAATGAGAATACTTGTACAGAAACATAAGATTAATAAAGAGAATAAATTTGTCTTTAATAAAATATTTTTAAGTGTTTTTTTGTGTATTTTTAAGTACACTTTTGTGTGCAAATAGCATTACTCATTAGTAATTAGTCTAGAGCGTTCTGATTTCTTCTAATAAGTATAGCTCATTTGAGCCCAAGACCTGTAACTATTACTTTCTAATAAAGATTTTCTCTGTTCTTTTTTTTTTTTTTCTTTCACTTTCTCTGCCATTTTCCCGACTCACAAACAACGCCCATCCTTGAGTTTCTAGAGTATTAGCTATCTCTTTCAACAAACACGAAGCTGCTGGTTGTCTAATTACTTTCAAGGAACCACGTACGCTGTATTTTATTGACTTGTAACTTGTGAACGGGGCCCATTAGTCACGGGCCGATTGTCTCCTCTTCCATTGACTCCGTCAATTCATGACTTCGCTCACAGTAGATGTCGGCTGCCTCCTCCATTTCACGTGCAAAAAACTTTCTTGAGGTGGGTTAAAATCAATTGATCATTTTATTTGTTGATGATAAGTTAGCTGTCAATTCATGAGTTTGGTGCAGTGAAACGCCGCTTAACGCTCTCTTGTGATGCACTGGAGACAAACCAGCGATGATGAAGAGGACCAAAAACATTATTTCGTTATTTAAAATAAGACTATCAATTATATATTCCAATAATTGGGTATGGATGGTCATTTTATTTTTTAAAAATATCCAAACGGAATCTTACAGAATTGAAGTGTCAGATACAAAAATGATTATAAAGAAAAACAAAAGTCACGGGCTTATTGTAGAAAAAAAAATTACTTTCCATTTTCCAATTATTAAAGTAATTCTAAAATCCTTGGATCACAAGGATAGGCTTTTGGTGTCTGAGGTCAGGCCTGACGCATGCCGGTCTTTTTCTCCTCTACTTTCTTAGAAATTTTGGTTTCATTATAAGTACTTGGTATATAGCAATCTTATGAGTGTTCTTGCATTACCAATCCAATTGAGCTTACACTTACAATCAAAATACTCTCATCTCATGAAAAGAGTTCGTTCTCTCAGATTGATGAGCAAATTTCTCTTTCTCCGTTGTTTGGTTCTTATTTCCTTGTTTATCGCAGCTGCAACAGCCAACACAGGTACTATCACCACAGACCAAGATGCTCTGCTTGCCCTGAAAGATCACATAACTCATGATCCAACCAATTTCTTCGCCAAAAATTGGAACACAAGTACTCCTGTCTGTAATTGGACAGGCGTCACTTGTGATGTCCATAGCCATAGAGTCACGGTCTTGAATATTTCAGGCTTAAATCTGACAGGCACCGTCCCTTCTCAACTTGGAAATCTTTCTTCTCTGCAATCACTCGATCTCAGTCTTAACCGACTTTCTGGTTCCATTCCCGCTGCCATCTTCACCACGTATACACTGAAATATGTTAGTTTCCGCGCAAATCAGCTATCCGGCGCTTTCCCTTCGTTCATCTTCAACAAGTCTTCTTTACAACATCTTGATTTTAGTTCCAATACACTGTCTGGTGAAATTCCTGCAAATATGTGCGGTAATCTTCCTTTTTTAGAAATCTTTGCTTTGTCCAACAACATGTTCCATGGCGGAATACTGTCCACTCTATCGAATTGTACATATTTGCGACGATTAGATTTGTTAAGAAATTATTTCTCGGGGGCCATACCTAAAGAAATCGCCAATTTGACAAAACTTGAGGGATTATATCTTGGCCGTAACAGATTCCAAGGTGCGCATGATCACAAAGTTTATGAAAATTGTTCCATAATTTATAATATAAATAACGTTCCATAAAACAGTTTACACACGTTGATTGATTTGCAGGAGAAATTCCTCGAGAGTTTGGCAATCTTTCCAAATTGGAGCATTTGTCGTCATCAGGAAACAAACTCCAAGGTATGATTATAAACTTATTCGCAAATTTATTCTAGCTCTGCTTGCTTCTGTAATCTGTATTCATTCGCTCGGTCTTTAATTATGCTACGATTTATTGTTTTTATTTCAGATAGAGACAAAGCTCTATGTCTCTCCTCACTCATTTCATTCTTTAATTTATGCAGATAAAAAAAAATAAATGTTTTGTAATTTTCTTTCGTCATATTGCCACTTCCATTTTGAAGCTCCCAATTAAGTTGATCAAAATGAATGATGTTTCATTCTTATTCCTGTCAGCCTAATTCACATATATGGTAGAAGAATTAGTTGTTATTATGATATTCTTCTGGCAATAAATTCTTTTTTTTTTTCAAATATGAATGATCAAATTGTTTGCGCAAATATATATGTACTTAATTTGTAGGAGAAATTCTTGCAAGATTAGAGATATTACAATTGTCCCATAATTTACAAGAGTTGGACTATTGGCACCCCTAAAAAATCCTATTGAAACCATTTTTTCAATTATATTTCATTTAATGCCAAAGATACCTTTTTTTTTCTTAATGAACACTCTTATCATTTATAAATTTTTTTTTTCTAATAATTTTCTTACTCTTGTCATTTATAATTTTTTTAGTTTTTAATAATTTTCTTACTCTTTCAGTCTTAATATTTGTATTTCTCTCTTCAATCTTTCTTTATTATTTAATTTGTAAAGAAAACAATCTAAAAGAAAAAGTAAGAAAAAAATTACACTTACAAAATAATGAATATTTTATAGGTCTAATATAATTTTATCATACCTATAAATTTTGGGTTCAACAATTATTTTGAACATCCTCAAAAAATTATTAGCAGTGGGATAAAATTTTATTTAATTTATTTTTCCGCTATGCTATATCTTAATTAAATTGTTAGTTTATTGTAAGAATTTTATTTTGGTTTAGAGAATTACTCCTTAAATTCAGTTATTTTAATGATAATAAAAAAATTATATTATGCAAACAAAATAAAATTAAAGAGAAAAGAAAATATAAATGGTTTAATTCTATTTATATTTATCCTTAAAAGTAATTGCAATTTAACAAGAATTTTATGAGACTAATGAAGGGGTGCCAATAGTCCAACTCAATTTACAATTGTCCCAATATTGTTTGCGCAATATTACAATCTATCTACAAATTACTCTTCTCCATTGAATTTGGAATTGTCATAAATAACCCGAAAGGTAACTTCCCTTCTGACATGTATATGTGACATCTTCTGCTTCTTTATGAAAAGATTTCACGCTTCTTATTATGAACTCTCATACGAGGACGTATCGTTACTATCTAATATTACCTCATTTTTTTATTAGAAATTAATCTGTGTTTATGCAAAATTTTGTAGCATTTTAAAAAAATTATACCTCATTTTTTTATTAGAAATTAATCTGTGTTTATGCAAAATTTTGTAGCATTTAAAAAAAAATAAAAAAAACACATATGTTTCAAATCGATATCTCATGTGTTACTGAATTTGATAAAATTTTTCAAAAATCATGACTATATGTTTCAATAATGATATGCATGATGCCATGACAATAAATAAAATATTTTACATGGAATCACTAATTATCTTTAAATAATTGGAGATGCCATGACTAATAAACACACCATCAATAATTGTTTATCTAAATATACTTTTAGTCATCATTCAATGATATTTTACCTTAACCAATGATGCTTATTCTTAAAATATTGTGAAGATTAGTAGGAAATTTAGAAATTGTTGATTTGCGTATAAATAAATTTAATGTTTAGCATTTCATTCTTTAAATTATGCAGATGAACAAATAAGTTTTGTAATTTTCTTTCGTCATATTGCCATTCCAATTTGAAGCTCCCAATTAGCTTGATCAAAATTAATGATGTTTCATTCTTATTCCTGTCAGCCTAATCCTTATATAGTCGAAGAGTTAATTGTCATTATGACATTCCTCAGGCAACAAATTATTTTGTTTTTATTTTTTATTTTTTCAAATATGAGTGATCAAATTGTTTGCAGGAGAAATTCCCCGGGAGTTGGGAAATCTTTCAGGATTGGAGATCTTACAGCTGAATGATAATTTTTTAACCGGTATCATTCCTTCATCTATCTATAAATTGCTTTTCTCTATTAAATTTGGAATTGTCTTTTAATAATTTAATAGGTAACTTCCCTTACAACGTATATATGTGACATGTTTTGCTTCTTAATTAAAGGATTTCACGTCTCTCATTATAGATTCTCGTGTGAGGATGTATTGTTACTACGATTTAACATTATCTCTTTTTTTATTACAAATTAATCCGTGTTCATGCAAATTTTTTAGCATCTAAAAAAAGTTTAAAAACACGTGGAATAAATGGCAAATCTTTCTTCATTACTGAATTTGGATTTCTCAAAATTATCATGACAGGTATGTTTCACTAATGATATGCGTGAGTGACAACTTCATAAAATATTTTACATGCAATCAGTAATTATCTTTAAATAGTTGGAGATGCCATCACTAATAAATAATTTGTTAAAAAGCATCATACTAGAAGAAATCAATAATTTTACTAATCTTAAAGAGTTACATCTTCACTGCAATTATGACATAATTTTTTATCTAATAAATTTTTAATCATCATATTTTATCTTATCGGATGATGTTCAATCCTAAAATTTATAATATCTTGAAGGTTAGTAGCCATGAAAATTAGAAATTGTTTATCTGCTAAAAAGTTAATTTAGTATTTAAGCCTTTCAATTGAAAATTCTGAAACCAAGTGTCGAGAACTGGTCCTTCTTAGAATTTCAGCGGATAAATATGAAAAATAGACTAGAAAAAAAAAATTATTTTGCTGAAATAATAGTTAGAAAGCGAGGAGAAGTGGAGTAATCATGACTTGGGCTTGCCGTCTACTTATTTTACTTGGGCTTCGGGCTTGATGACACACGGTCGAACACTTACACAGTTACACATTTTATAATAATAGCATCCCCGGACATAGGCTTTCACTTACACCACACTTTTGATCATTTCTAAACCTTCCCAATTAGGTTATAGCAATTTAAAGCCAGCATTGATGTATTATTATTCTTTGAAACAAACCTGGTTATAATTCTTTCAAAATACAAATGAAATAGCACGTGAAATCGGTAAATCTTTGACCCTGATAAGATTTATGTATTATTATTCCCATCTCTCACCTGTTGCTTACTCAAATCGCTTACATATTTTACCAACTTATTTTTATAAATATTAGTCAAATATATTTTATTACATTTCTCTTGTGACTTCTCCACATGTGCATTATTACTACTCAACCCTCCCTGTTAATTTACCTCACAATCTGTCAACCACTTAAATCACATATATACTTTACCTATATTTTACCCAAAAAAATATAAAAATAAAAGAAAAAAATATGTGCAACAATTTTTGTATATAACTAGCTAATAAAGCATTGACGGTGTGTAGCCTTTCATAACTTCATGAGTGGTTTTTCTTGTGTGTTAGTACTTGCAATAATTGTGTGGTGTGTAAATGACTTTTTGTTATAAAAGTGTGTCCGTTTTTATATATTATTTATTATATGCAAAAAAATCTGAATATAATTCTTTCAAAATGCAGGCGAGATACCACCCGAAATCGGTAATCTTCATAATCTGAAGAATTTGGGGCTTGGTAATAACAAATTAGTTGGTGCTGTCCCAGCTACAATCTTCAATTCGTCGACACTCAAATACCTTGAACTTGATAGTAATTCTCTCTCCGGAAGTCTTTCCTCCATCGCAGATGTCCGACTTCCAAATCTTGAAGTGCTTCGTATATGGGGTAACAGTTTCAATGGCACAATCCCTCGCTTCATCTTTAATGCTTCTAAGCTCTCTATACTAGATTTGACAAACAACTTATTCTCCGGTTTTATTCCCAACACATTTGGCAACTTAAGAAACCTCAAGTGGCTGACTTTAGATTATAATTATTTGACATCTTCAACTCCAGAATTGAGCTTTCTATCCTCGTTGTCAAATTGCAAGTCCTTAACACGTATTGGCTTATCAAATAATCCACTAGACGGCATTCTTCCAAGGGCGTCTGTTGATAATCTTTCTCATTCTTTGGAATACTTTGCCATGGACTCTTGTAATCTTAGGGGCCGCGCCCCTGAAGAGATCAGCAACTTGACCAACTTGATAGAAATTGATTTACGAGGCAATAAATTGAATGGATCAATTCCCATTACCCTCGGCAAATTACAAACGCTTCAAGCTTTGGACCTAGCCGATAACAAATTAGAAGGATCAATCCCGGACGATATTTGTTGTTTGGCTCAATTGTATGAGTTGGAGTTGGGTGATAATAAGCTTTCTGGATCAATCCCTGCATGCTTCAGTAATCTGACTTCTCTGAGGACATTGTCATTGAGTTCCAATGAGTTAACGTCTATTCCCTTAACTTTTTGGAACCTCAAGGACATCTTGTACCTCGACTTTTCATCAAATTTTTTGACTGGCCCACTCCCATTAGAGATTGGAAATTTGAAGGTTTTGGTAGCAATTGATTTTTCGATGAATAATTTTTCAGGCGTTATCCCAACAGAAATTGGAGGCCTAAAAACTCTAGAATATCTCTCCTTAGGGTATGACAAATTGCATGGCTCGATTCCTGATTCATTTGGTGATTTGATAAACTTGAAATCCTTGAATTTGTCTTATAATAATCTTTCTGGGGCTATTCCTATACCTTTAGAGAAACTCTCACATCTAAAAGATCTAGATCTCTCTTTCAACAAGCTAGAAGGAGAAATTCCTAGTAGAGGATCTTTTGGAAACTTCTCAGCTAAATCATTTGAAGGAAATGAATTATTATGTGGTTCACCTAATTTACGAGTCCCACCATGCAAAGCTAGCATCCACCACAAATCACGGAAAAATGCTCTCCTCTTAGGGATTGTCTTGCCATTGAGTATTATATTTATGATAGTTGTCATTTTATTGATCGTAAAATATCATAAGAGAGCAAAAGGGCCACCTAATGGTGCCAATATGCCACCAGAAGCAACATGGACAAGGTTTTCATACCTAGAACTTTATCGAGCAACAGATGGATTTAGTGAAAACAATCTCATTGGCAGAGGAGGTTTTGGCTCTATTTACAAAGCAAGAATTAGGGATGGGATGGAGGTTGCAGTGAAGGTCTTCAACCTGCAATGTGGAAGAGCGTTTAACAGTTTTGATGTTGAATGTGAAATAATGAGAAGTATTCGCCATCGAAACCTTATCAAAGTTATTAGCAATTGTTCAAATGAAGAGTTTAAAGCATTGGTATTAGAATACATGCCTCATGGAAGCTTGGAGAAGTGTTTGTATTCGAGTAACTGCATTTTGGATATTTTTCAAAGATTAAACATAATGATAGATGTCGCATCAGCTTTGGAATATCTGCACTTCGGTTATTCAACTCCAGTAATTCACTGTGACTTAAAGCCCAGCAATGTATTGTTAGACAATAATATGGTTGCTCATTTGAGTGATTTTGGCATTGCAAAGCTCTTAACCGGAGACGATCAATCTATGATTCAAACGCAAACACTTGCCACAATAGGCTATATGGCACCAGGTTTGTTCCATATTAAATATTTTCCATTTCTTGTAAACTTCCTAATAAGTTATTTATGTTTCATGATCTTCATTAGATAAGGAAATTATTACTAATGATTTATCTTACTATGTCACTGTTGCAATTCGTAGAGTATGGAAGCGAAGGACAAGTATCCACAAATGGAGATGTTTATAGCTTTGGGATTATGTTAATGGAAACTTTTTCGGGGAAGAAACCTACAGATGAATTTTTTAATGGAGAAATGACATTAAAGCATTGGGTTAATGATTGGCTACCCATTTCAATTATGGAAGTTGTTGATGCAAATTTGCTAAGTCGAGAGGACATACATTTTGCTGCAAAAGAGCAATGTATGTCATTTGTCTTCAATTTGGCTATAGAGTGCACTGTGGAATCCCCTGAGCAAAGAATCAATGCAAAAGAAATTGTCACAAGACTCTTAAAAACTAGAGACTCGTTACTTGGGAATGTTGGGGGCAGATGCATAAGACAATCAAATTAAAGTTGATTGTGCCCCTCCTTCGTTGCTAGCTATCCTTTTCAGAGACTTGATTGATTATCTCTTCACACAATTTTAGTTGATATGTTTTGTTATTGCTCTTGCTCTTGTTTATTTTTCTCTTTCTTGTAATTTGCTGCATGCATTTTTCCTTCTCTTCGATATTTGTGTCGGTTTGTACATAGTTTGCATTTTAGTAGTAAGGTTCATTACATCCTTCCCTAATTAGTTGTATCCTTTTTAATTTTATCCAATAAAGCTTTCTAGTACCATCAAAGTTCACTGAAAGAAAATTTTAAATTGATTTCCTTTTACTAGTAATGAAAATTCTAATCTTTATAGTGAATAACTTCAATAACATAGTGTAATTGAAGAATAGCGTAGGGCTAGACAAAATATCCGACTCAATCCGACCCAACTCGACCTAATCCAAAAAATATCGGGTTCATATCAGATCGGGTTGTGAATAAAATCCGATCGAATCGTGATCGGATTGGGTGAAACCCGATTGAGTTTATACAAAATTAAAAAAATAAAAAAAAAATAACAAAATGAAAATTGAAAACCCGATTACCCGAAACTAAATTGCTAAACAATAATTCTAAACACTCACACATAGCACATGATCCACAAACAAAAAGTCACAAACCATTACAACAAAGAACAAACCCTGAAATCTGAAACATAATAACCCATTAACAAGTTAACAACAACAGCACGCTAACATAGTGCACACGACATAACTCAAGCAACTAGCCACAACACAACAGCACATGTATGTGACCATACTGACCCATAGGCCATAATCTCCCTTACTCGCATTCCACTACCGACGATGATAAGCGACAATTGCACGGCCCGTACTTGCAACCAAACAAATGAAACACAAACAGTCAAACACACACACAAAGCTCACGGAGCAAGCTAGATTCGGCCACCAGACGCAACAACACTGAGGGCTAATGCCAACCGAAGCTGCTCCACGAGGATCATGACCCGATCTACTGATCTGTTGCCGCCAAGTATCAAATCTATTGCACCACTTCCACACCTCCAATCCCCCACCATCACCCAATCTGATTCAAGCTCTATTCAACCTCAGTAAGCTCCATCCGATTCAAGCTCCATTTGGCTATTGACTTTGAGTTTTTGAAGCTTTGGGTCTTTATCGATGCTTGATTGATAAAGATGGTATGTAATTATTGTAATTATTGTTTTTAGTATTATTTGTATCTATTATAATATTAACAATAATAAGAATAAAAATAACACTAAAAATGAAAATAATAATAATAATAATAATAATAATAATAATAATAATAATAATAATTATTATTATTATTATTATTATTATTATTATTATTATTGAAGGCTGCTTGGTGAAAATTGGACAGTGAAGATAAAGATGACGAAGATCACGGCGACCAACTGCTGCTCTAGTGACGATGTGCCCAAATGGAGGCGACCATCGATGACCAGCGAACTAGATCCCGATCTCGGTGTTGTGATTCCAGTGCTGTGATACCGTGGCCAGAGATGATATGCTGGGATGCGACCAACGATGCGTGATGCCAATGTTGTGGTTTATTTTTTATTTATGTTTTTTAATTTAATAGGGTTATTTTCAAAATTTAGAAATTTTAATGTGGATAAATCTGATAGTTTGGTTAATAGAAAACTGATTTCCAACCCCGCGAAGAATTAATCTCTCATTATCTTTTTCTAATTTGTGATTCTCATCTTTTTTGTGAAATAAAAATTATTAATGACTTTGATCCCCTCATGTGAAAAGTAAACACAATATAATATTTGTCTAATAGCTTGGATGGCATAATCTAATTTGTCCATTTTTCTCCACGGCTTAGATTCAATTTGAAGCAAACACGAGTACAAAACAAATATAATGAAGCTTTAATAAGCTCGTGGCTGACTGGCTGTGGCCACGCAAATGCACCTCATGGTGACCGAATCATATCTTATGTCAGAAAATGAACTTTAAAACAATGTCCTTATTCCACGTGTCATCCGTTGACCAATCCAAAAACTTTCATCATATTTCCAAAGAAACCCTTATCAAGCCATCATAATTACCTTCCTTCTACTCCCATAAATACCGTCATCGATTCAACTGATGACGACATATCCTTATGGTCCTTATTTAAAAGGGAAAATTATAAAAAAATCTCTTCGTTCCCTAAAAATCTAGGGTTTCTCAAGAGTAGCTAAACTTAGATCCCAATCCGTCAAAATTTCAATTTAACCTCTTTAGGGTTTCGATTGTCGAGGATTCGCTTCAAAATTTAGTATTTTTTTAGCGGATTTTGCTTGTCTCGTATCCTTCAATTGTTGTTCGGTTCTGAAAAGAATTTGGAATTTTAGCGATTTTCAGATTATTTGGCTTTGTTTGAGTGCAATTCCTCTAGTTACGGTTTCAGTTTGAAGGGTTAAGTGCAATTTCGAATTTTTTTATAAAATTTAAATTAAATTTCATAGAACAATTGGGCGGTTAATAATTAATTGATGGCTAGTGATACTACAACGTCGGCCGCAGCTCCGGAAGAAGCGGAGGCGGTGGAGGATTATGATAGCGATCCAGATGAAGTGAAACGCTCTCTTGCGATGCGCAGAAGGGAAGCCAGCGATGATGAGGAGGTCGAGGAGGATAAAGATTCGGAGCTTCCAATGGCTCAAAGTCTCCACATTCCTGCAGGAGAGGCCGAGGCTTTGGATGAGTATGAGAGCGATCCAGATGAAGTGAAACACTCTCTTGTGATGCGGAGAAGGGAAGCAAGCGATGATGAGGAGATGGATAAACAGTTTGAGCGTCGAACGAATCGTAGGGTTCACATTCACTCTTACGATGAATCTGATGGCCAAGGTGGTGCTCCAGCTGAGTATGATGATGATGAAGAAGAAGAAGAACATGACAGAGAATTAGAAGAAGATGATGAAGAGGGGGATGTTTATGAGGATGAAGAGGAAGAAGAAGTTTATGAAGAAGAGGAGAGGAATGATGGGGCAGTTAAAGTCAAGGGAATAGAGAGTAATGATGTAAGGAGGAGTACAGAGGGGGCTGTGGAAGTGAGTGCAGGGAATAATGATAATGGTAATGGTGCTGAAAAGAACAATGCAGCGGAGGAGGGAATGGTGGACGAGAAGAAGGAGAGTAATGAGCCTTTTGCGGTTCCAACAGCTGGGGCTTTTTATATGCACGATGATAGATTTAGGGACAATGTTGCTGGTCGACACAGGTACTATTTGATTTTGAATGACAATTTATAAATAACTGATAGCTTTATTTTTATTAGTGGCTTGTCAGTTAGTCTAGTTTCATGGTTTGGTTTTCTGGTGTTGTATGATGATTGTTTGCTAAAATTTGTCTAGAAGGTTTTTAGCCTAGTAGGGTCAAAGGAGAGAAAGCTCTCGAATAAACATCTGTGCATTATGGAATATTATTAAAAGGTACAAAGCGTATTAAATAACAGACTGATGCTGAGCTAATCATGAGCTATGATAGCATTATGAAAGCAGTGGTATATGAAATATGCAGTGAATGCTTTGATTTTCATTGTCCATTTGAAAGTGTGTAGTGTAAACAGTTTGGGCTAAGTTTGGGTGATGAAGTGTTTGGTAGGGTTCAGTTTGGCATAGTTAAATGTTTAGTATGAGTTATTCAAGCAAATACAGAGTAGGATGTCTAGGTTTGGTTTTAGTTTGAAGATGGCCACTGATTATTCCACTATGTGTGTATTAGTCTTTGTGGGTTCCTAAATGCTTTCTGTTGAATGTGACTAGGGAATGATATATCTTTTGCTATTTGGATGCATTAAGGGTAATTTCTTGCTTTATATTGGGTACATAATTAGTAGTAATTAATAAAGAGTGTTTGTGTCATTGATGAATTAAAATTTATGCGCTGAATAGTTTTGCCTCTACTTAAGGTAGGGCTTGTCTTCACTTTCATCTTATGCTTTTGCCTCCATAATTTGTATTTATTGTAATTCTTATTTTTACTAGTCTATAGAACACAACTTTGTATAGGAGCATCTGATTTCATTTTTTTTTTTTAATAGGAGAACACAGGGTGGGAGGAAGTTGTGGGAGTCAAAAGATGACAGGAAATGGGGCCATGACAAGTTTGAGGAGATGAATTTCCAGGAAAGGCATTATGACGAGGTGACCCTCATACATATTTGCTCAATGCTTGAATAGTGTTCATTTTCTTTTTCCTTTATCCATTTGTTCATTTTTGAATTTTGCCCTGTTTAAAATGTTTATATTCAGGGAAGGAGGGCTTCTAGAGGCCGTTACCGTGGTCGTAGTAAAAATCGGGGTCCAGACCAAGCTTTTCCAAGAGCGAACAGGTCTAAAGCATTCAATAACAATAATAACAATCAGAGCCAGGCACCTAAAGGTGTAAGAGGAAGGGGACCTAGAAAGTATGAACCTGCTAGGAAGAACAGCAATCATGCACCTCCACCACGGAACAAACAGTGAGTAAAAATTTTGATCTTCATCACATTCTATTTAGGTGCCATTTTTCTGCCAATCATGATTTGCCGATTTTATTTATTTTTATGTTGATTTTACTAGATTCGGGAAGCCTCTTGAGAAAACTTCACATACTGATTCAGGGAGGGCTTTCAAACCTATGTCAAATTCTGAATCTGATACTGCCCCCGATAGGAAACAGGTGTTTGCATCTAGTCTGAGTTCTTCTTCTCCACCGTTTTATCCATCAGGCTCTTCCAATAAAGATATCACTTTAACACACAAAAAGGATGTACAATCTGGAAGTACGAGCAGAAATCTTCGAAATTCGAGCATAGATGAGAGTCTTTCTGTGCAACATGCAAACACAATGCAGAGAGGGAAAAAGATAGCTGATGTCAGCATGGACAGGCTTTATATCAATGATTCTAGTTCTTCATCTGCTATTAAACCTCTGAACAATTTGCAAATTCCATCTTCTCAGTCCAGAGCTCAGGGACGTGGTGTAGCTGTTCCTCAGCAGATAGCTTATCAACCAGCACCACCTCATAGCCAATCCAATAGAGCTTCCTCAACACAACAACTAGCTGTTCAGCGAAGTCCTGGTCAAAACCGTATTCTAACTTCTGCACAGTCAGCTACTCAGCGGTTAGGCCAGCATTCTGCTAGCGTTTCCCAAGCGTCTTCTCCACCAAAATCAGCTTCAGCACTAAATTCAAACAATTCTGGTGAAGTGGAATCACCATCAGAATCGAGCAATTTGAAAAGTGCTTTGGCTGGAAAGGGAAAAGGCGGCCAAGGAAGGGGCTCATTTCTGTATGGTGGTGCTCAGGTTATTGGAGCTGCTGGGAATATGTCTGTTGGTCATGGTGATCAAAACTTCCCTGCCTTTTTGCCAGGTAATGCAAACTTTTTGGCACATTGTACATATAATTTGAATGCAAAGGAACTGAAAGGATGGGCGGCTGAAGTTTCATGCTGTAAATTGTGCTTCCACTTTTAAAATGTTTATCATTTATCTTTCACCAGGGGTATAGACTGTTTTTTTAAAGTGTGTTATAGAAAAATTTATTTATTTATTTTAGTAATTGATTGTAAAATTATAAGGTGTTTTGTTTCCTCTTTTATAAGTTAATTACTAGTAAACCAGTATTTTGGGCTATCTTTAGACAGGGCTATAAGTATTGGAATGCAATTAACTAACGGGAGGTGTGCTGTTCTAAATGAAGTAATAGTCTCTCTCTTGGTGGATTTATGAACTAATTAATAGGAAGGTTTCTCAATATTTTCAGAGTTGACTGTGTTTTGACAAATAGATTGTCAACTGTGAAACAACATCCAAATTTCTCTTTGTAACCCTTTATCCCTGTTTTGATTGATTGGAGCATAGAGCTTGGGTGAGCTGAACTGATGGATTCTGTCACTTTTTTTTTTTTTAGTGTTTTGGAGTATAGATTGGGGCTTCCATACACTGATCCATTTATATGCATGTCTATTGCTTAAATGTGTCTTGGTGTTTAAAGGCTAATTAAATCTGCACTGTTTTTCTGCATTTATTCTCTGAGCTGAAACTGATGAATTTTCCTAACTTGATAAATTGTCTTGCAGTTATGCAATTTGGGGGCCAGCATCCTGGTGGTATGGGAGTTCCTGCAGTTGGCATGGCATTTCCTGGATATGTTGCTCAGCCACAGCTTGGCATGGGGAATTCTGAAATGACATGGTATAGTAAATATCTCCTTAAGCGTATATGGTTTCTTGTTCTCCCTTTCATCTTTTATTTCTCTGGGAAGGTGACTTAGTGGCCAATGGATACTCTGCATAGAGTTGAGAACATTTACTTTTCTCTAGTCAGTATTATGGATTTTCCTTTTAGTTTGCTGAGGCCTTGAGGTCTTTGCCTGTATTGCAATAAAACCTCTATGTTCGAAAATATTTAGGGAACGAAAAGGTGTGACAAGAGAGTGTCTGCTGATGGAATCTATCAGTTGAACTATTTTATTCATGCTTTTTTTTTATGGTTGACAATGTTAGGCTTCCGGTTTTGGCGGGTGCTGCTGGAGCTCTTGGGGCCACATATTGTCCGCCTTATCTTGCTGTTGATAATGCTTATAATGCTCGACCAGCAGCACAGACATCTGCAATGGGTTCATCAAGGTCAGTGCAGATTTTTCTGCTTTGCCTTCATACAGCAATATATGAAAATCATTTGGGAACCTTGGGTGCTTGCATCAATACATGAAAATCATTTGTCGTTTGAAAGCTTTTGTACTATTTAAGAATGATCTTGACTATCATGAATATGTTGATCTCCATTTTGACTTAATTTTATTAGATATATATATATATGTGTGTAAGCCTCTATTTTGGCAGTCTGAAGTGATTGCTAGATAAACATAGCTGTACCAGTCTTGATGTATCCATTTTACATGTTGAATGCAGCAAAGAGAACAATACTAACAAACCTGAAGGGAAGCCTTCCCAGAGACCTGGTAAGACTTGATGTTGCCTCAAGTACATTTTTGTTAACATGCCATATAGAAACAGTAATTAAGCTGAAGTTGTTTTCTGCAGAGTCTGGTAGTGATGAATATCTGCAACAACAAAATAAGCCTCAGCCTCGCAGGCAAGTCAAATTTTTCACCCAGTTCTCTCATTAAAGGGTGCAACTCCTTGTTTTCTTCTTTGGCTCTGTGTTTTGTGCATCACTACATTTTGAATTATTTTCTTTACGTTGATGCAGATACTCAGCAATGAATTTGGCCAATGATGTACTTAGATAAGAAGGGCCCTGTTGAATAAGAAGATGAAGGTTAAAATTATGATCAATAAGACTTTACGCCATTTGGGTGCTGCAAAGTTCTTAGTGTGATTATTTGGTGGTGCAGGCCGTCTTCCAGGCCCTTTGTGATCTCCAGCTTTTGTTCTGGAGCGCTTTGGGCTGCTGTTTGTTCCAGGATAATTTAGGTAATCACTGATGGCTTCTATCCTTTAAGAGCTCATCTTGATCCGAAATCCTTTCTGTCATCTTGTTTTTTCTGTTCAACTATTGGTTATCCAGTATCTACTTGAATTATAAATAAAATGCTAGATTTCAAGTTTGTTTCTCTCCTGTTGAGCATTGCAAGGTTATGGGATAAAAGTAGAAGTCTATATTTAGTTAGAAGATCTTTTTTTTCTGCTTATTGCATGCACACTTTTTTTTTTCACCATGTGTGGGAGTTGAGATTCATGGATGTTGGAATCTGACCGCCAATTTGCATTGTGGATGATACCGCGAATCACGTTTTTATTCATTAGATTGTTCTGTTTTCTGACTTCTCTTTCTGTCTCATTGTTACTTGATCTTCCAGTTATATATGACAAACGCCTGCTCATGCTGCAGTCAATTTAAAAATATTATTGTGGCTTGAGAGGTGGCAGTCCCTTTTCCAAATTTGCGGTATGAATCTGCACCCAATAAGATTGCCTTAATATATATATGTGTATATTTTGGTGAATAGTTGGACAAACTTGTGATGTTGCCTGTGGGTTTGTTTTCAGGTTATTTTTCTTTTTGTGGCTTGTTTTTTTGTCTTATGAAGCTTGTGAGAAATGTGGACGGGCTTCTTCAAGGACTTTGATGAAAAGAAAGAACCAAGAATTATTGTGCCGCAGTTATTTGCTTGGTTAATTCTCAATTTCCATATTTATATTGATGGCTTTTTTTCTTATTCATATCCAGAAACTTATCTTTGACAAAGATAAGTAGTGGTTTCTGGGATACCTATTATATTTTTCGGATTTTTCTTGTTTTCTCGACTGCCTTGCTCGTTAAAGAAATTGTGGGGTCAGAGTTTTATTTGTTCAATGGACTCTCAATGCCTCAGTATTTGTATACTGAGAGTGGGCTAGTGGGTATTTGCATTTTCAGCAAATTTAACAAGCTCTTTATCTTTAGACTGTGTGATGCTTTGCCTATGATATATATAATGGGTTTAATTGTGATTAAATAATGAAGTTGTTCACTTCTATTATGCTTTTCATTTGCATTAAAGGCACAGAATGGGTGAGTAGATTTCTTGGGATTAATTGGGTTTAGTTTACAAGAGAAAGGGAAGGCCCGTGTATCCTTATATTAGATTCATTAAATGAGGCTTTTATAACATCTACATGTATGATATTCCACTTTATTAGTGAAGGAAATTGTTATGCTTTCAATGCTGGGTTGATGCGGGAAAGCAGTTCTGATATTCACAATTCAAGTTTGATTACTTTGCATACTGATAATGCTATTTAATGAAGTTCCAAAACGGAGCAAGGATTAAAATGTTTGAATGCTGGCTACCTGCTCACTATGTTGGCTCTCTCTATTTGATATGTCAATGAGAAAATTATCGTGTAGGGATTGAGATTCTAATATTTAAATCTTAAATTGAGTCTTATCTGATATAATATTTATTTATTAAATGGTGGTTAAGTAATTTTTTTAATTATAAAATTTGTCTTTCAATAGATAAGGGACACATGGTATTGGGAGCATTAGAACTGAAGTTGGTATTTGAATGTAGGGATTTCTAACATCATTGGTAAGGATATCGACATTTTTTTTTTATTATAATATCCTTCATAAGTAGTAACTAAAAGAGTTTATTTTAAGATTTTTTTAATAATTGTAAGTGTAATTTAAATAGTCTAATTTTTTTAGTAGATTAATCATATTAGAATATTTTTTAATTTTTAAAATATAAATTATTATATTTGTTTTAATAATATATTTGTATTTATTATAAAAATTTTAAATAAATCTTTGAGTTGAATAGATTTTGCAATTGATGAAACATATCTCATGTATTAATAATATTAAAATTATTTAATATAATATTGAAATAATTTAAAATTTATATGTTTTAATTTAATATTGTGATTTTATTTATTATAAAATTTAGTTTAATATAATATAAGATTGTAAAGTATCAAAATATTTTTAAATATTGAAATTATTTTAATATATATATATATACTGTTATATATATTTTAATATTATATTTATGTTTATATTTATTATAAAAATTAGAGTAAATTTTTTTAAGCTAATAAAGCATTTAAGTATTATAGTTGAAAGGGGTATTAATGTTATGGGATGAGTATGTTGCACAACAATTCATGCGGTACTTAAATAAGTTCTATCTCAAAAGTTGTTTAAGTAAGATTATTGAATTTCTCAAACTAACTAAAAAATTATGTTTGCTTGAAAGCAATATGGGTAAAGTGAATTTTATTATTGCTAAAGAAAATACAAAAGGGTTGTACAAGAGTTGCTTGTGCTAGGTGCATTGTGTGTGGTGTGGTGTGTTGAGCAAATCAGTGGGTGTCATAGGTCTAGGGCCTTACACCAACTTGTAAAACTTGCACAAAATATCTCTTAAGTTCCAAAGAAATCTAGCTATACCTAAGTGTAGAATTATTTATATAATAACTACAAGTGTAGAGAGCTGCAAAGAATTCTAGAATTGGGCAAGGCTTGCTCACTTTGGCCATCTGCATACTAAGCGCACCTTGGCACACTAATTCCACCTCCATTGGTGGCAAAATTGTGCAGCTTGTGCAATTAGTACTCCTTATTAATAATTTGAGAGTGTATCCCCCAAATCTCAAGAATGTAGGTGTTCTTTAAAAAAAAAATTAAATTGAAATATTCTAATAATAGTACCAGAAAGAATAAATATGTAATTATTAGATTAAATCTATTGTTACGGATAAGTAGATGGTTTTGACTATGGTATTCTGGCACATACCCTACAATTTAAGATTATTAGATGATTAAATTTTATTAATTTTTGAATTATCTGATCATGCATGATCATGATCATGGAATCGTCGAATAATCATATTTTATCAATTTTCTAATTATATGATGGCATCAAGATTGTGGATAAGGTACCATAATCGACCTAAATATATATGTGAAAAGTGACGTAATGACTAATTTGTAGATCTGTTTTCAACACAGTCTCACCCACCCACTGGTTTTGCGTAATGCCATGTTTATAATATTAAGCAGAGAGACTGTCGGTTACTAATCAAACCACAGTTCTGGTACAGGCCACTTGCCCTTTGTTTTGCCGTCTGGATTTGGTAAAAGCTTTGAAGGCTACAGATGGATATGTATATAATAAAAATTTAATTTTATTAGATTATATGAAAAACAAAAGAATCTGTTAAATAGATATAATCAGATAATTCTCCCCACTCGTGGGCCCTAGTAGACACGTAGGTATCAGCAAATCCAATATTACGCTTCCGATCAATCCAACGGTCATCGTAAAATCGTCAAACCCACCGACACCGTATTAAGAAACCAAATGCCTGCTTATGATTCGTGGTTATTTCCATCAAATCGCGAACTAATATTTTAAAAAATAATTTCGGAGAAATAGTTAATTAAAAATAAGCACCTTCGCCTTTCAAAACAAATTCGGCAACTGTTCCACACGAGTTGACTTGACTCGTACGTGCCATTCCTTTCTTTCAAGACATTTCAGAGACACTCGCCTTTTTCTTCTCTTTGAAAGCAGTAAAAAGCCTTTCACTCACATCTCTCTCCACTAGCTGAGAGCTGAGAGCTGAGAGCTGAGGGATCAGTCATGCAGGTGAGATTAGTAAATTTTATTTTTACTCTCTTAAGCTTTTAAAAATAACTTTAGTTTTAATTACATTTAGACAAATGTAACTGTCGTTTCGATCTTTTGATTAAGTGGCTGCGACAAAAATGAGAGTGAGCTGCGCTTGTTTGCTTTTTTTTTTAAAAATATTTTGTATTTTTGTTTTATATTTTATTGTTTTTATAAACTTATTTTGTTTGTTTACTGAGAAAATATAAGTGATTAAACTTGATTTGTCTATTCCGGCTTTGTTTGATGATCGTGATTTGATGTAGTGTTTGTGTTTATTTATTGTTTAGTTAGTGATCGGTTACTATGAGGAACTGTTTGGTTGATAAGAAAGTCAAGGAAAAATGAAAGAAACAGAGCATTCTGCTTAAGTGAGCTTGTTTGTTGGGTATGTGTTTAAGATTTATAGACTTGAGTTCTACGAGATATTTTTAGGTTGATTTTAATCTTTGTTTAGTTATTGAGAAACAGCGGGAAAATTTGTAAATGGACAATTATTGGATAGTTTTTTGTGAATATTATGAAATTCTTTTATGGTTGCTGAGAAAATATAGCGAATCAACAGTAACTTATGTTTGGTTATTACGCGTGCTTTTACCTAATTTAGGCTCTAAACCATAAGAAACTGAGTGTACATATTTTTTTATTTAAAAAATATAAAGAAATTATTGTTCATATTTAAATTTCTGTTTTCTTGATTCATGTAGCATTGAAGCCTGAAGAGCTGTACAAGAATGTGCTAAAATTCAGTGTATGGGACCCCTTTTTGGAGTTCGGCTGATTTAGTATGGTGTATATCCTGTGGACATGTGAAATAAGCCTTATGGTGTTCTGGTAGCAAATAGAAACTTATGGAGGACAGTTTAAATGGAGGAGATTTGCACGTAAATGTCGCTAGACAGTCATCCTTCAGGCAGGGTGGCAGCTTTAAGTCCTCATTGTCAGGAAGATCAACACCAAAGAATTCTCCTACATTTCGGAGATTGAATGCTAGCCGAACTCCACGAAGAGAAGTTAGAAGCACTTCTTTACAGTGGTTTCGAAGCAATCGCTTAGTGTATTGGTTGCTACTGATTACTCTCTGGACTTATCTTGGGTTTTATGTCCAGTCCAGGTGGGCTCATGGTGATAACAATGACAAATTTTTGGGGTTTGGTGGTAAACGCAGAAATCAGATTGTGGACTCCAAACAGAATAAACGACGTGATTTGATTGCCAATCATAGTGACCTGGACATAAATAATGGAACCATTAAAATTCAGGGGGCAGATTCTAAAAGGATAGATACGGTTTTAGCCCAGAGAAAGAATAATGATACTTCTCGCCGGAGTGTAGCTAAAAGGAAGAGGAGTAAACGTAGTTCGCGTAGTAAAGGGCGGGGTAAACAGAAGGCGAAATTGGATGTTGAGAGCAATGATATGGATGCACAGCAGCCTGAAATTCCTATGACAAATGCTTCTTATGGTTTGCTTGTTGGTCCATTTGGGTTGACTGAGGATAGAATTCTAGAATGGAGTCCAGAAAAGCGATCGGGGACTTGTGACCGGAAGGGGGACTTCGCACGATTTGTTTGGTCCAGGAAATTCATTTTGATATTCCATGAACTATCAATGACTGGGGCTCCTCTTTCAATGATGGAGTTGGCAACAGAGCTTTTGAGCTGCGGAGCCACTGTTTCGGCTGTAGTTTTAAGTAAGAAGGGTGGGTTAATGCCAGAACTTGCTAGGAGAAAGATCAAAGTGCTTGAGGACAGAGGAGAACCGAGCTTCAAAACTTCAATGAAGGCAGATCTTGTCATTGCAGGATCTGCAGTCTGTGCAACATGGATTGGTGAGTGTCATTAGGTAATAATTCATTAATTTCCTTAATTTCATTTGAATGTAATTACAATAGTCGAGAAGATGCTGAAGTTCTTTATGAAATTGCACAATTCAATTGCCATTTGCATCTCTAGAATATTATTTGTCTCGCAGCGAGGCAACACTTGAAATTATTTTCTTATAACTAAAAGCCTGTTCTTGTGTTTGTTTTCGTGAAAACATTGAAAATCATTCATGCGTTACCTTGCTGTCTCTTTTTATCATTTAACTTTAATTTAAATTGCTACCTGCTCTTTATCAAAATAAATAAATAAATTGCTACCCCGGTCAAGTGAAGTGTGGTCTTGGATTTGTTTGAGGCTTCACACTTTCTTCTGTCATACGTTATTAACTTTGAATCATATTTTTGTTTTCAGATCAATATATAACTCGTTTTCCAGCTGGTGGAAGTCAAGTTGTCTGGTGGATCATGGAAAATCGACGTGAGTACTTTGATCGGGCAAAGCTCGTTCTTGATCGAGTGAAGATGCTGGTTTTTCTTTCTGAATTACAGACCAAACAATGGCTTACCTGGTGTGAAGAAGAAAAACTCAAGCTAAGATCTCAACCTGCAGTTGTTCCACTATCTGTGAATGATGAGTTGGCTTTTGTAGCTGGTTTTACTTGTTCACTAAATACCCCCACTTCTAGCCCTGAGAAAATGCGTGAAAAAAGAAATCTGTTACGAGATTCAGTTAGGAAAGAAATGGGACTGACTGACAAGGATATGCTTGTGTTGTCTCTAAGTAGTATAAACCCTGGAAAGGGACAGCTCTTACTTGTTGAGTCGGCACAGCTGATGATTGAACAAGAACCTTTAATAGACGATTCTAAAATGAGAAAATCAAGGAATGTAGGCCACAAAAAATCCTCCTTGACTTCCAGACATCATTTAAGAGGTCGAGGTCTGCTTCAAATGTCAGATAATGTTGGTTTATCTTCAAATGAATTATCTGTCTCCAGTGAGTCTTCTACCCAATTGAATGCACCTGAAAGTAAAAATTTACTGTTGTCTAGTCTCTTTTCCTCCATCAGCAATACAGATGCTGTGAGCTTTGGTAGCGGTCATTTAAGAAGAAAAGTGTTGTCTAAATCTGACGGGAAACAGCAACAGGCTCTTAAAATTCTTATTGGGTCTGTTGGATCTAAGAGCAATAAAGTGCCTTATGTTAAGGAGATTCTAGAGTTCTTATCCCAGCGTTCAAACTTGTCAAAGTCTGTGCTGTGGACTCCAGCAACTACACAAGTTGCATCACTTTATTCTGCAGCAGATGTTTATGTTATAAACTCCCAGGTAATCTCTTTTTGTGTTTTTCAGCTATCTTTCTTTCGTGCACATTTATGCGGCATGTGTGTAATCTTTGTGTGCGGATGTGTGTACGTGTGTGCATTCATGTAAATGTGAGAGTTGATGTGTATATTTATTGATTAATTGAATGATTAATAAGGTCCCGTGCTTTATTTCCTTAACTTTTTCATGTTTTCATGCAAATTCTGTGAATGACATGATTGATTATTTGTACCGTGGCTACAAAATGTAAATGCACAAGTAAATGAGCCTACTTCTTGAATATATGCTTAGGGGAAGAAATATAACATACTTGAGCTTCTATTGCATTAACTAAAATTTTAGAATTCTTGGCCGTAGAATTATTATTATTATTATTATTATTATTATTATTTTACCTTTTTTATAATCCACAATAGTAGCAAGATTATTGCTCAGCTGGTCAGCTTGAGGACCTTCTTGTTTATCAGGAGCACTAGTTGATTAAACATTGACACGCAGGGACTGGGAGAAACATTTGGGAGAGTGACAATTGAAGCAATGGCATTTGGTGTTCCGGTAAGCATCCAACTTGATTTTCATCCTAGTTTATTGAGCCCTATCTTTTGGCTGATATTGATAGTTGTTATCCAGAGTTATTTCTTAACTCATAGATTTCAGAAAATTAAAAGCATATGAGTGATTGCTGTTAAATGATCCGCCAGTTTCTGCAGCTTAGCCCTGAAATGAACCAAAAAATGAAAAGTGATTGCTGCAACACATCACAGTTCGTTTATCTTTTGCATGCTTTGCATAATCAATGACATATGGCATTGCAGTTTGAACTCAGAACCTGTCTTGCTTTCTGAAATGTTGCTTGCTTGCATCAAAGTGAAACGTACAAATGCTGTTGTATTTATTTAATGTTTGCTTGCATACTCTCATGGGTCATGTATAATATGCATCTAGATACCCAATATAGTGAGGTTTGCTTGAAGTTGCAATATTCATCTCATATACTTCTGTGAGTATGCATGTTCATGCGTTGTATGAGCGTATGTTTTGAGTGCTTGCAATCATAATTTCAGTCAACTTTCTAAATTTGGTCTAGTTGCAGTTTGTTGAGATGTGACTATCAGCCAAATTCGTGGATTACATATCTAGTTCTTGATATACCAAGTAGCTTTAAAAGAAATTTATCTTTCTTAATCTGTCATTTATACTAGACTTTGTTTTGTTCTACCTACTGGAATATTTGCTTAGAGGCTTTTCTCTTTTCTACAATAGCATATCCCTGATGTTTGCTTCACATTTTCTGTGTGCTGTTATTGTGATGTAAAAGTTTGTCAAAATTAATGGTTTTTAATGGACATTAAGAAAGATAACTGCAAAAGGTGTATATAGAACAGAATAATTTAATAAATTTTGGTGTGTGTTGTCCATATGTTTGAGACTGTATGTTGCCTTTTCAAACATGTCATCTAACTCGGTTGATGTGGTCTTCTGGCGATAATATTCCAATGAAACGCTAGGTCTTCCCTCTCCTTACAAAAATAAAAATAAATAAAGATCTCCCAAGACCTCTTGCTTCCATTGCAAGAGGCAAGCCTAGTGTGCTATCGCCTTGTGGTGCGGTGTGCAGTAACCTGGAAAAACAAAGATACTAGTTATGGATTGTGGCCTATTTTAGACAAAATCAAAGAGATGTGATCTTGAAAGTTAAGACGTGTAAGGGAGATAAGCCCCATGACCAATTCCCTTTTTTATTTGTTACAGTAGTTTTTTTTTCCGAATGTATGAACAAAAGAACTATTTAGTAATGTGATCATAGACAAAATGAAGTATCAAACAATTGTATAATTTTTCTGAACATCCTGCATACCCCTTTTATTTTTTCGGAAAAATATATCACAAATAGAGCTTTCTGGTAAAGACCCCACTTCAGGTGGTTAATCTCTCTTTGGCTTGTATTACACATTCTAAAGATTTTTTTTTTTATTTTCCCTCTTTCGAAGCTGTGTATTTTAAGAAGTACAAAAAACAGGTCATGGAATTTGTTTTTCTTCCCTTACTTGGAACAGGTACTTGGAACAGATGCTGGAGGCACAAAAGAAATTGTTCAGCATAATGTAACAGGGCTTCTTCACCCTCCAGGCCATCCAGGAGCTCAAGTTCTTGCTCAAAACCTCAGATATTTGCTTAAAAATCCATCAGTGAGAGCACGCATGGCGATGGAAGGAAGAAAAAGGGTAGAAAGAATGTACTTGAAGAAGCACATGTACAAAAAGTTGTCACAGGTTATCTACAAATGCATGAAACCCAAATAAGGCCTGCCCCTTCATAGTCATTCTTTAATTGTTTTCGGAAATTGAAAGGGTGATACAAATATTGTCAAAATGAGTCCCTCCAACCATTTGATTCGATGCAACGTCATTGCCTTGTGATATTCGTAAGGAAATGAAATGCTTGTTGATTGATCAAAAAGCTATCCTGGTTTGTATTTGTAGCTCACGAGTTTGTTTTCATAAACCGTTTCATGTGCATATAAAATTTCTTCCTATGCTTTCCACAGAATGAAATGAATAGGGCTGTGCCTAAAAGCATGAAAACTCAAAAACGTGAAAATGTTTTAACAACAAAATGCTTGCTGTTCCAGAAAAGAAAATTAAATCTTTTCTGTTCTTTTCTTTTCTTTTTCCTTTTTTCTCTATAACTGCAATTTACAGCAACAAATCTTCGGTTCCCCTGTTTTTGATATTTTCAACACATATTAATTAAAGAGTAATAAAAGAAGAGAGTTTAGTTGAAATTAAACCATCAATTGGCAAATTTGACCTTTAATTAAACTGTCTGCTGATCGAAAGATTATTATGATACTAAATAATATCATAATCTGTTGAAAATGAATAACAACCTGACTATTTAAAAGGAAATTATATCAAAGTTGACTTGGACTGATTTATTTACAATTCTAAAACCATTAGGAAGTGCATTGTCGCATCTCGCAAAGATTATTTACAGAACATCTGCGTACATCAGCTTTGTATTTTGAAATTTTCTTTCTGTGACATCCTAAGAGCAATGGTTTGGCTGAGAGGCATAGTCTTGGGCGATACTGTCCCTCGATTTTGCAATTGATCACCAAACATCGCTGTTGCATCCTTGATCTTGAAGAGAATCAAGATTCTTTGAGAGAAGCGAAGCATGAACTCGAGATCATGGGAGAAGGTTTGCTAGACATAGCTGATGTCACGAAGCAGCGGCAGCAGCAGCAACGTGCAAGGCCTACACACAAAATGAAAGTGTGGCTACAAAGCATAGTAGTTATGCTAAAAGAATTGGACTCCAGTTTTCAAAACGGTGATCACGAGGCGGATAAAAAATGTTTGGGGAATTGTTATTGTTGCACGAACTACGTGCTAGGAAAGGAAACAAGTGGGAAGATTAATATTGTGAGAGGGTGATGATTGTCAAGATTAATTAATAGTTATATTTAATTCAACTATACATATCGTATATATATTAATTGGGTATAGTAGCTCTGATGTACCCTTGAATTTCTTGTATTGGAGTAATTAGATTTCTGAAAAATAAAAATGTTTCTCTATGACAACCAAAAAGTCCAAAATTGTATTTACAACTTGGTCACAAGAAGTATGTGATCAAATGGGAGCCTAAGGATAAAACACAGGAGAAAAACAATGGCGAAAAAGACTGGTGCAAACCACAAAGCATTAGTAACATTAGCTATATTTTAATTAGTTGAAGAAGACTCGAGTATTTTTTTTTTCTCAGGAGAACTCAAGCAATAATTTTAAGTAAGCCAATACATCACGCCTTTTATTTGATTTATCAAATAATGCCACATTCATCAATTAAATGAATTTTAGTAATTATTTTAAATTATTGGCCGCTCTTAACCTGTTAAATGAAGGCTTTTAACCTGAGTCAGAAGATAAAATTTCTCTGCATACAAGTCGGGGAAAATCTACGAAAGAGGTGACAACAGAGAATGACCATTTTTCATGTTGTAAAACACTTTATAGCGCACCGATTTTTATGTCACAACCAACTTTAGGTTATTGTTTAATCAGTGTAGCCCGTTCGAAGTAAAATCTTGATTCTGCCACTGATTAGGAACAACCAAGACCTTTTCTATTAGAAGAGGTCATGAGAATAGAAACGTAGGTGAGACAATTCCAATATAACCATTCTGACACGGTGAGATGTTCAAATTTAGATTTGACAAGCATGAAAGAATGAATAATGGTGGTAATGGCGCTTGAAACCTAAATTTAATTGGATGGTCCCATCCCTCTCCCGCACTTGTCAAAATTAAATTGAATAGTTTAACGTAGTAGTTTCTCAACAACTTGGCAATGCTTGTTTTAATGAAAAGTCAATGTACATTATCCAAATATTACATCAATCAGAGAAAGGATTTCTCTCCGTGTGACAACGGATGTTGAAGTGTTATCTTGCTATTCGTTTGATAATTCAAAGATTCGCAAGTGCCAATAAATATAACATAGCGATGGAAAACTGTGTGGCCTGAATTGTATTTGCGAGGGACTCTCATTTATGATTGAATCGGCTTTTCTTCGATGTCCCTGCAAAAATTCTCTTTCAAGAAAAATAAATGAGCGACCCGTTAATTACGCGGGCTTTAATGGCCCAAAATTTAATATTTTTTGCAAGCCTTATAACCCCACTCAGAAGTAACGAGTTGCAAAATCAATGAAAGAGAGGACAATCGAACAGTGACGAATGCGGTGACGCTAAACTTAATTTTTAATGCGGAGAGTGACTCAGAAGTCCGATTGACTTGACTGGGCCGTGATATACTTTCATAATTGTTATAGCAATAAAAATTAAAATGGATTAGATCGACAAACGAGAAAAGTGAGCTAAGATATATGAGATATTACCAGGAGAAGGTGTTGGAGTGTTGGACCAAATGGAGGTCGAGGAGAAAATGGCATAGATCTGGGGCACGGCTTTCCGGTGACTGGACCACACAGATTTGAATTGCTGTAAAAAATGCAATCGGCAAATAGAAAACTGATTTATGTTTTTGTATTCATGTAAGGCACTATGAATACACACCGGAGATGGCAAGCTGTCATCTAAAAGAAAAAATAGCAAGTCATTGATCCGTAAATTTGTAGCTTCTAGTGAGAAATGAAACTCCTGATAAATAATTAAATAAAGTTAACAACCAAACAGAACAGGAATGATCCAAGCGCTGAGATTTCGTTGTAACAGGAAGTTAAGTTAAATCTCCAGGGTATTAAGATCTTCTCAGCTTTATTAGTTTCTGTGACCTCCCCAAAAGCAACCATGGAATTTTTGGGCATAATCTGGGACATTGTCAAAGGATGCTGGAATTGCACCGCCAATGCTAGCTCTTACATCCGTCATCTCGAAGCCAACGCAGACGCTTTGAGTCAGGCAAAGCGAGAGCTTGACAGCAGCCGTAAAGATGTCAGTGGGAGAATTGAGAGAGCAATAGAAGCTGATTTTGTGCCTAGAGAGCAAGTGAAAGACTGGTTGGCAACATCAGAACAGAAGGTAAAGGAAGTGGATTCTCTTTTGCCGAGAGGTGAAAAAGAGAAAGCCAAGCTATGTTTGGGAGGTTTTTGTTCCAAGAATTGTTGGTCCGGCTATAATGTTGGTAAAGATGTTGTTGAAATGACCGAGGCTGTGAAGGAACAAACAAGCATAGGACACTTTGAAGTTGTTGCTGATCCACGGCCACCACCTGTTGTCGAGATTCTACCCATGGAGAATAACATTGTGGGCATGGAATCTAGATTGAGTGAAGTTTGGAGACACATTGAAGATGATGGCGTCAAAATCATTGGCCTGTATGGAGTACGAGGCGTGGGGAAGAGCACCCTGTTAAAGCAACTTAACGATATGTTCAGTGGTACGAGCCATAAATTTGGTGCGGTGATTTTGGTTATGGCATCCACAGAATTAAACATAGGAAAAATTCAAGAAGTTGTTCGGTCTAGATTAGGGATTGATCCGGATGGTGACAAGTGGAAGAACAGAGACGAGCAAGGCAGAGCCGCAGAAATTTTCAGGAGGTTACGCAACAAAAAGTTTGTCTTGTTGGTTGATGATCTACGGGAACCAATAGAATTATCAGACGCCGGTGTTCCAGTTCAAAATGGGTCGAAAATAGTATTTACAACCATATTCGAGGAAGTGTGCTGCAGCATGAGTGTTAACTGGAGATTCAAAGTTGATTATTTGCCACAAGAAGAAGCATGGGATCTCTTCCGACTCAAGGTGACTGATGATGTAGTAAACTCTCACCCTGAGATACGAGAACTTGCTGAAACTGTGGCCAATATGTGCGGAGGCTTGCCGCTTGCTCTTATTACAATTGGCAGGGCCATGGCTAGCAAGAGAGACCCCGATAGTTGGCGATATGCAATTGAAGAATTGCGAAGGTATCCATCCAGATTCGAAGGTATGGGGACTCGTGTCTTCCCTCTTTTGAAGTTCAGCTATGATCGATTGACAAGTGAAACACACAAAACTTGTTTCCTATATTGTTCGTTATTCCCAAGGAACCAAATTATTATGAAAGATGAACTTATTGAGCTTTGGATTGGGGAGGGACTTTTACGTGATTCTGACAACATTGCTCTTGCAAGAAGGGAAGGAAAATTTATTCTTGAAAGATTGAAACTTGCTTGCCTATTGGAGGAGGTTGAAGTTAATAATTCTGAAGATTTTGTCAAGATGCATGACATGCTTCATGACATGGCGTTGTGGATTGCTTCATCACAAGGGGCCAACAAGATTTTGGTATTTCAGGAAACTGATAAGTCGATTAAAGTACAAGAAACTGCTAGCTGGAATGAGGCTGCGCGAGTATCACTGTGGCGGAGTCCTAGTATTGACTCTCTCTCCCCAACACCGCCATGTTGTCCCCGTCTCTTAACTTTGCTTGTAAGATACACTTTGATAAAGGAATTTGAAAACAAGTTTTTTCAATCTATGCATGCCTTGAGAGTTCTCGATTCGTCACAAAATGAAAAATTGTTCAAGCTGCATGTGGGGGAGGGTGAATTGATCGACTTGCAATATCTTAATTTGTCAAATACAAAAATATGTGAGTTTCCAATTTGGATTAAGAGTTGCACTCAACTGAGGACTCTTTTGTTAGATGGTACGGAGAAGCCGAAAGCTATTCCAGTAGGAATGTTATCAAGTCTTTTGTCACTAAAGGTTTTCAGCTGGGTACCAACTAGATATGCTGGGTTTAACTATGGGTCATCAGTGCCTGGTGTCACAGTCTTGTTGCTAGAGGAGCTGGAGAGCTTGAAACACTTGCAAGAAATAAGTGTCGTCATATTGACACTCGTTTCTCTCAACAAATTCAAATCATCTTCAAAGTTACAGAGTTGCATTAGAAGACTGGTTATGGGGCTCCCGGAGTTATCATCACTAATTGATATATCATCTTCAAGTCTGACAACAATGATGAAAGGCTATTTGTTCCAAAAGCTTCAAGATCTATCCATCATCAATTGTTCAATAAAAGATTTGACGTGCATTGTCTACATTCCTCGCCTTCGATTCTTATTTGCACAAGATTGTCCTTCACTAGAAGAAATAATAGCTAGTGATCTACACTTCGAGCCTTCAGAAGAAAATCTCACCATGTTCCTTCATCTTAGACAAGCATATTTTTTCAAGCTACCAAATCTGAAGAGCATATGCAGCAAAGCCATGGCGTTTCCTTGCCTCGAGAGGATATATGTACACGGTTGCCCAAGTTTAAGAAAACTCCCTTTGAACTCTGAGAGTGGAAAGAGAAACGCAGTTTTGATTGGAGAAGAAGAATGGTGGAACCAACTGGAGTGGGATGATGAAGCCACTAAGCATGTTTTCAGTTCCAAATTTATTATCACAACTCCTGAAACTGGTATCTCTATACCCCAGCCAAGTTATACACATGAAGCAACAATAAGGCCAAGGTACGAATTAATATGTATAAAAGTGGAAAATTCAATGTGTTAGATATATACAAGCAAATCCTCATTTTTAAAATATATCGATTGACTTTGTAAAAACTAGTTGGTTCAAGCGGTAAATAATATAAAAAAATAATAATTACATACCAACATAGAATTGAATGAGGTGTGGCAGCGATAAATACATGTAATGGTGAAATTCATTAAATGCTTTAATATAATTATTCTGCTGCTTCTTAATTTTGTAGCGTCTTTACGGAAGAAAACACCCATGCATGCTGCATCTTGTGATTGACGAAATGTATTCAGGTGAAAATTCATCTTCCTCCATTGTTATATTTAATTTCTTCCAATTTCTTACTCACAAAATTATTGCTTATCATTGCATTGCAGCGCTTGTTTGATTGTCTCCGTAAACAAATCCTTCTCGGGTAAGCTGATATAGAATTTGAAGATTGAACAGAAAGTTAAAGAAGTGCATCCAATTTGCAAAGTGCTTGTGTTGTCAGAGATTTGTTGTTTGCGTGCAGCTGAGTGGACTCCAAATGGTGTGCTAGCTTTCTTGAGAAATTTATTCATTCACGTAATGTGATTATGTGAAAACTCGTATATCTTGGCTGCATTTTAATAAATTGGATATGCCCAGGTGATCTTGTGCTTTTACATTTGCCTTTCCACCTTCCCAATTTCAAGCTTTCAAGGCCGTGCCTAACAGTTGTTTAAGATATTTATAAAATCTTACAATAAATTGCACAGTCATATACACTTTGTGCTAATTAGTGCATACATAAATGATATTGCATATACGAATGGATTGGTTAAAAAGTGATTAGCAGTTAATGATAGTAATTATGTGAGCCGTATGATGTTTTTATTCAATCACATCAATTTATATATAGTTATTTATACAAAGTGTTCATGTGGCTGTGCTATTATCGAAAATCTCATCAATATTCTTGGATTTATCTCTAGTGTTTTGACCTCCACTTAAGCAGTACAAAAAACTCAACAATTATTTCTCGGCCCAATAATGAAAATTGGGAGTAGTTTTCTCTCTTAATATTTGTAAGGAAAGAAAGAACTGCTCAAGTTCACTTGGTTTCATGATCCCACTTCCGAGCACAGGTTTAAATGCTCCATTTTTGGGATTCAATTTTCAAATATAGCTACAAAATTATCGTAATTCGGTTTTCAAATGCTTCTTTTTCTTGGAGCTTCTGCTTGCTGAATGCACTTTGTATTTTTTTTAAAAAAATTATATTATTTTTTCGCTTGCAAGTTTATTAAATCATAAAAAAAATGTCGCAATTTGTCATATTTTTTAAATAGTTCTTTTCGTAGTTAATAGCTAACATATTTAACAGGTATACGAAACAAGTTTCGAACATTACAAATTACTTTCTACACATATTTACTAATTACACCTATTACAAAAATTTCAGAATTAAATTTTTTACTCTCTACACTACTAATATTCCAAATTTAACCCTACTTACGCACAATTTTCTCATTCTTTCACTTTTCTTTTTTGGCAAAATTCTTTCTGTTTCATCATCTTCTTCTTTGTTAACTTTTATTACTTAATTCGAATTTAAACTGATAAAAGAGATAAAAAGGTGATATGTTCTTTCTATTTTTTTTTCTTCTTCTTCTTCTTTGTTGATTTAATGGTTTTGCATTGTTTGCAAAGAATGCAATCAAACCTCCAAATAGGATCTGATTGGAAGTTTGATAATTCAAATAAAAAAAAGAAAAAATGGTATATTACCTTTGAGTTTTCTTTAAAAAAATGAAAAATAATTTAGTATACTTATGCATAAATATAGCATTTTAATCTGAAGTTTGAATTTAACTTTTTTAAGACATTTATTTATTTTAGGTTTTTTTTAAATTTATCATTTATTGTCATATAATTTTATCTGAATAAAAAAAGTAGAAAAAGTTTGCTTTTATTTAAAGCTTGAAGTCTAAATTAAAAAATTTAATTTCAAATATCAAAAATACCCTTAACAATTCATATATTTCTAATATTATGTATAAACCTAATATTTGTGTATTATTCTTGAAGTTATTTTTTTAATTGCTTTAAATTTTTATTCACATGATAACATTAACTAAACTAAAATATTGAACAAATCAAATTATATTCATTGTGATGAATCAAAAATAAAATAACAGTGTTGACTTTATAATAAAAGTTAACGTTATAATTACATTTTTTATTACAAAATTAAATTAAGATGAACAATGATAGTATTTTTTTTAACACTACAAAACTAATCAACCTTTGAAAATTATAAATTGAGAACAAATTTTTCTCTTCAGATGTTGAAAAAAAAAAAACAAACATGTCATTTAGACATTTTTATTTAAGTCTATTCAGACTTAAGCTACATTGAGACCTATTTAGATTTCAGATAAAAAAACAAACGCAATCATAGAGTGATTTGCCTCTATCAAAATTCACAAGAAGTCAGTAATTAAGCTAGAAAAGCAAATAGTGATAAGTTTTAATGAATGCAGAGTTAGCTTGCTAACTGAATTAAACAATCATGAATAGGATGATATGAATTTCAGAAGAGCGCAAAGAATACAATATTTTTATCACGTTATTTTGGAACTGAATTTCTTTTCGGAGACATGAAAGTCTTTTTGTACACGATCGCAATTTTTATAAAGGATGATTTAGTAATAATTTTTTTCTTGAATTAATAGGTATAAAGAGTATATTTATGGATTTAAATAGTCCCACCCAATTAATCAATTATCATAAAAGGGGAAAAAGAAAAAATCTCAATGTGTGCTATGCAACATGTCCTATAAAAATGCCTCAAATTTTAAACAAAGAATCAAAAGACGATTATGACGGTACATTGAAGAAAGTCTGAATTTCAACTTCAGCTTTAACAAATATTGAAAACTTAATTGCCATGATAAATCAGCAGCCAGATTAAAAAAAGCAATGCAACTACTTTAAGTAATTCTGAAATCTTAATTATCACAATAAAAGAACAGCCAGAATTTAATAATGCATTTTCTGAGTTGTTAAGGGCCCGTTTGGTACCATTTTTTAAGCATTGTTTTCATTTTCGTTTTAAAAATACATATGTAATACATGTGCGGTAGTTTGTATTCAAAATATAGATTACAAAATAAAAATTTTAGATTCATTATTATAACTAATAAACTGAAAACATGTTAAACATGTTCTTCAAATATTACAAAACTAAACCCAAGAATGAATTAAAAAACAAAACCTGCAACCTCGTGACCTATCTCCATATCCTTATCTCTTCATCAACGCTCTCTCTTCCCCTCACCTTTCTCGATCCAGTTACAACAAATCTACGCCATCTCCCCCTTTATCTTCATCCAAGATCATTCTCTCTCCTTATTTCTCCAGATCTACTCTCTCTCACTGTATTTCATCTCTGTCGCTGTTGCTAATTCATCTCAGCCACTGTCGTTGCTCTATCTCCACCGTAGCTGCTGCTGCTCCGTCTACGCCTAGCCCCTGCTGCTCCATCTCCGCCTAGTCGCTACTATTCTATCTCCACCGAGCCGCTGCCGCTCCATCTTTGCCTATCCGCTCCTACTCCGTCTCAGCTTAGCCGTTGCTGCTCCATCTCAGCCTAGCCGCTACTGCTCCGTCTCAGCCTAGCCGTTGCTGCTTCATCTCCACCTAGCCGCCGCTGCTCCATCTCGACAACCTCAGCCATTGCTGGTCACTTGGCTCTCTCTCTTGCTGGTATTTGTTTTATTTGAGTAATTACTTGAGTAATTTGATTAATTGTTTATAATAGCATGTAATTATTTGAGTGATTATTTGATTGATATGTTAGTGTTAACGATTGTCATCGCCATGTTAGTGATTTCAATACAAATGCCATTTTGTTTCAGTTTGTTGCCTATCACTCCAAAAATATTGCTTTTTTAGAGAGAAAATGATTTAGGCAAATTGGGCTTTTAGGAACCAGCTAGTTGGAATTGAAAGTAATCACCGATTAATCATGCGGCGGTGGATTCATTATTGGTTTTATAAAATAATTACACAAATAGTAGTGTTTATGATTGTATATTACTTTCGAATAAGAAGATTTTACAGACATAATATTACTTGAATAGTGACAAGTTAAAGGGTATCATACAAATGAGTGATCAGTTGCAAACAATACTTGCATTTCTTTTATGGCCTCGATCTACAATTTTTTTCTAGACTTGATGCATCCTTTATAACTTCTAATTTTCAAGAGAGTAGACACATGCACAACATACGAATTGAATTTGGGAAATAGCTGCAACTGAGGAACATTGACCCAATTACCCCATGTGCATTGATACTCCTGTACATGTGCTTCATCGCCATGTGAGAATAATATAAGATCTTTTTACTAGTATCTCATTGCTTTTTTATCAATTAGGTTATGATAAGTCTTTAAAGCCTTAAAAAAGTGATTTGTATTTCTTATTAGAGAGAAATAGGGATTTTTTAAGCTTTGCTTTTGATGGAATTCACTTAAACAACCTACCTGTGGAATTGAGAACAAAAAATAGAAACCCCTTTCACCAATTTAATTAATTGATTATAATATAATATTATTGATTATAAACTTTTTTTTGTGCCCTGAAAAAAATAGATTAAAAGAATTTGATGAGAGCTCGGCCTTAATTTGAATTGGCTAATTTATAGTATTTGATTTTGATATGTGTAATTTTTAATCTATGACATATTGCTAAAGTGGAAATATGCTATGTTAAATTTCATCTGTGTAATTTATTATAATATGTGTATGTGCATGTGGTCGATGTTGAACTGTGTATTGGCTTGGGATAACATTGATCACATGTGCATTGGCTTATAATAACATTGGTCACATGCACATATTTGAACTGTCAAATTTGGAAAAACATTGCACATTTGAAAGCCGTATTTTTCTACACAAACGTGCTGACATGCACATAAACACCATGGTCTTTCAAGTTTTTGGATTTAAGGGAAATGTTTATCTTTTTTTTTCCATTATACCACAACAGTGAATTAAGAAAAGAAAAAGAGCAGTTCTTGAATTTGATATGTGTAATTTATAATCTATGTATGTATAAGAGCAGTGTCTTTAATTTGATTAATATTTGATATATGCTATTTGTTTTAGTAACATTCAAAGTTTTAATCTATGACATGTTGAAATGACTTTCATGCTATGTTGAATTTGATTAATATTTGATATATGCTATTTTCTCTAATTTTTCAAGATATGGATTCACATGATGTTGATGGTGAGGATGAGGCTGACTTATTAATATTGATTTATCTCCAGCAACTGTCGCAGAGATGAATGCTACAAGAAATAAAATTGTAACTTCTATATGGCATGATTACACACGTAATGCATAATGTTTGTAATGTGATTTTTTGTAATTATTTTGTTTAAATCATGTGTTGTAATATATATCTTAATTATATCGTAAAAGCAATGTAAAACTTAATTTTTTTTTAATGCTAGTTCTAAAACTTTATCATCATGTAATTTTTTTTTATATAATTTTGTTTAAATTGTTATGGTATATTTGTGCATGTATTAGTTAAATAATTAAACTATAAGTATGACATAAATGCTTAGTAAAAAATGTTTTTGAAAAATGTCCTACCGAACACATATTCTCTATTTTTATCATTTTCAACTGTGTCTACCAAACATATATTACTGTTTTCATTTTTAAAATACAGGATACAAAAATGATACTAGACGCATACTTAAATTTGAAATACAGCAATTGCAAAACATCATTTTTATTTTCATTTTTGTTCTTAGAAAATATAAATTCAGAAACAATACCGAACGGGCCCTAAGTTATTGTCAACGGAGAGAGAGTTGGGGCAAACAATTAAACAGAACAATATATCAATATGTGTTTATGAATTAAAAATGGTCAAACGACAAAATGAGCAATTTATCAGGCGACCAGCAACCTAATTGATATACTAAAATGTTTCAAATTGTCAAATGGGACGTAGCCACTGCTCTTGAAGTCAAATAGATAGATCAAAGATATTCATGTTTATCCTCTTGTTTGATAGTTAGCCTCCATTTCGAATTGTCCAAATATCATGATTTTGAGCCGTGAAAGCTCATTTTGAGATGCATGATTAGTGCCACTTACGAGCCAATTTAACAATTGAATCAATTGCCAGCCAGAATAAACATATTTTTGTTACAGTAACATGAGATCAGTGACAGTAAGTATCATAAAATTAACCACCTAGAGTCGATGACTATGGAGACAAGTAAATAGAATGAGATTATATTTACAACTTGGTCACAAGAAGAATGTGATTAAATGGGAGCCTAAGGATAAAACACGAGAGAAAAACTATGGAGAAAAAGACTGGTGCAAACTACAAGCATTAGTAATATTGGCTATATTTTAATTAGTTGAAAAAGACTCGAGTAATTTTTTTTTTTTTTGTTTTTGAAAGAACTCAAGCAATAATTTTAAGTAAGCCAGTATATCACACTTTTTACTTGATTTATCAAATAATGTCACATTCATCAATTAAATGAATTTTAGTAATTTTTTCAAATTATTGACGGCTCTTAACCTGTTAAATGAAGGCTTTTAACCGGAGTCAGAAGATAAAATTTCACATCATGTAAGTGGCAAAAGTCTATGAAAGAGGTAACAAAAGAGAATGACCATTTTTCATATTGTAAACCACTTTATAACACCGATTTAACGTAATAGTTCCTCAACAACATGACAATCCTTGTTTGAATGAAAAGTCAATGTACATTATCCAAATATTACATCAATCAGAGAAAGGATTTCTCTCCACGTGACAACGGATGTTAAAGTGTTATCTTGCTATTCGTTCGATAATTCAAAGATTCGCAAGGGCCAATAAGTAGCATAGCAATGGAAACTGTGTGGCTTGAATTGTATTTGTGGGGGACTCTCGTTTATGATTGAATCGTCTTTTCTTCAATGTCCTTGCAAAAATCCTCTTTTAAGAAAAAGAAATAAGTGACCCATTGATTACGCGTGCTTTAATGGCCCAAAATTTAATATTTTTTTCAATCCTTATAACCCCACTCAGAAGTAACGAGTTGCAAAATCAACGAAGGAGAGGACAATCAAACAGTGACAAATGGGGTGACACTAAACTTATTTTTCAACGCGGAGAGTGACTCAGAAGTCCGATTGACGTGACCGGGCTGTGATATACTTTCATAATTGTTATGGCAATAAAAATTAAAATCGTTAAGATCGATAAACGACAAGAGTGAGCTAAGATATACGAGATATTGCCAGGAGAAGGTGATGGAGTGTTGGACCAAATGGAGGTGGAGGAGAAAATGGCAGAGATCTGGGGCACGGCTTTCTAGTGAGTGGACCACACAGATTTGAATTGCTATCAAAAATGCAATCGGCAAATAGAAAACTAATTTATTTTTTTGTATTCATATAAGGCACTATCAATACGCACAGGAGATGGCAAGCTGTCATCTAAAAGAAAAAATAACAAGTCATTGATCCGTAAATTTCTAGCTTCTGGTGAGAAATGAATCTCCTGAAAAATAATTAAATAAAGTTATCAACCAAACAGATCAGGAATGATCGAAGCGCTGAGATTTCGTTGTAACAGGAAGTTGAGCGAAATCTCCAGGGTATTAAGATCACTTAGGATGTATTTCACAATCAGAGTCATTTTAGAAGGATGTAGAAACCTTGAAAGCATATAGCCATTTAAGGTCGAATCCCCTTTCACGGAGAGGTAGATTTGACTGCATTAAACTCTTGATCAAGCTTTCATAACCAAATTATCTGCGTCGTTAAAAGCTTTGGTACAATAAATTACTGAAAATGGGAGGTTGAATTGTAAATCGCATTTTTTGTAGTGACAAATTGATCTCATACAAATTGGTGTGCGGTATATATGACAGCTGGGGAAGAGTTGTGTGATACATTAAAATGAAAAATTAATCTTGCTCAAATTGTTGTTGAAGAATGCCAAGGTTTGCTGCTTGCTCTTACAGGAGGCGCAACCCGTACAGATTTGCAGGTATGGGGAACCTTGTCCTTCCTATTTTGAGGTAGAGGTGGTTAATGGACCGTACCGTGTTATATTGTGCCTAAGAAAAAAAGTTTACGAAACTTTTTTTCTTATTTTCTTAAGAGCACATACTAAGTTGTTATCGTATTTTTTTCAAGTCTATATATACCTTTTTGGATCCATGTGCCTTTATTCAAATTTAATAAAATCAAAAATTTAAAACTCAAGTCCATATTCAATGATAATAAGAGAATATAATTTTAATTACTAAGTTTGACTTTATGATATTAGAATTCTTTTATAATACTTAACAACAACAATCATAATAAATTTTTCTTAATGGTTAACTTAATTGTTAACTTGAAAGTGCGTAAAATCATGTATTATAGTTCTTAAATAATACGAATATATATTTATAAAATCATGATATTTAAATTTTTATTTATTAAAATCATGATATCAATTATTTATTTAATAAATCAGAAACATAAATCAATTATAATTTTTTTCAAACTAAAGATTAAATAAATTTAAAAAACCTGAGCTAATAAAATATATTAAAAGATTCAATTTTAAGTTATTTATAAAATCATAAAATTTTAAGTTTACTTTCATTAAAAGCGAAACGTGTTTATTGTGTACTTTTTTGTTCACCGTGCTTTGTCCTATCTATAATCGTGCCGTACTTTTAGGACTCGTGTGCCTAAAATTTTAAGTCCGGCCCCGCTCACGTGCATACCATGCTATGCCACGTGCTCAACCAAAACGTGCTCCTATTATACCGTGCTGTACAGAAACGTGCCGTGCCTCGTGCCATCCGACCCATTAGCCACCACTATTCGGAGGTTTAGCTATGATGGCTTGAGTGATGATGCGTGAAAACTTGTTCCCTTCATTGTTCTTTATTTCCAAAGGAAGATAATATTTGAAAAACCCGAAGATTCTCCGATTAGATGGTGTGCAGTGTAACACTCCAAATTCCAGTCTCCATTATTACAGCAAATCTTAAAATGGTGTCCTCTTCAGAACAGGCGACGAATTACTAGCTTAATCTTATTAGCCCCTTTGCCACGAACACGAAGCCCTTGCAAAGCCTCATTGACTTTCTTCTCAGTAGCACTAGGTCCTGAAGAACTGTTTGTGTGGACAATTCTAGTCCCTCCTACTCCTAGTCTTTGATCCATTCGGTGCTTATGAAATCTTCTAAGATCTTTGACGAGGCACATTGCTCAGTTCTGTCAACTTCCGCCTACCTTTTATTCCTAATTCTTTTCACATCCACAAAACTTCTCTTTATATCTATAAACGCAACGTAGTCAATTCTGTTAGACCATAAGATTAAACTACGAACTCTTATTATGCATTAAACATCAACAGAGTACTGAATCATAAATATTTTATTATCATGCACTCCAAATCCTTCGTCAAAGTAGGTTCCATCACCCAAAATAAATTATTGCGTGACCCCAGTTGCTGTTTCTATCATGTGATGCATCTCTCCAGCATTTATTTTTCCAGTGTGTTTTGGTATGTACTGCGTATGATGCGAGGGTTGTGCAGAACCGGATAGACTTCTATTGATGTTGAGGCTTGTGATTGTTTTGTTCCTTTACTAAACTTGCATTTTTTGGTGCTTTACATCTGACTCAGACATTAATGAATCTGATAAGGTTAAAAGATTAACCGTGCAAAAAAAAGGTGTGCTTCCAATAAAAAAAAAAAAGCTATTAAAAGTTTGTTAATTTGGTAGGTGACGAGGCTGCTGATGTGGCAAAGGCCACTGTTCAAGTTCGTTAGAGTTGTTGTAGCTCAGTAACAAACAGTATAAAGGCCGAGCAGCAGGCAATGGTTGGGTCAGAAAATCGAATCTACGGGAATTTTTTTTTTAACCAATATAAAATGCAAAGAAATGATAACGCCTGTACGTGGTATCAAATTTTTACCTAGAAATCAAAGGCTTTAGTCTTTAAGAGAAAGGTGGCAAAATGTCCAAATCATGAAAAGTTAAAATGTGATTTTAAATATTTATTTCGTTTTATTTTCTTAAAAATGAGTTCAATGGATTACATTTGATTGAGCATTTATTTGATATTTGTGCTTAATTTAAATTTTACAATTGGGCTAAAAATTATAAATAGATGAGATATTTTAAAAATAATTTAAATTTAAATTAATGAAATAATGAATATAATAAGGGTAAGGGGCTGTTTGTTTTCTTTGACTTAATGACTTAATTTCAATTAGTTAAGTCATTAAATCCGTTTATTTTTTTAACTTAATAAAAATTTTCTGCCATTAAGTAATTAAGTTATTAAGTCAATTTTTTTTTACTTAATCTAAAAAGTCTGAATAATATTATAAAAAGATATTTTCTAAAATATCCTTATCTAATTAATTAATTTTCATCCTTTATAACTTGTGATACTATAGTGATAGACTATTATTATTTTTATCTTTTTAATTTCTTCATATTAGCATTATTTATCTTCATAATTTTTTATGAATATTTTTCATATAAAAACATCATAAACTACAATCAAATTGATTAATATATACTGATTTAGAATATAAAGGTTGTATTCAATTGAACATGATTTTTTTTATGATAATATATTATCTTATTTAAGTTCTTTGCGATGTTTATTATTTGTTTAAGTTTTATAATTTGTAAGGGCACAAATATAAAAATACTAGTTTCTAAATTTTTTAATTTAAAAAATAAATAACTTAATATTTATTTTTCGCAATTCAATAAAAAAATAATAATTTAGATTCGAATATTTAGTTTTATTTATAATTTACATAATTCAGATCTGTTCAAATATCAGACAGAAAAAAAATATGCCACTAAGTTTATAATTCCAACTAAAAAGGACAAAATATATCTTCTAAAAATTTTAAGACATGTGACGGCTGTCCCGCAAATCCCGTAGTAACACGCAGCTGATCAACAACCGATCTTTTCAATCATTATTCTGAGTGTTCTTGCGCACCCTTTCATTTGTTTTGCTTTTCGCTTCTATTTTGATTGTTTCCTGGTGATTTTTTGTTTGTAGTTGAATTACAGAATTAGAATCTCGATTCAAGATTGGAACATGAAATCATTCTACTTCAAATTGAAATTCAATTCAAACTAACAATTTAAGGAAATTCAAGTATAATCGACCTACTTAGATTGGATAAAAATGAAATGTTTTATTATTTTTTTTTTTATGAATTCACAACATAGATTCTATTTAAAACTAAGGTAGATTTTCCCCCTAACAGTCGATTCATGTAATTGTGTCGTATTCATTTATTAATTGTATTAATTGTGCTAATCTGTTTAAAATATTTAATAAAAAAATTCAAAAGTAATTTAAAAATAATAACTATATCAATAAAATATAATAAGTTAATATAACTTAAATAAGACATAAATAAGTTTATAACACACTATGTATATGATAATATAATTAATTTAATGTTCAGTGTTTAATATACATACATACGTACAATAATACATTACCACCTTTTAATGGATACCGTGCTATAATACATTTATTTATCGTATTGTATAATGCAAATCCATTTATTAACCACGTCAATATTTGCCAAAACAAGTTACGAAACAATCATGTCCATATCATGTGATTGTATCTTGACTCATTTTACCACCTTTAATTTTCTCCTACTATTTGTATAATGACATCCCAAATTGAGATACATTCAATTAATACTAAATTTACTCCCGTAATGAATTTTTTTTTTCCTCGTTTTCAATCTTCTTATTTACTCACATCCTGTTTTCTAAGTTCTTGAAAAAGAATATTCCAAAAAAAAAGGTTCACAAAAAAGAAAAGCACAGTATGCGAGGAAGCTTCCCAAGTTTTCTAGAACTCTTCTGCAATGAAGGAGAGAATGTTAGAAAACTATTACAACACGAGAAATTATACCAATAGTTTTTTTAAAATAATAAATGAAAGCAGGGTGGACAAGCTCAAATCAATTTTTACCTCTTTTCCCACCCCCAAGACTCAAACCTAAGTTCACACAAGTGAGAGGCGATAGATTGCAATGTCAACCAACTCGGCTACACCCTTGGGCAGAAATCATACCAATAGTTTGATTAGCGAGAGCTACAAAGAAAGTTGGGGTAAAAAAAAAATGTAGATTTGCAGCGAAGTGGAATGGGAGAAATTGACTTGAGGAACGACATTGGTTCTTTAGACGTTTAAATTACTTTTTAATCAAGTTGAGAAACTTTGATCATGTAGGCCACCATGGTAATTCTTTGTTTGGGTCACCGACACACCGTACATTGGAATATATATATATATTGTTAGCAAAATCAATTACCAACCACAAATGTCTATTTTTCTTCGGGTTTTAATTGCCATATGCAAGTGATTTTATGGACGAAATCTACCCGATTTGTGGATGCCAATTTACCGTAGACTGAAATTCAAAAAGAATGAAGCAGTTGTTTGAGGTTAAAATTGCACATGCAACAGGAAAAATTATAAATGAGGAGGAGTGGAATAGATTAAGAGTCTCTTAAGATCTGATGTCATAGTATTTAAATATTAATGAGTGATTGATAGTTAATAAATTAAAAAATAAAAGTATTAGATTTTACTCATACACAATCGCTAAAAAAAACACGTGTCACAATAACTTTAATAATTAGAGTGGAACTATCATCACGCTTAAAATTCAATTTAATTTCACTTTACTTCCTCATGTTTCAGGAAACATCAATTTACACCTAGACTTTTGAGAAATAGCTTCCCGTGTGAGCTGCTTACAAAATCGCTAATTACCATGGTTGACTGTCATTGACCGACAAAATATTATTCTTCAATTGACAAAAATTATCCCCAAAATATAAGGTATGGAGATGTAAATGGAGCCGTGCGGTGCTAGCAACTGATTTTGTGGATATGATATGATGATGCTTGATAACTAATATGCTCAAAGACACCCACGATGAATCGGCTGGAAGCGGCTGTGCAGTCTGCGCGCTCGCTGGAGCAGAGTGGCTTGTGGCGGTCGAAGTTTTGGGAGCTCAGACGTGTTCAATGGTGATTGAAGAACTAGTGCGTGGCGGTTGCTGTAATTGCCCTTGAATTTGTTATTCATTCTAAGTTATCAAAGGACGAATTTACCATTTAAGAGACTGGGGTGGTGTCAATTGATATTAAAACTATTAGTTTGATGTCACGTGCAAAATGTTTTGGTTCGGAGGTGTCTAACATTCTGAGTTTGTTACCTTACGTAATAATATAAATTACATAATTATTCTTTAACTGTTTGATGAAAATTCAACAGCTGTTAAAATAATAAAATTTTATTATTTTTTATTTATACAGTGGTTAGAATTTCCTTAAATAATTGTGAAACAATTATGTATCTTACATAATAATATAAATTTACTGACCCTTAACATATTATAAATTTTTCATTATATGAATTTGAAATAAAATCAATTTCTAAACCTTTTAATGTTACGGCTGTCGGATTCGAGGAGAAAGTCTTCTTTATGGCTTACAAATAAACATTAACCACAAGGACTCTTTAAAAAAAACAAAACTAAATAAATTTTTGTAACACGAGGAAAGCAACGATAGCACTTGTGTCTTCTCATCCTCAAAATTTACAACTTGTGCCAGTGTTATTCTGGCGTAAGACATGGTTAGCTTATCCAAATACTAGCTTATCGATTTCTTTGAACTGGAATTTTATTCTGATCATCTCTGAAAGAGTCATGGATTGTGTTAGCCCAATCTTGGACATTCTCACTCGACTGTGGGACTGCACCGCAACTAACAGCTCTTACATCCGGCATCTCAAAAAGAACCTCAAGTCTTTGAGTGAAGCAAGGCGTGAACTCGCGGATCTCAGTGAAGATGTCAACAGAAGGGTTGACGAAGAAGAGCAGCAACAGCGTAAGTGTAAAAAAGTCGTGCAAGGCTGGTTTGATGCTGTAGAATCACAAATAAAGGAAGTGGATGTTATTTTGCGGAAAGGAGAGCAAGAGGTTCAAAAGGAATGTTTGGGAAGTTGTTGTATCTACGACTGTAACTCTGGTTACAAGATTGGAAAGAAAGTGATTAACAGGATCCGTGATGTAAAAGAATTAATTAAAAAAGGGGAAATTTTCGAAAATCTTCAAGTCACCTACAAGCTGCCACGACCTCCGGTAGATGGGATGGTGATGGAGGAGACTGTGGGTTTTGACTCCATGCTCGATGAAGTTTGGGGATACATTGAAGACTATAGATACAGAATCATCGGCTTGTATGGAATAGGTGGTGTCGGGAAGACCACACTCTTAAAGAAACTTAACAATAAGTTTCTAGATATAAATCATCATTTTGATTTGGTGATATGGGTGGCGGTGTCCAAAGAAGCAAATTTAGTGAAAATTCAAGAAGTCATCCGGAAAAAATTAAACATTTCGGATCAAACGTGGAAATACAAAGGCGAAGGGGACAAAGCTACTGAAATTTTGATAAGCTTAAGAAGCAAAAAGTTTGTGTTGTTCCTAGACGATGTATGGGAGCGACTAGATCTCTCAAAAATAGGAGTTTCTCTTTATGACAATCAAAAAGGGTCCAAAATTGTATTTACAACTCGGTCGCAAGAAGTGTGCGGTCAAATGGGAGCTCATAAAAGATTTAAAGTGGAGTGTTTATCACTGGAAGCATCTATGGATTTGTTTCGGCTCACAGTGGGTGAAGACGTATTCAATTCCCATCCAGAGATTCCAAGGCTTGCTCAAGTTGTTGTTGAAGAATGCCAGGGTTTGCCGCTTGCTCTTATTACTGTAGCACGTGCTATGTCTAGTAGGAGGGGCCCTAGGGAATGGCAGCATGCAATTGATGAACTACAGAGTAATCCGTTCAGATTTGCAGGTATGGGAAATCTTGTCCTTCCTATTCTGAGGTTTAGCTATGATAGCTTAAGTGATGATGTCCTCAAAACTTGTTTCCTATATTGTTCTTTATTTCCAAAGGAACATAATATTAGGAAAGACGAACTTATCGAACTCTGGGTTGCTGAGGGATTTTTAAATAGGTCTGATCCTCGAAATGAAGGAGAATATATTATTGGAAGTTTGGAACTTGCATGTCTACTAGAAAAGGGGGAGTACTCCGAAGATTTTGTTGTGATGCATGACGTTATTCGTGAGATGGCCTTTTGGTTAGCTTCTAATAAGTGCAAGATTGTGGTACTGGATAAGTCTAACCAACAGAACAAGTTTGATGATTTGAAAGAGGCTTTTAGATTGTCAGGTTGGGGTTCTGGTGTTGATATTCTCCCTGAAGCACCGTCTTGTCCTCGGCTGCGAACCTTGCTTATCAGGTTCAGCGTATTGGAAAAATTTCCAAGTAGATTTGCTAAATGTATGCATGCCTTGGTAGTTTTGGACTTGTCATATAATCTTGATTTGGTTGTGTTGCCTGAGGCGATTGGTAAATTGACTAACTTATGCTATCTGAATCTTTCAAACACAAGAATAAGAGAACTTCCGACTGGGATTAAATATTTGAAAAATCTGAAGATTCTACGATTAGATGGTGTGCAGCTTCAATTTATTGTACCTCAACATGTGATATCAAGTCTTTCGTCATTACAAGTATTTAGCTGGTTCTCAACTGAACTTGTTGAGCTGCATTATGTGGTCCCTGATGTTACAAATGTTTTGGCTGGGTTGGAATGCTTGGAAAACATTCATGATATAAGTGTCATCTTATGTCATGAGGATGCAATCTGTAGAGTCCAGTCCTCCCCCAAGTTACGAAGCTGTATCAAAAGACTAGCGGTTGTACCCATGGCTTCTTTCTTTCGCTCACCTGAGTTAAGGATGGATCATCTTGAAACACTTGAAATAGTTGGTTGTTCTCTGGAGGGTATAAATATTTATTTTGGAGATCGGGGAAGGACCTACTGTTTCCGTAACCTTCGTCATCTATCTGTCAAAGGCTGTCACTTTATGACAGATTTGAAATGGATCAGATGCGCTCCAAACCTTCAATTTCTTTATGTTAGCGACTGTCACGTATTATCCGAAATAATTGGCACTTATGAATCACCTGGGACTTGTGAAATTGAAGAAAGTCATGACTTTCTCTCAAACCTCATGGTGGTTGATCTTCGGCATCTACCAAGCCTAACAAGCATATGCTGCGGAGCCGTCCCGTTTCCTTCCCTCAAAACTATATCTGTAAACGACTGCCCAGGTTTGAGAAAACTCCCATTAAACTCTGGAAGTGCAAAGAATAGTCTGAATGCAATCCGTGGCAGTAGGGAATGGTGGGATCAGCTAGAGTGGGAGGATGAAGACACCAAGAATGTTTTTGCATCAAAATTTCTTGCACTGTAAATTCATCGTACAGGTATGTTCAATTTCTTTGACCTCTTATTTTCATTTTGTTACCTTGAAATTACTGTTAGATTCGAAACGTTTTAGTTTTTGTCATCTCATATATCACCTTCAAAATCGTTTAATCCGTTGTACTTCGTATGATTGTTAAAAGAATCTATAAATTGAGAGTGTGGTATATCACTAATCATTTGTCAAGCATATCTCCATTATTTTAGATCTACGATAACACGGAAGGGTAGCTTTCTCTCTCTCTCTCTCTCTCTCTTTAATTTTTACTTTTCTTTTTATGGCTGTTCGAAACAACTTGTTTCCCATAAAATGTAATGAGTTTAAACAACTTATTTCCAAAATTATTTCTCAGGTAGCAGACTGTATGCGTCTGAGGAGTGCTTCAAGATTGTATTTGAAGAATGAATCATCAAGAGTTCGGAACGTTGGAAGAAATGTTTGTACAAACTATGTGACCCCCATTGGTGTTCATAGCGCGTGATGCACCTATTTTTATTATTTACTTTTCGATTGTGTTGGGTCTGAAAAGTGTTCAAGTAGATACAGAGAGATTGTATCAAACTTGTGGCCTGTGATTGTTGTGTTCTTACATGTAATAAACCTGCTGCTGGTGCTTAATATCTATATCGTCCATGTAAGTTATTCAAAACTGCTGAGGGTGCGTTTGATAATGTTATTTAACTAGTGTTTTTAATTTTTTATTTTAAAGAAGGAGAATGATGTTTTTGATGTAATGTTTTTTAAAATGAAAATTTGTTCAGTAGTTTGTTTGCGAAACAACGTATGAAAATGAAAATAATAAAAATGAGTTTGATTGTTTATCTGAAAATGTGAAAAGTAATAATAAAAATGTATTTGGTTGTTTGTTTGAAAATATAGAATTTTTTATAAAATAATTTTCTTTAATTTATTTATATATTTTATCTTTTATTAGGAGAAGGTTTTCTGAAAATTATTATTGATGTATGAAATTTAATTTAATTTTGATTAGCATGTAACAGAATAAAATGAAAAATAAAATAATAAATGTAGAATTAATTAGCGTATAAGAAAATAATGATTCATACTACAACTATAATTAAAATTTAGACATTTAAGTAGTTCATTTGTGTTAATTATATGCTAGGGGCCTGTTAAGTGGTTATAGAAGTAAAATTGAGAGAATAAGGCAGAAGTAATTGAATAAAGAATTAATAAAATAATAATAAAATAAATAACAGTGGTGGTCAGGGACTAACTTTTTACCTCACCTTTTTTATATTGTTGTTTAAAGAGTCTTAGACCTTTTCTTTACAAAAGTTAAAAAAATAAGAATATTTTGTTCTCTAACTTTTGTGTTTTTTGTTTATGGAAAATAAAAATCACTCAACAAAAACGTTTTTATGTTTTTTATTTATGGAAAAAAAAGGAAAATTGATAAAAATAACCTAAAAACTTTCACAATTTTCAGATTTAGCCTAATGAAATTTTTTCTATCATAACTACCCAAATGCCCTGTTATTGGACTAAATCACCCTCATCACTTTCAACAAATTTTCAAACATATGCTATTTGAAAAATTCCAACAAAATTAAAAGCTCCCAACCCTCAACAATTAGCCAAAACTTTCATCACTCTCCACGAACTCCATCACTCTTCATAAATTAACAAATTTCATCAAACAAGCATTGCATAACTGAAGATATATCTACTTGAAAAGCTTATTAAGGTTAGTATATGTTCTCACATAATATTTACTTTTAATATATTGAGAGTTCAACAAATAAGTTCGAAATTAAAGTATATTTTGTTAGAAATGTTATTATTTTTCATTTATAAAACAATGAGATTTGTTAAAGTTCCAATTTGAGTTGAGAAATGAAAAAAAAATTGGAAACAACAAAAATTCGAGCAAAAAATAAAGCCAAGAAATTTAGTGAGACAAGCAGTGGGACAGGTGCCTGTCTCACAAAAAACCAGAGCTGATTATGTGAGACGGACACCTGTCCCACTGCCTGTCTCACTAAATTTGGTGAGACAGGTTGCTTGTCCCACTTGTTGAAGATGCATGTCTCACTAAATTTAGTGAGACAGGCAGTGGGACAGGTGCCCGTCTCACATAATCGGCTCTGATTTTTGGTGAGACAGGTACCTGTCCCACTGCCTGGCTCACTAAATTTCTGGGCTTTATTTTTTGCTCGAATTTTTGTTGTTTCCAATTTTTTTTTTCATTTCTCAACTCAAATTGGAACTTTAACAAATCTCATTGTTTTATAAATAAAAAATAATAACATTTCTAACAAAATATACTTTAATTTCGAACTTATTTGCTGAACTCTCAATATATTAAAAGTAAATATTATGTGAGAACATATACTAAACTTAATAAGCTTTTCAAGTATATATATCTTCAGTTATGCAATGCTTGTTTGATGAAATTTGTTGATTTATGAAGAGTGATGGAGTTCATGGAGAGTGATAAAAGTTTTGGTTAATTGTTGAGGGTTGGGAGCTTTTAATTTTGCTGGAATTTTTCAAATGGCATATGTTTGAAAATTTGTTGAAAGTGATGAGGGTAATTTAGTCCAATAACAGAGTATTTGGCTAATTATGATAGAAAAAATTTCATTAGGCTAAATCTGAAAATTGTGAAAGTTTTTAGGTTATTTTTGTCAAAAACAACCGACAAAAAAACGTTACTAAATGCAACCTAAAAGTTCGGCTATTTTTTGTTGGTGACGTAACTGCTAATGTGGCGAAGGCTACTGCTTAAGTTAGTTAAAGTTGTTACCATTCTATAACAAACTTGCAAACCCAAGTAGAGGTGTTAGTGGATTGGATTTTATGGATTGGACATTAATCCGTATCTGATTCATGATTTTACGGATTATAAATTTTTAATCCAATCCAATCCATGGATTAGTAAAATTCAATCCAATCCAATCCATGGATTAGTAAAATTCAATCCAAATCCAATCCATACATCTGCAGATCAAGAGCGGATTTGACCCAATCCATATGCAATCAACCATTTTGCAGAGTTTTTCACGGATTAAAATTTTTTAATTATTCCAATCTATGAACTAACTAAATAAAAAAATTAATATAAAAATAATTTTACTACCGATCAAATTCATAATTAAATAAGATTTAAACAAATTAATTATTTGAATAAAACTAGAAAAAAAAATACATTAAAAGTTTTAAATTATAACACACAAAAAAAATCTCATTTGTTTAGATTAGCACGTAAAAAATAACTGTTTAAGAAGTTATATTTGTTTATTTAATTATTTTTTATTTTATATTATTATCGGATAAGATATCATATGATGTTAATGTAACTATATTTTAACTTATTTATTTATTAGTAAGTACTAATGCCTTATTTACAAGTTTAATTTTTTAATTAAATAAGTATTTTTTTTATTTTTTTACCGATTCGCTGATTTTTGCGGATTTACAAACGTAAATCCATATCCAATTCATCGATTGCGGATTTTTAAATTTTCAATCCAAATCTAATCCATCAATCCACATATTAGATTTTTACGATCGAATTTTTACGGATTAGACGGATTGAGCAGATCAAATTGGATTCTGAACACCCCTAAACTCAAGTATAAAAACGAAGCCGCAGCTGATCAACAATCAACCTTTTCTATTATCATTCCAGTGTACAGAGAGAGTTATGGAGGCTGATCTTTGCATTATTTTTTAATACTCACTCAATTGATTCATTAAGAAATCAAGTGTTCTATTTTAAATTAGAATAAATTTCAATTAACTCCCTCAGTATTTAAGGAAACCTCAATTTAGGCTCAGACCTTTCAGAACTAGTTATTCCGTCCCCGACTTCACAACATTGTTGAGTCCAACGGTTGACTGTCAGTGCCCAAAAAAAAGAGAAAAAAAAGGAAAAAAAATCATTTTTTCACTTCAATAATAAAACACAAAATCAATTGGCAAATTTTTCCCAAAACAGAAGGTATAGAAATGTAAAATAGATCCTTGTGTGCTAGCAACCGATTGCTGTAACTGCCGGTGGCGGCGGCGTAAGAGGACGCACTCGACGGCAATCGCTGGTGAAGGTACGCTGCGGTTGCTGTAATTGCCCTTGAATTTGATGTTCATTTTTAAGTTATTCAAGGACGAATTAGCATTTAACAGACTGGGGTGGGGTCAAATGATATTAACCCTTCAAATTATCATGAGTTTGATGCTCAAAAGTTGACTCTCGTATAGGAAGAGTAAGTCTTCTCTGGTGGCTTTCAGTAAATATTTTCGTAATCATAACACTTGCATACTACAATTTCCATTTTTCTGAATTGGAAATTTGTTCTGGGGATCTCTGAAAGAGTCATGGATTGTGTGAGCCCAATCTTGGACATTTTTACTCGATTGTGGGACTGCACTGCAGCTAAAAGCTCTTACATTAGGCATCTTGCAGACAACCTAAAGTCTTTGAGTGAAAAGAAGAGTCAACTTGAAGATCTCCATGAAGATGTCAAGAGAAAGGTCGAGACAGAAGAGCAGCAGCAACAGCGTAGCGTAAGAAAGTAGTGGAAGGGTGGCTGAATGCTGTAGAATCGGAAATAAAAGAAGTGATGGTATTCTACAGAAGGGATGCCTGGAGATTGAAAAAAAATGTTTGGAAAGTTGTTTTACTAGAAACTGTTACGCTAGTTACAAGATCGGAAAGACAGTGACTGAGAAGATATCTAAAGTAACATTACTGAGACTAGAAGGGCAAGATTTTGAAAGTGTTTATGTTACCTACAAGCTACCACGACCTCTGGTGGATGGGATGGCGACGGAGAAAACAGTGGGTGCAGACTCAACACTGGATGAAGTTTGGGGATGCATTGAAGATCAGAGTGAGCAAACTATTGGGTTATATGGAATGGGAAGTGTTGGCAAGACCATCCTCTTAAAGAAACTTAAGAATAAATTTCTGGATGTAAATCATCGTTTTGATTTGGTGATTTTTGTTGCGGTGTCCAAAGAAGGAAATTTAGAGAAAATTCAAGAGGTTATACGCAAAAAATTGGACATTTCGGATTACACTTGGAACATGAAAGGGGAGTACGATAGAGCTGTTGAAATTTTGATAAGCTTGAGAAGAAAAAAGTTTGTGTTGCTACTAGACGATGTATGGGAGCAATTAGATCTCTCAAAAATAGGAGTTTCTCTTGTGACTGTCAAAATGGGTCCAAAATTGTGTTTTCAACTTACTCAGAGGAGGTATATGGTCACATAGAAGCTCATAGGAAATTTAAAGTGGAGTGTTTGTCACCAGAAGCAGCCCTGGATTTGTTTCGCTACAAGGTGGGTGAAGATGTATTCAACTCCCATCCTGAGATACCAACACTTGCTCAAGCTGTTGTTGGAGAATGCAAAGGCTTGTCACTTGCTCTTGTTACTTTAGCTCATGCTATGTCTAGTAGGAGGAGCCCCAGGGAATGGCAGTATGCAATTGACAAATTATGGAGTAATCCATCTAGATTTGCAGGTATGGGAAATCTTGTCTTTCCTACTTTGAGGTTTAGCTACGATAGCTTGACAGACGATACTCTTAAAACTTGTTTCTGATATTGTTCCTTATTTCCAGAGTAGAATAACATTAGGAAAGATGAGCTTATTGACCTTTGGATTGGGGAGGGATTTTTAAGTGATTTCGTGGCATGACTGCTGCACGGAATCAAGGAGAATATATTATTGGATGTTGGAAACTTGCATGTCTACTTGAAACTGGTGAATATTCTGAAAATTTTGTTAAGATGCATGACGTTTTTCGTGATATGGGTTTGTGGTTAGCTTCTAATGAGAGCAAGATTTTGGTACAAAAGTCTAGTGATTGCACAAATAAATCAGCTAATAGCCAGAGGGAAGCTTTTAGATTGTCACTGTGGGTTCAAGCATCGAATCTCTCCCTGAAACACCTTGTTGCCCTCATCTGCAAACCTTGCTTGTAAGGTTTACTGTGTTGGAAACATTTCCACATAGATTCTTCGAATCTATGGGTGCTTTGAAAGTATTGGACTTGTTATACAATCTTGACTTAACTCAGTTGCCTGCGGGAATTGGTGCATTGATCAACTTACTCTATCTTAATCTTTCAAATACAAGTATAGAAGAGTTGCCAAATGAGATTATGCATTTGAAAAACCTGAAAATTTTACTTTTAGATGGTATGCGGCATCTTCACCTAATTCCAGCAGGAGTATTCTCAAGTCTTTTGGCATTAAAAGTATTTAGCCTGTTCTCAACTGAACTTATTGAATTGCATCGTACGCCTCTGAATGATACAACCATTCTAGATGAGTTAGAGGGCCTGTGTTATAGTGCATTTCATGCACTAATTTTGCATTGTTTAATCCCTTTAATATCAATGTTTTGCACTCAATAGTTGTGATTTACGTGTGTTTTATTTTTATAGGTGCAATTCTATTGATTAGTGCTAAATTGAGCTACAAGATGATGTTTGAGGATGAAATGGCTTCTTGGAGAAATTGTTAATTTCAGAAGAAGTTTGTCGATAAGGCGTGGGCGCGTGACAGTCGATTTCAGAAGAAGTTTGTCGATAAGGCGTGGGCGCGTGACAGTCGATTTCAGAAGAAGTTTGTCGATAAGGCGTGGGCGCGTGACAGTCGATTTCAGAAGAAGTTTGTTGATAAGGCGTGGGCGCGTGCTATTAATTGCGGACTTACGTTTTTACTTCTTTTTAAACGTGTTTTATATTTTTACTACTCTTGTAAGTTTAGATAAGATTTTAGATATTTTTATCTTTATCCTTTTTAAGAAAACTATAAAAGAGGAGATAAAGAAGGATTGGAGGAGAATGAGAATTGGATTATTAATTGTTTTTATTTTTTTTTAGGGTTTTCTCTTTTTCTCCATGAGGAACTAAACTTATTTTTCTGGTTGAAGGTTAATAAAGCTTTGATTCACCATTACTGTGAGATCTTTCTTGTGCTTTTAATTGTTTTATTACTTTTTGGGTATTTGTTTATTCTCTGAATTATTGTCATGATTATCTTTGTTAATTAGATAATTGGCCGCTATTTAATTATCAATTTAATCTATTGCCAATTGAAAGATTCATCGTATGAAGATTTTGATGTTTGTGGCAAATAACATAGCAATGTGTTGTGTTATGAGAATAAATAATCTAATTTAAATGAACCATCGTATGCGTTTGTTAATTAGGATTTGGGTCTCCCTAATTTTTCAGGCTGTCAATTGATTAAATCTTATGATCGTATCTAGGATTGTCTATTGATTAGGGAAATAACCAATGGTCGTACCTTGGTTATCGACTAATTAAGGAGAGATTGGCTATTAGAGTGTCTCAGTAGCTATAACCGGTCTATTCATAAGCAGTAATGATTTATAGTTGTATCGATGATCAATAGTCGAATCAAAGCTGAATTAATTCCTTCAACCAGAGTTTTCCCATTTTGAATTACACCTTTAAATTGCATTCTTATTAATTTAAATTGATTTTTATTATTTTCAACAATCCCCCAGTTTACATTTTCATTTTTAAAAAGGATTTAATAATTACCAGTCTCTGTGGACACGACCCTGCTCAATCACTATATACAATCTTGTTTAGAGTAGGTATTTATATTTGCTGACTTCGACACCCATCAGCCTGGAAAATCAAATTTATGAGATAAGTATCACTTTAGGTTCTGCCAGTGCCCTATTTAAAATCAATTTCTCCCGGAAATTATGTAACTGTATTAAAAGACTAACAATTATGCACAATTTGGACTCGCACTCCATCGACTTGAGGAATATGGTGCATCTTGAAACACTTAACATAGTTGAATGTTCTCTGGAGAGGGTAAATCCTACTTTTAGCAGATGGACCAATTTCCATAACCTTCATCATCTGTCTATCCATGCATGTCTGTTATTAGAGATTTGACATGGATCAGAGGAGCTCCAAACATTCAGTTTCTTTCTTTAGTAAACTGTCAAGCATTATCTGAAATAATAGAATCAGCTGGGTCTTCAGAAGTTGCAGAAAGCCACAACTATTTCGCAAATCTTATGGTGGTTGATCTTGATAGCCTTCTGAGCCTAAAGAAGATATGCCACGTAACCATGCCATTTCCTTCTCTCGAAAATTTATCGGTAACCAACTGCCCAAATTTAAGAAAACCCCCTTTTAACTCCGACAATGCAAAGAACAGTTTAGTCTCAATACGAGGAAGTGCAGAATGGTGGGAGCAGTTACAGTGGGAGGATGAAGCCACCAAGCATGTCTTCGCTGCAAAATTCCATGAACTCTGAATTCATCATGTTAAAGTGTAGATGCGTGGATATGAAGCATTTGCAATACAGGTATTTAAACCTTTCTTCATCTCTTATGGATATTCATTACTGTTTTAGTGACTTTTTGATGTAATTAAGTAGAACATTAAGATATATATGTATTTTTTTTTCCTTGATAATTGCTTCATATTGACTTATCATTCCATCTTATGATGGAGATAAGTACTTGACTATTTTAGAATAAACAGAAACAATTGAGTGAAACAGAGAGGTAAAAAATCTGAAAATTTTCTCCATTTACTAAAAAAAGTGAGGATAATTTGCTTCAGTATTTTACAATGCATTATGCTTCTTCTTGATTGTTTACAGCAGTGATTTAGAATCTGAGGTTCCACTTATTCTTTGATGCCTTTGCATTATGCCATTTATGATGATGATATGAACAGTAAACTTTCCATACTGTTTAATTGTTTCCACAATTTTTTTCTTTTTTTCTTTTTTTCTGATAGTGTTGCTTGAAGATTGAATCAAGAGCTTGTAGAGTTTGGAGTGTGAAATATGTTGTTCAAGGGTAACTGTAGAATGCAAATGGTCTCTGGTCCTATCATCTCATCTTTCTAGCATTTCTATTTTCAATGTGTTGGTTGCGAAAGTTATTCAGGTTCAAGATTGTACAAAACCTGATAGACACCAATTGCTATTGTGCCTCTGTATTGACTTGTATAATTTCATATCCAAATATCCTGCTTGCTTCATGTTCTGCTTTATATTTTACTATACAGCAGGGGACCTTGTTTATGCATATTAGAACATAGGCAAACTTGTGAAGTTTAATTACTGTGGCATTGCTAAGGATAAAATTACAGGAAACACTTTCTTAAAAGGAGATAATATTATAGAGAGAATCATGGAGATAAACAGGGGAAGGAAATTCCTTGAATGAAATTCGACTTTTGATTTGCAAATTGTTTGTCATGCAGAACTTTTGATTCAAGAGTTGGAGACTTTGCAAGATATAAAATGAATTACAAGTGTTCAGCATTGAGCGAGTAATCTCAAAGCTATTCCAGCTGGAGCAATATCATGTGTGACCAAATGAGTTGCATAATCAATGTTTTGATGGTATGACAAGAGTTGGGGACTTTGCAAGATATAAATGAAATTGGCGTCACGTTATCTACTCTGGAGGCTATCCTGAAATTAAAGTCATGCCCCAAGTTGCAGAGTTTGTTTTAAAGGATTAGCAATGAAATCCTCAGGATTGCTTTTATTTGACGTACCTTGTTCAATCATGGGAAGAATGGAGAATCTAGAGATACTCACGACACGTGATTGTCACAGGTTAGAGGAGATTAAATTTTGCTGCGAAGAAATGCAGAGTATAGGAGGATTTACTTCTAATAATGGTTTCCACAAGCTTAATTATGTACTAATAATACGGAATTGTTCATGGATAGAAGATTTGTCATGGCTCATAAATGCCCCCACACTCGACAATCTTTTGATAGAGAATTTATCATCATTAGAAGAAATAAGCATAGGGATATGGAAAGATTGCGAATGGTTTTGTAGAGAAGAAATTGGAAAGATTATGTATAGAGAAGAAAGTTGAAAGATTGCAAATGGTTTTGTAGTATAGGGAGGAAACAGGAGATATGGAAAAGAATGAGTAGGAAAGAGGACCGTGGTGGATATGTGTGTTTGTGATCTTATCCTACTTATTGGTCTTGTCTTTTTAAAATTTCGAGTAGATAGCAAGTTGACAAAGGCCACTTGGATATGGACCACGGCTATGGTTGTTTCTCATTTTTTAATTTCAAGTTGTACTATGTTGACAAATTAAAGGCAGCTTGGAAACCATGGGACCGTGTTTGTTTCTCATTCTTAGTTTCAAATTGATCAGAGCAACTAGGAAACCATGGGGCTGTACTTGTTTCTCATTTTGAATGTACATTGAATGGAAATATAATAAAGCGCCGATTAATTATTATCTCATTTTTAATACCTAGTAAGACAATAAGACAACAAAAGAAACTTGATTGTGTTGATGTGGTAGCACTTGCTGAAGTGTTTTGCGCATCCTATGAATTTCCTAATATAGCAAACTAGATCTTCTCAGCTTTATTAGTTTCTGTAACCTCCCTAAAAGCAACCATGGAATTTTTGGGCATAATCTGGGACATTGTCAAAGGATGCTGGAATTGCACCGCCAATGCTAGCTCTTACATCCGTCATCTCGAAGCCAACGTAGACGCTTTGAGTCAGGCAAAGCGAGAGCTTGACAGCAGCTGTAAAGATGTCAGTGGGAGAATTGAGCGAGCAATAGAAGCTGATTTTGTGCTTAGAGAGGAAGTGAAAGACTGGTTGGCAACATCAGAACAGAAGGTAAAGGAAGTGGATTTTCTTTTGCGGAGAGGTGAAAAAGAGAAAGCCAAGCTATGTTTGGGAGGTTTTTGTTCCAAGAATTGTTGGTCCGGCTATAATGTTGGTAAAGAAGTTGAAATGACCGAGGCTGTGAAGGAACAAACAAGCATAGGACACTTTGAAGTTGTTGCTGATCCACGGCCACCACCTGTTGTCTGAGATTCTACCCATGGAGAATAACATTGTGGGAATGGAATCTAGATTGAGTGAAGTTTGGAGATACATTGAAGATGATGGCGTCAAAATCATTGGCCTGTATGGAGTACGAGGCGTGGGGAAGAGCACCCTGTTAAAGCAACTTAACGATATGTTCAGTGGTCTGAGCAATAAATTTGGTGCGGTGATTTTGGTTAAGGCATCCACAGAATTAAACATAGGAAAAATTCAAGAAGTTATTCGGTCTAGATTAGGGATTGATCCGGATGGTGACAAGTGGAAGAACAGAGACGAGCAAGGCAGAGCCGCAGAAATTTTCAGGACGTTAAGCAACAAAAAGTTTGTCTTGTTGGTTGATGATCTACAGGAACGAATAGAATTATCAGAAGCCGGTGTTCCCGTTCAAAATGGGTCGAAAATAGTATTTACAACCATATTCGAGGAAGTGTGCAGCAGCATGAGCGTTAACTGGAGATTCAAGGTTGATTATTTGACACAAGAAGATGCATGGAATCTGTTCCGACTCAAGGTGACTCATGATGTGCTAAACTCTCATCCTGAGATACGAGAACTTGCTGAAACTGTAGCCAATATGTGCGGAGGCTTGCCGCTTGCTCTTATTACAATTGGCAGCACCATGGCTAGCAGGAGAGACCCCGATAGTTGGCGATATGCAATTGAAGAATTGCAAAGGTATCCATCCAGATTCGAAGGTATGGGGACTCGTGTCTTCCCTCTTTTAAAGTTCAGCTATGATCGATTGACAAGTGAAACACACAAAACTTGTTCCCTATATTGTTCGTTATTCCCAAGGAACCAAATTATTATGAAAGATGAACTTATTGAGCTTTGGATTGGGGAGGGACTTTTACGTGATTCTCACATCATTGCTGTTGCAAGAAGGGAAGGAAAATTTATTCTTGAAAGTTTGAAACTTGCTTGCCTATTGGAGGAGGTTGAAGTTAATAATTCTGAAGATTTTGTCAAGATGCATGACATGCTTCATGATATGGCGTTGTGGATTGCTTCATCACAAGGGGCCAACAAGATTTTGGTATTTCAGGAAACTGATAAGTAGATTAAAGTACAAGAAACTGCTAGCTGGAATGAGGCTGCGCGAGCATCACTGTGGCGGAGTCCTAGTATTGACTCTCTCTCCCCAACACCGCCATGTTGTCCCCGTCTCTTAACTTTGCTTGTAAGATACACTATGATAGAGGAATTTGAAAACAAGTTTTTTCAATCTATGCATGCCTTGAGAGTTCTCGATTCGTCACAAAATGCAAAATTGTTCAAGCTGCGTGTGGGAGAGGGTGAATTGATCGACTTGCAATATCTTAATTTGTCAAATACAAATATATGTGAGTTTCCAATTTGGATTAACAGTTGCACTCAACTGAGGACTCTTTTGTTAGATGGTACGGAGAATCTGAAAGCTATTTCAGCCGGAATGTTATCAAGTCTTTTGTCACTACGGGTTTTCAGCTGGGTACCAACTAGATATGCTGGGTTTAACTATGGGTCATCAGTGCCTGGTGTCACAGTCTTGTTGCTAGAGGAGCTGGAGAGCTTGAAACACTTGCAAGAAATAAGTGTCGTTATATTGACACTTGATTTTCTCAATAAATTCAAATCATCTTCAAAGTTACAGAGTTGCATTAGAAGACTAGTCATGGGGCTCCCGGAGTTATCATCACTAATTGATATATCATCTTCAAGTCTGACAACAATGACGAAAGGCTATTTGTTCCAAAACCTTCAAGATCTATCCATCATCAATTGTTCAATAAAAGATTTGACATGCATTGTCTACATTCCTCGCCTTCGATTCTTATTTGCAAAAGATTGTCCTTCACTAGAAGAAATAATAGCTAGTGATCTACACTTCGAGCCTTCAGAAGAAAATCTCACCATGTTCCTTCATCTTAGACAAGCATATTTTTTCAAGCTACCAAATCTGAAGAGCATATGCCGCAAAGCCATGACGTTTCCTTGCCTCTAGAGGATATATGTACACGGTTGCCCAAGTTTAAGAAAACTCCCTTTGAGCTCTGAGAGTGGAAAGAGAAACGCAGTTTTGATTGGAGAAGAAGAATGGTGGAACCAACTGGAGTGGGGATGATGAAGCCACTAAGCATGTTTTCAGTTCCAAATTTATTATCACAACTCCTGAAACTGGTATCTCTATACCCCAGCCAAGTTATACACATGAAGCAAAAATAAGGCCAAGGTACGAATTAATATGTATAAAAGTGGAAAATTCAATGTGTTAGATATATACAAGCAAATTCTCATTTTTAAAATATATCGATTGACTTTGTAAAAACTAGTTGGTTCAAGCGGTAAATAATATAAAAAAATAATAATTACATACCAACATAGAATTGAATGAGGTGTGGCAGCGATAAATACATGTAATGATGAAATTCATTAAATGCTTTAATATAATTATTCTGCTGCTTCTTAATTTTGTAGCGTCTTTACGGAAGAAAACACCCATGCATGCTGCATCTTGTGATTGACGAAATGTATTCAGGTGAAAATTCATCTTCCTCCATTGTTATATTTAATTTCTTCCAATTTGTTACTCACAAAATTATTGCTTATCATTGCATTGCAGCGCTTGTTTGATTGTCTCCGTAAATAAATCCTTCTCCGGTAAGCTGCTATAGAATTTGAAGATTGAACAGAAAGTTAAAGAAGTGCATCCAATTTGCAAAGTGCTTGTGTTGTCAGAGATTTGTTGTTTGCGTGCAGCTGAGTGGACTCCAAATGGTGTGCTAGCTTTCTTGAGAAATTTATTCATTCACGTAATGTGATTATGTGAAAACTCGTATATCTTGGCTGCATTTTAATAAATTGGATATGCCCAGGTGATCTTGTGCTTCTACATTTGCCTTTCCACCTTCCCAATTTCAAGCTTTCAAGGCCGTGCCTAACAGTTGTTCAAGATATTTATAAAATGTAACAATAAATTGCAGTCATATACACTTTGTGCTAATTAGTGCATACATAAATGATATTGCATATACGAATGGATTGGTTAAAAAGTGATTAGCAGTTAATGATAGTAATTATGTGAGCCGTATGATGTTTTTATTCAATCGCATCAATTTATATATACTTATTTATACAAAGTGTTCATGTGACTGCTATTATCGAAAATCTCATCAATATTCTTGGATTTATCTCAAGTGTTTTGACCTCCACTTAAGCAGTATGAAAAACTCAACAATTTTTTCTCCGCCCAATAATGAAAATTGGGATTAGTTTTCTCTCTTAATATTTATAGGGAAAGAAAGAACTTGTTTTATATCGTCAATTAAGTTTCTAAATTTTTATAGGTCACTGCTCAAGTTCACTTGGTTTCGTGATCTCACTTCAGAGCAGATTTAAATGCTCTATTTTTGGGATTAAATTTTCAAATATAGCGGCAAAATTATCGTAATTCGGTTTTCAAATGCTTCTTTTTCTTGGAGCCTCTCCTCGAATGCACTTTGTATTTTTAAAAAAAAAAAAATTATATTATTTCTTCGCTTGTAAGTTTATTAAATGATAAAAAAAAATGTTGCAATTTGTCATATTTTTTAAATAGTTCTTTTCGTAGTTAATAGCTAACATATTTAGCATGGTACACAAAATAAGTTCCGAACATTACAAATGAACAATAATGACGGAATAAATTAGGATGGGTTATTTAAACCTATTAAATTACTTTCTGCACATATTTACTAATTACACCTATTACAAAAATTTAAGAATTAATTTTTTTACTCTCTACACTACTAATATTCCAAATTTAACTCTACTCATGCACAATTTTCTCATTCTCTCACTTTTCTTTTTTTGACAAAATTCTTTCTATTTCATCTTCTTCTTCTTTGTTAACTTTTATTACGTATTTCGAATTTAAACCGATAAAAGAGATAAAAAGGTGATATGTTCTTTCTGTTTCTTCTTCTTCTTCTTCTTCTTTGTTGATTTAATGGCTTTGTATCGTTTGCAAAGAATGCAATCAAACCTCCTAATAGGATCTGATTGGAAGTTTGATAATTCAAATAAAAAAAAGAAAAAACAGCCGTATTACTTTTGATTTTTAGTACACTTGTGCGTAAATATAGCATTAAACTGAGAGTGATTTGCCTCTATCAAAATTCACAAGGAGTCAGGGTGTGTTTGGTATTGAGGTTGGATGAGAATTTAAAAGATGACATCATTAAAATGTTTAGAAACACTAAATGGCATTTGTAGAAATTTCATGTATATTGATGTGATTTTTCACTTGTATTATAGAAAATCTATTATATCTTTAATAATTTTATCAAAATTATTATTTAAAATTTATATTTACTACATAATATTAACTTTTGTTTTATAGTTACAGCTTTTTTTTCACAACAACTGCAGCTTAAACGATACAACACCTCAATCTCAAACGCACCCTCAATAATTAAGCTAAAAAAGTAAATAGTGATAAGTTTTAATGAATGCAGAATTAGCTTGCTAACTGAATTAAACAATCATGAATAGGATGATATGAATTTCAGAAGAGCAGAACGAATACAATATTTTTATCACGTTGTTTTGGAAGTGAATTTCTTTTGGGAGACATGAAAGTCTTTTTGTACACGATTGCAATTTTGATAAAGGATGATTTAGTAATAATTTTTTTCTTGAATTAATAGGTATAAAGAGTATATTTATGGGTTTAAATAGTCCCACCCAATTAATCAATTATCATAAAAGGGAAAAAAGAAAAAATCTCAATGTGTGTTATGCAACATGTCCTATAAAAATGCCTCAAATTTTAAACAAAGAATCAAAAGACGATTATGACGGTACATTGAAGAAGGTCTGAATTTCAACTTCAGCTTTAACAAATATTGAAAACTTAATTGCCATGATAAATTAGCAGCCAGATTAAAAAAAGCAATGCAACTACTTTAAGTAATTCTGAAATCTTAATTATCACAATAAAAGAACAGCCAGAATTTGATGATGTATTCTCCGAGTTGTTAAGTTATTGTCAACGGAGAGAGTTGAGGCAAGCAATTAAACAGAACAATATATCATTATGTGTTCATGAATTAAAAAAGGTCAAACGACAAAATGAGCAATTTATCAGGCGACCAGCAAGCTAATTGATATACTAAAATGTTTCAAATTGTCAAATGTGACGTAGCCACTGCTCTTGAAGTCAAATAGATAGATCAAAGATATTCATGTTTATCCTTTTGTTTGATAGTTAGCCTCCATTTCGAATTGTCCAAATATCATGATTTTGAGCCGTGAAAGCTCATTTTGAGATGCATGATTAGTGCCATTTACGAGCCAATTTAACAATTGAATCAATTGCCAGCCACAATAAACCTATTTTTGTTACAGTAACAAGAGATCAGTGACAGTAAGTATCATAAAATTAGCCGCCTAGAGTCGATGACTATGGAGACAAGTAAATAGAATGAGTGTGAAACACTAGAGGACATATGAAGTCACATGAATCGCTTAAAAGATCATGTGGCATGTCGCGAATTCTCCAAATATGGATGAGACGTGAACGTCATGCGATTCATTAAAAATAATTAACGAGTGCTGACCTTAGAAAATAAACAACTTTTTTGAAATTAAAGGACTGGATTAAATTCTAGAAATGAAAGTTCTAATCTCGCACCAAACTTTGAACCTTGGGCTATAAGTAACAGTTCAAAGAAGAGAAACGCATCGTTCCTCGAGAATCACTCGAGGTAAGATATTGTTCCAATTTAATCGGTGTTGAATTTAAACTTCAATTAATTGGACTGAATCAAATTTGTTATTTATAGCTTATTTGTATGGAATTAAATGATTAAAAAAATGACATAATTTGTCATATTTAGTTGAGAGCCATGTTAATAGCTAACATTATTTAACATGGTACAGGAAATAAGTTCCGAACATTACAAATGAACAACAACAATGAAATTAATCACTTATCGTGGAGGGGGGAAAAAATCTCAATGTATATTATGCAACATGTCGGATAAAAATGCTTCAAAATTTAATCAAAGAATCAAAGGACGATTGTACTTTAATTAATTTTGAAATCTTAATTATCACAATAAAATAACAGCCGGAATTTGATCATGTATTCTCTAAGTTATTGTCAACTGAGAGAGTTGAGGCGAGCAATTAAAGAGACTGGCAATGATTATGTGTTCATGAATTAAAAACGTCAAACAGAAAAGTTAGCAATTTATCAGCCGACTAAGCTAACTATTATAGGAATAATAAAATGTTTCAAATTGCCAAATGGGACGTAGGCACTGCCCTCGAAGTCAAATAGATAGATCAAAGATGTTCATGTTTATCCCTTTGCTTGATATTCAGCGTCGATTTCGAATTGTCCAAAAATCATGATTTTGAGCCGTGAAAGCTCATTTTCGGGTGCATGAATGGCGCCATTTATGTTTGAGTATGACAAGTCAATCATCATTTCCAGAGGTTTACTACGCGTCATGCGTTTCGATATGACGTGTCCGTGCTACAGCTTTAGAGAGATGTGTGACAATGCCATATTGTCGGATGGTGAAGTAAGTTACTCATGTGATTTGTCACGTGTGTCACATATGATAAACAGCAGTGTTTAATGAACGTTTGGCACTTGTCCTTGGTGGTCCAGTGAGCTGTTATTTCTGTTAGTTTAAGCGGGAAGTTTCTGAGTTTAGTTAACAAACCCAGAAATGATAGGCTGTTTACCAAGATTTCTGGATCAATTCTTTTGTATATAAGGCCTTATGATCAGACCTAAGAATCATTGTGTACAGTTACATCTCTTCTTCAAATTGCATCTGGGACTTTGGAATAGTGAAATCCTATCTCTCTTTTCATAGTGTATGCAGGCATATTAATAGTCGAACCACAACAAACCTCACGTGTAGTCTGTGATTGATTCTGTCTTAACCAGATTTGATTAGATTACTTTGATTAGTCATATTAGTTGCATCAAGACTAGGTTATGTTTGGGGGAAAATTTGGATGCTAATATTGACCAATAACTTGATTTGAAAAAAAAAGGCAATCAAGTGAAATTATCTCATTTGACCTAATGGTAGTTTAGCTCACATAGAACTAGGAGATAAGTCACCCCCTCCCCCCCCTGGAAGAAAAAGACATCTTTGGCAAAATATTCAACATCAAATGGTATTATTAGAAGTTAGATTTTGTTGGTTAGGGCCAACACGTGAACAGTGCATGTTACCATGATAAAGAACAAAAATATCGTCTTTTGGCTAAGATGAGGAGACAATAAGAATGGAGATTCTTTAACCAAGCAATAAAAAAAAGGCCACGTTAGTTGTTCTTTTGATACCATCAAAAAAGCAACAAAACCATAGGGTTAGAAGGCGGTCACGTGTCCAGTTGTGGAAGCAGAAAGGTAGCTAGATGTTTCCTTACCCCCCAAGCTCATGGGTGTTATCATCAAGGAACCATAAGCCAAATTACTCAAATATCCTCACCTAAGGGAGGACAACCAATCAATGAGCGCCACGCATCTAAAATAATCAAAATACCACCAAGAACACTCATATAGAAGCTCTGCATGTTCAATCTTGAAGGGGGCTCTCTTTCTCTCCTTTTGCTTTATTAACTCTTGAGATGTTTTGAGATCTGATTGATTTCTTGCTTGAGAGGCTGTTTCATCTTCTTCTTCCCCCATTTTTACACCTCCATGAAAGATTTTGGACATCTCATCTTTCAAAGAAGCTTTACTATTATTCTTCTCTTAAAAAACTCTCTAATCTTTATAAGACACACATCTCCCTCATGTTATTATCCACTATAAACAACCTTTAATAAGGTTTTTGTTGATATTGAAGAGCAAATTATGTAACACTTCATTTATATAGTGAATTGGAAATGAACTACTCCATATAGGCCAAAGGGTAGAACCACATAAAATCTTTTATGTGTGTTTTTCTTTATGCTTATTATAGTCATTTTGATGTCCAAATCGTATTTCATATATGAGTTCACATAAGCTATCCTACAAACTCTGTAGAGTTAACCGGATTTTTTATAATTATCCACAAAACTCTCTTGAGCTCTCTATGTTAATTCCCTCAATTAACTCCCATGGGCTCCCAATAATATTCCAAACTAAGAACACCATAGCTCACCTCTCAAATTATCGCAGCTCACCTCCCAAATAATTTTAGTTATATCTTTTACCCAGATATCAAAAAGTAAACCTAAACCCAAGCTTAGCCTAATCTCTCAAAAAATAAAAATTATTTGTTCTAATCGAATTTGACCTAAATCTAGTGAGAACAACCGCTTATTGGTTCGAATCGGTTCCTAATGATAATTCGACTAAAACATGTTATTCAATTGTTGTTCTAAGATTGAAGTTCACTAGACTGGATCTTGGGGGGCCAAAATAAGTTCTTTACTGGTTGTTGGCTGAACGCCAATTTAACAATTGAATCAATTGCTACCCAATAAAAATATATTTTTGTCACAATCCAAATAAAGTGGACATGAGACCGGTAACGGTAAGTGTCATAAAATTAACCACTTATGTCGTGCCATGTACTGGCAGTAAATAAATAAGGAGAGCATTCTGAAGTCGATGACTGTGGAGGCAAGCAAATAGAATGAGTGCGAAACACTAGAAAACATATAAGGTCGCGTGAATCACTTAAAAGATCACGTGGCATATCGCATATTCTCCAAACATAAATGAGACACCTAATGTCGCGTGAGTCATTACAAATAATTGAAGATCACTAATCTTAGAAAGTATATAATAACTTTGAAATTACGGGACCAGATTAAATTATTGGAATGACAGATCTGAGCTCGCACCTTTGAACCTCGGGCTATAAGTAACAGTTCAAAGAAGAGAAATCAATCATTCCTCGAGAAACACTCAAGGTAAAATATTTTTCCAATTAACTCGGTGTTGAATTCAAACTTCAATTAATTGGACTGAATCAAATTTGTTATTTATAGCTTATTTGTATGGAAGTAAATAGTTTTCATTATGACACCACTCAACTTAGTTTTAAAACACTATGACTTGCTATTAATTGTATTCATCCTAAACTATCCTGAGCTGAAATTATCATTAATTTGAAGTTTCTGATGAATGCCATATTATTTAGAATAATTTATTAAAATAAAAAAATTTGAAATATATAACACTTTTGTTGTTTAAGTTTCCATAATAGTATTATGTATCAAAGATGGTTATCTAACCAGAACTTGAAATATGATTATCACGAAAGTAAAAACACAACAAGCGAGAGGGATAAATTTGAGAACACACTATAAAAACATCGTAATGCGAGGGGAGCAGAGAAAAAGAAAAAATGTAATTTATGATTAAAGACGGGATCCATTGCTTGCTCATTAGTTTTTAATACAAAATTCATCTAATTTCTAATCTTGAAATTGAGTTTAATGTTCATCTAATGAATAAATATTTGTGTGCAAAAAAGATAGTAATTTTTTTTAATACTAATATTATATTTATTATAAAAAAAAATAAAAATTATCGCCAATTGCTACCACAAACCACCGTACTTTAGTGTCCAACTAACTCAAGTGAAAACGGAGTTGTCATTGCTCGCAGATGTACAGTCATTGTTGCAGATAAGTTTTCAATTAATGAACAATAACTCATTTTCTAATGATATCTGTACTGTTGTATAACTACGATAATAAGGATTCAAATAGTATCAAATTTATTACGAATGGACACCAAAGTGTAGCGGTCGAAGGTCGACATCTGTCGTTTTTTGTGTCAATAAATAGTCGATGATGACTAAGTACTTATTTGGTATGGTTTATTTTATAGTTATAATTGTTTATTTAATCTCATAAAATCTTATTATAATTTTTGTTATTTTTTAGTTATTTTTCTAGTAGATCTTTTAAAGCTTAGCTATTTTGTTTCTATTAATAAAAGTTTGAATTTTGGACTTTTAAAAGTAGAGGTTAAAAAACTTTTTTTAAATATTAAAATATCTAAAATATCATCTACATATTTAACAATCTTATTTTATTCTTTTCATAACATAACTTTAAAAATATTATCTATTAAATTAATTTCATAAATTTTTAATAAAAACTCTTATTGACAATCTAACAATTAAAATTTATTGAATAAAAATTTTATTTGTAAAATCTCTATTAACAAAAGCTCTAATTAAATAAGCTCTACTTAAAAAGCTATAACAAACGGGGCATAACTATATTGGCCGCCAGGGATAATAGATTTACCATCCAATGTAATTAAATAAATAATTAAAATATTATTAAGTTAAATTAAATAACAACAAAAAAAATATATTTTCATATAGATGACCAGATCCACTCAACCGTTGTGGGGACCAGGTCTTTCATAGCCACCCCAAGCTGGTCAATAGACCGGGTTTATAAGATTGTCCCTGCCGTCGTTGTCATTTGTCTTGAGGCGGCCGCTCTCCCTCTAGATTTAATAAAATTTGACAAAACCTACAGGTTTCTCTCTGGCTGCGAATGTATTTAGCTCAAATGTTAAATTTATGGATCCCAATTTATTATTCTTTAGTTACATTGACTAGAAATTACAGACTGATAAATGTAAACGCCATTAGGAAATTATATAATATTTGATGACCATGGGAAAATAAATATTTAATGAGGCAAATTTTTTTTTTTGGAAAGTAAGAATATTAATCAAATATGATGTGTTAAAAGAATTATCTTCCACTGCTTATTATTGTTTTAAAATAGGACCCCCCAAGTTACATTTAACGTAACTTACGGGCTTTGTCTTTTTCTTTGGTTTGTTGTTGTGTAAAATTTCATTCAGACCCCTTATACTTTATGTTATTTATAATTATTATAAAACGTTTTAAATTTATTCATAAATATTTAGAATATCAAATTTCTCCATATAATTTTTAAATTTCAAAAAATCCTTTATTTAATTAAAAAATATAATTATTATTAATGGATTATAATTATAATTTTAATTATATAATTTTAATTTTAAATAGATTATTAGTATTAACAACAATAAAAGGTATTATAATTAATTAATATATTAATAATAATTGATAATAATTTTTAGTTAAATTTTTAACAATAATAATAATAATAATAATTAATTTTTGAATAATAATAATAATAATCACAATAATTAAAATATAAAATAATAATCTAAATATACTTATTTTCAAATCCAATCCATTTAAATTGGATTTTGATACAACGCTTCAAATCTAATCAATAATAGGACAATAATTAATAATAATTTTTTAGTTAAATTATTAACAATAATAATTATTTATATTTATTTATTTATTTAGGGACAAGGAAACGGAAGATGAGGCCAATGGAGATGGCGAAAAAAAAGGGGAGTACCTTGGCTCCTTGTGGTGGAGGTGGTGACGGTAAATTTATTGAGGTATTGTTAATACGGTGTCATGTTGAGAAGATGAGCGAATGGATTTGATAACGTGGGGTTTAAAGAGTGAGAGTGATCTTGATCGAAGGGTGGGGGAAGGGAAAGAATGTGATGAGAAAATAGAGGATGTGGATTTGGAGATGGATTTATAATTAATTAATATATTAACAATAATTAATAATAATTTTTTAGTTAAATTGTTAACAATAATTATTAATATTAATTATTTATTTATTATTATTATTATTATTATTAAAAATTAATTATTAATAATAATTTTTGTTAACTAAAAAATTATTATTAATTATTGTTAATGTATTAATTAATTATAATACATTTTATTGTTGTTAATAATAATAATAATAATGTACTAATTATTATTATAATTCATTTAATAATTATTATATTTTTTAATTAAATGGAGAATATTTTAGGAATTTAAAAAATATAGAGGTAAATTTGATATTTTAAAATTTTATTAAAAAATTTAAAAAATTTTATAATATTTATAAATAAATTATAAATAAAATAGAGTATAAGGGGTTTCAATGAAAGTTTACAAAAAAAAAACACAAAAGGCCGTAAGTAACTTAGGCCGACCCTTTAAAATATATATATATATATTTTTAATGTCACTTCAATCTCAGCCATCCAGGGGCGGAAAAGCCGGCTGCTTGATCGACAACGGCTGCTTTTGTCAGCAATTTTATTAAAAATAAAATAAGTTATATTCTAACCTCTAGCCTATTCATATTTATTATTCACTCCACCTGTTTTTAAAATCAAGCTTCTGAATCCCATTGTTCAAAGGTAAAATTTAAAAAACAAAGTAATAATTGTATTAATTGCCACAAGTAAAGGATTTTCACTCGTTAAATATTTAGGTAAATAGAAGATCTTATACCCAAAAAATAAAATTTTACAAAATAAATTAATGGGTCCAGCTACTATGCAACCATGATTTAGTATCCCATTTTTTGTCTTTTGTGATCCAACCATTAGATCCTATCCAAGAGTTGCAAAAGCTATTCCAACAACAAGAAATTAATTACTTGGTTATTAATACTGCAGCCCTTTCTTTTCTAAAAATATGAGGAAAGGTTAGTTTTCAAATTTGACACATAAGTCAATTAGAATATTTTATTATATTTATAAGAATCAAGGGTAATTTAGTAAATAAATATATTCAAATATTAAAAATATGGATATATTATTTTAATATGCATGGATTATTTTAACTTACTAAAATAATCTCTACATCTATTTACTTAAAAATATCAATTGCATTACAATATTGTTATCTTGTGTTTAGTGTATCACATGATTGGATAAATTTTTATATAAGTTTTGAAAATATTAAAATAATAAATAAATAAATATCAACTAAGTACTTGGACAATAATTTGAATTTCATTATAGAGTTTATAAATAATATTTTCAAAATAATAAATTTTCTATATGCAAATTTGAAATTATATAAAGTTACTTATGCCTCATCACATATGTGGAGCGGAGATAATATTTAGAAAAATATAACCTCAATTATTTACTTAATGCGAAAATAAACAAATTGTATAATATTTATTCTATTACTTAAATTTAAAGTTGTGAAGAATGAAACTTAAATTAAAAATTATAAAAAATGAATAATAACTTAAATTAATCGATTACAAGAGAATTATCTTTAAAAAAAATTAAGATTAACTAACTTTTAAAGCCTCTAACGTAATCTTTTTATCTCGTGTTGTTAACATAAGATAAAAATTTTCGTATAAAAACTTTATCCTAGGGGTCTCTTTAAGGTAAAAAAGTCGTTATCATATGATAATTTAGAAGGTGCAAGCTATGTTATTTTTAGTTTACTTATTTATGCTAAACATTATATCAGGATTAAATTTTAGTAAAATAAATTTATCTTACCATCTTTAACCTTATTGAGCAGGGCCTAATTGCTTAAATCTTATTATAGAAAGTAGGCTTGGCAAAAAAGCCAAGATCCATGGGCTTTAAGCCCAGCTTACGTGATGGATTTGAGGATATGGGTTCAAAAATTCCAAGCCCAGGGAAATTTACAAAATTAACCAAAAAAATTTTCTCAATTTCAACATTAACCCTCGTAAAAAATTCCTATCAACATTAGCCACTCATAGCTCTACTTTCCTAAATTACACTTGTTATTTAAGATAAATTGCAAACTCACGAAACAGTCGAAACTGAACAAATGTAATCTGACGAATTAAAATTATCTGAGGACAGCAATCGGGAAACGACGACGACGGGAATTAAAAAAAGGGCCACGGTAATTGGCAACCGCAGTCGGTAATAGTGACAAAAGACGTAGGTAAGGAATTTTTTTTTTTCTAATGTAGTAATTACAGGAATTTGTCGCACCAATTTTGGTGCGACAGGCGCCTGTCGCCCCAACTTGGTGCAACATGCGCATGTCACACCAACTTGGTGCGACAAATTCCTGTAATTACTGCATCAGAAAAAAAAAATTTCCTTACATGCGTCTTTTGTCGCTGTCACCAACTGCTGTTGCCGATTGCCGTGGCCTTTTTTTTAATTCCCGTCGTCGCCGTTTTCCGATTGCCGTCCTCAGATAATTTTAGTTCGTCAGATTACGATTGTTCAATTTCGACTGTTTCGTGAGTTTGAAATTTATCTTAAATAATAAGGGCAATTTAGGAAAGTAGCGCTATGAGTGGCTAATGTTGATAGGAATTTTGTACGAGGGTTAATGTTGAAATTGGGAAAATTTTTTTGTTTAATCTTGTAAATTTCCCCATGACATGACATTAGTAATAAACATATTTAAATAACTTCAGTTGGACTCATTCAAATTTGTTCACTCAAAGCTCGTTAGTGCTGATTAAGTTTCGATGAATTGAATTTCCATTAGTAAATCACTCAATTGAGTTTTAAAACGCTAATAATTCTATGTCATTCTAAATTATCTTGGGTTGATCGTGGAAATTTCTCATTAATTATTAAAAAAGAAAATAAAATGAGCAACAAAACCCTTGTTGCATCCTACACTGCACGTTACTGCCCATTCTATTCCGTCTTTTTTCTTTTTTTTTGGGAAACAGGAGAAAAACACTATTTTTCTTTTTCCCTTATTTATTTTTATCTTCATGTATATACATCGAAGAAGGGGCAATCGTTTCTTCAAATCTCCAAGTAACAACCAGATTGAACATGCCCTGAAAATTCATCAGGTGTCACCGTTCGTGTCCACTTGTAACTCTTCAAATCCAACACGTAAGTCATGTGGGGCTCACCGAATCTAGCTGAACCAGTCACCATCAACTTCTCCTGCCAAGTCGTCACAAATGCCACTCTGCACACATCAGCAGGTAACTTTGCCACAGCTTGCCATGTGTTACATTTTAGTGCCATCACACCACCTTCACGACACATATACAAATCATTGTTGTCAACACGCGCGCATGTCTTAGGACACGCGGCTGTTTCCAGGAAATCCTCTTGAACTGGTCCCCACTTCTGCGCGGCGGCATCAAAGGCCTCAGCATGTCGCTCAAAACGACCTTGCGTATTGGTCGAGTACCCTCCAATGACGTGGAACTTGCCACTGTGGAAAACCGCTTTGCACTCGTCACGCTCCTTTGACATGTCGGGAAGGGAGATCCACTCATCTCTCGCCACGTCATACCTTATTGCTGACTTCAACGCATTTTTCTCCTCATCGTGCCCTCCAGCAACGTACACCGCCCTGTCGCCGTCGGATGCACATCCGAACAACATCCGCCGTCCACCTGGCATGTCCGCGCTACGGCGCCATGTTGCAGAAATAATATCAAAAACAAACACAGAACTTAATGCCTCCCACGTGGCCGGGTCGAGCCCACCAATGACTACAAGTTCCGACCCCACGGCGGAGAGCTGACAAAACAAAGGCAACCCTTCAGAAAATCCGGGAATCGGCGGCAACTCGGACCATTTACCGGAACCAAGCTCTAAAACTGTAATCCGGTATACCGGGGCAGCGAATCTCTTTGGAACGCCCGCTTTTCTGCTCTGGTCAACTCGGGCTTGGGTCATAAACAGAAGCTGTTCGCTGCAGCGAGTGTCTTTCCTCTTTCGGCAAAATTCGGGACGCGATATCTCGGACTTCCAGCCTTTACAAACCGACGAAATGGTGGCGAACTGCTTGTAGGTAACTCGAGATAAACATTCAAGGGCGATTTCGTTGGGAAGATCCGGGATTAGATCCATTACTTTACCCAGAAACTGAGTCGAATTCTTTTTTTTTTTGTCTTTTCAAAGGAAGAAATTTAAAGCGAATGGTTTTGTTAACAAAGATGTTTGATGAAGTTTCTTTTTATAGAGAGAGAGGGCCGGGAGAGTGTCAGTGTGGGGCCTCTCTTTTAGAAGCTTTTAGATAAGATTGGTTCTTCTAGAACAAAACTGACGGAGACCACAGAAGCCGCCTCACGGAAACGGCCAGTCGTTTCCTCTTGTTATTCCTGTTTTAGGTCGTCATTATCATATTTGTCCCTATAGTTTAGACAAAACCACTTTACGGATCCATGAGTTTACTATATGTGCCATGTTTGTCCCTGTCGTAGAGTCATTGTCATATGTCATGATTCATGTCATGACTATATCCATCTAAAAATTTGACAAAATTAAGCTAGGAATACATCATTTTAAAAACTTATGTAAAAAAATAAAATTATGTTTTGGTTGGTATTGTTGTACTTTAATAGTTAAAAATATAGTATAAAATTGAATAATTTAACAATCACAACGCAATGGTCCAAAAGAAGACTTTAATATCTAATTCTCTGTAGCTTGCAAAAAATAATATTTGACACTATTAGCATCAGTTGTGGATAGGGGTGTTTGCGAATCAGATTTTATAGATTAGACATCAATTTATATCCAATCCATAATTTTACAGATTATAAATTTTTAATCCAATCTAATCTATGGATTAGTGAAATTTAATTCAAATTCACTCCATACTTTTGCAGATTAGATGCGAATTTGACACCATCCATATCCAATCCACTATTTTACTTATTGATTTGCAGACTAAAAATTTTAAATTCTGTCAAAATCATGAACTAATTAAATAAAAAATTTAATATAAAAAAATAATTTTACTGTCGATCAAATTTAAAATTAAATAAGATTTAAATAATTTAATTATTTAAAAATGATAGAAAACACATTTAAAGTTTCAAAATATAACACACGAAAAAAAAATCTCATTTTTTTAGATCAATACATGAAAATTAACTATTTAAGAAGCTATATTTGTTAATTTAATTACATTTTATTTTATATTATTATCAAATAAGATATAATATAGTGCTAATGTAACTATATTTATCATGCTTATTTATTTATTAGTAAATATTAATACCACATTTACAATTAAATAAAAAAAAATTATTTTTTTTGGTAGATTCATGAATTTTTACAAATTTATAGAAGTTAATTCTTATCCAATCCACTGATTGCACATTTTTAAATTTTTAATCCAATACAATCCATCAATCTACAGATCGAATTTTTACGGATTAAGTGGATTAGATTGGATTTTAAACACCCCTGGTTGTGGGGACTACTTTAGTAAGAATGTTAAAACTTACGGATCCAACCTGTTTTTCTCTAGTTACATGGAATAATTTGATAAGAACCCTTGCGAGTAGTCCGTTGGCGTTCCGCGTTATTACTCGTTGTCAACTTGTGATAGATGGTGACGTGGGAATAAATTTTAATTTTGTGCGTATATAGATGTTTTGATTAGTTGAAATAATTGTACTAAAAATTTGAGCTGATGAATTTTGTGGTTGTGTTGTGTCAATGGGAACTAGAACAAAAAAATTAAAAGGCTTGACAAACGATAACGGCATTAGGGCCTTTAGGCTATTTTATATTTGGTGACCATGTGCAAACAGCTGGTTGGACATATATGACGGGCAACCACCTCTTTCTTGATTTGTTGTTTTAGTTTAATAACAAAATTCTTTGTTGGTAAATAAGGAAGGACGGTGTCAATTAGTTTAAAGCAATTTCTTAGAAAAGAAAAAATATATAACTTTTTTAAAAGAGTGTTGTGGCCATCTACATCATTTACGTGATTGTGACGACGTTGTCTTACATTTAACTAATTTAGAGTTTGTTTGGTACATTGTAATGTATTATATTATTTTAATATTGATGTATTATATTATGTTTTATTGTATTAATACTGTATTATAACAATGCTGTACAATGTTTGGTACTACAATATACTGTGTTAATTTTTTTATGATTAATTTAAATTATATATTTATATTATATTAATATTATTCAAATTAATATAAATATTTATTATTAGTTATATTAAATTATAAATTTATAAATAAATTATAATGTAAAAATAAAAAATATAATATTATTGAATAATAAATTATAAATTTATTAATTTATATTAATAATTATGATGAAAAATAAAAAAAATAAAAATTAATATTATATTAAATTAAAAGTTATATTTTTTTTTATTATTAAAAAAAACCAAAAGCGAAAAAAGAAAGAAAGAAAGAAAGAAAGAGATGCTGCTATAGCCATTGTAACTGCCAAACATGGGTTTGCATAAATTTAATGCAATGAGGAGTTTTAATACCTTAACTAAACATGCCCTTAGTGGTGAGGCAAAGACTAAGAGATATTTATACCTGAGCTTCTCATGTGCATATGTCTAAATATTGTATGGATCTGTTATAACATCATAAGGTGTTAACATGTTTTTGTGCAATTAAATGAATCCACACGAAATCCACATTTACTAAATGAGAAATTTTATGAGGAAAAAAAAAAATCCTGCTAGCATATCATGAGCTCAAATAATTATAGAACAAAATGAACTTTATCTTTTAAATTATAGTTGTGAATTTTTTGTAAGTTTGTGGTTACAATTTCTAACAGCAACACCAAACGAAGCCTGATTTATGTTTAATTTATTTTAAAAATGATTAAAAAACCAAAGTACCATGAGTTTTTTAATTAAGGATGATGATATTTGATATTTCCATTGCAAAAATTGAGTAAACACACCCCATCCCAAAAGGATAATTGCATCAAGATCCTTGTTATTTCATTAAAAAAAACAAAATGAGGTGATTTGGTCATTGGACAGTCAATTTCAAAATTCTCTCTATTTTTTAAATCAATTAAGTGTCTTAACCATCTTTGACTACTAATATTGTTGTAACATACGTTTAAATTTATTTTACTATTTTATCCTTCTAAAGTAAAATGAAAAAAAAAATTGAGCATTTTTTTAAATTGTTTAGCATAACAACAACTCAATCTCTTCCTCACCCATACGAGGAGAATTGGAATAATTGTAGAATTTTTTTTTTTCACATAATAGATTTTGCAATTTCAACTAGATGACACCTATAAACTAAAGCTCAATAATTTTAAGCATCCCATATATAAATAGCATAAAGTTGAAAACCCTAAAAATTTCATGGGATATCATTAACATGTAGACGTGTTGAATTTCATATAAAAAAATTTGTAAGTAAAATAAATTTCGGAGGTATGGTATCCGTTTACGTTAGAAGAGTAAAATAGTTGAATTAATTTTGTATTCATACAGCCTTAAATCAAAGATGATTAGAAAACCCAAATGACATGCAATTGATTAGAAAGACTTGTTATAATTTCCCTAGTAGGTGGGGTTGAGCTGAAAAGAGAAAGCTACAATGGCCGACAAGCCCAGCAACTGGGATTTGCTGGCTACGCAATGCTTCTGGATAGGCCCAAACAAAGTTCAACAAAGTCTGCGGGACGTCGATGTGACCAGCCCAGAACTTATCAAATGGTTAAAGAATGTGAAGTATGGGGTGACCGTAATTCTTACTTGTTAATGAAAAAATATGTTTATATATAATAATCTAAACAACAGCTTTCATATACAAGAAATTCTTGGTAAATTTTTCGTTTTCGTTTTTTTAATAAAGAGTTCTTGGTTAACATATGGTAAAAAAAAAATACTCGTAAATGATTGAGATTGAATGAAGACTAATAACTGAAAATCATAGAAAACAGAGTAACTTAGGACTACTGTTGGACGATATTCATTTCATAGATTAAAATTCAATACCGTCATTTACAGAACAGAAAATAGGCGTAAATTTGATCGTCTTGTAGCTGCTCTACCTGCAACACTTTTACGCAACAAGGCTCTGATTTTCAAGAGCGCGCATACGGTTTCTTTTTCTTTTGCGTTGATTCTCTTCTCTGGTGGTTCATTTGTACATTCTGGGGCCAACTTCAAGAAAGATGACACACATTGCCTCTTTGCAGCAAAATGTTCGTCCTCTGAATTTAGCAGATTCTCATCAACAACTTCCATAATAGAAATAGGTGGCAATCATTAACCCAATGTTTTAACGTTATTTCTCCAGTTAAAAGTTCATTTGTGGTTTTTTTTTTTTCTTTTTTGGGGTAAATATTTCCATTAGTGTAATCCCATAACGGAAACGTAACATTTTGTTGACACTTGTCCTTCTCCTTCTCCTTCTCCTCCGTACTCTACAAATCACATAAGTTCAATTGTAAGATAAACAAAAATTATTTGTATTGAAGTTAATAAAAAATTTAATAATTTACAAAGTTTTTTAAAAAAAAATTAAAAGGTTGGAACAGACTTGGTGGCATGTAACTTGTAGCGCCAAGCGTTTGTGTCTGAGACATCGACTGATTTTCTCCAACTAAGGACCTCGCAGTTCTAAAATCATTCAAATGAATGACTGTTTTCTCGTCTAATAATATATTGCTAGCATTGTAATTGGTGCCCATAATGGTCTGGAGTGTCCAACATGAAGAACAGTCTAAAAGTCTCTTTTAGATCAAGTTTCATATGACTGTTGGAAGTTTAATTAAAGTTTAATAGTTATAAGGTCTTTTGGTTGACTTCTATTATTCTCATAAACTTCTATACAAACACACTTATTATATTTAAAATAGATATGTGAGAGACATGAAAAATAAATAGAACATACATACTAGAAAATACAGAGAGTGAAAACAAGAGAAAAAACAGTGAGTTCTTACAATGTGATCTGTGAGCAATTTTTTTTCTATAATTATTTTTATATGATTATCCTCTTACTAGAAGCATATAGTGGCATTAGGGTTTTCCATTTGATTATCCTTTGTCTCTAATCAAATTAATAGTGATATAATTTTGTTGTGATCTGCTTATGTATTTGGGATTTTAGATTTCCGATTAATTGTATGTTGAATATGCATAAATATCAACAGCTAGCCTTGGATCACAGTGAATTAATAGAGATGAATACCCAATGTGTGGAGATATTCCAAAGCTGATGCAACATCTCCATTATGTTCAACCTTTGAAAATATCCAAGATATAATTGCTTGAGTACAAATACTCCTCCAGTTCCCATTGGACATGTATTCTAGTATCAAAGCTTTAAATCATCGTTTAAGCAACTGCCGATGATGTCGACAAGATTTCAATGACGAAGATTTTGTATCACCTTGCATTGAATATCAAAACTCTTCAATGCTCTTCCTACGGGAGGATCTTGTCAAATGTGCTCGGAATAAGACCGGAGAAGTAGCTGTACCCTAAATCTAGGAGAGAGAGCTTATAAGTATTGAAGATTAAACTAGGAACTAAAATTATGACTCGACATAAAAAGATCCTCAAGATTTGGGAGTCGCACGTCTGTGCTTGATGAAAAACTTCCGGAGAGAGTATTATCATCCGTGCCAAGCGATTTGAGTATTGACATATTAAAGATTGTAGCTGGGATAACATCAACAAGTTTGTTATTTGAAAGCCCCAAAGGGTCCGAATTACTCAGGTTCACCGATTTCCTTTGGTTACAAATATTTGCTGGAAGTTAACCAGATATCCTTTATTTGATTGAGAAAGCTAAGTAGACTGAGCTTCTTTTTTTAAAAAATAAATAAATCATCTTATTCATCCCTACCTGTTAATGGGTAGGAAATTAAATCATTCATTAATTCACTTTATTAATTAGAGGGGAACTAATCTTAATTTTTACTGGCAGTAGAATTCTAATTTGTGTCCCTCAATTTTTACGGCACAAGTTCTTTCATTGGGCTACAAAATCTGCTGGTGATTTCATTAAAGTTTAAAAAGCTAAAATGCGAGTTATATGCTAAATGGTTATCTTCTTAGTAGTGCGTTTGTTATGCAGAGCAAACAGTTCTATATACGATTCTTAGTAAAAACAAGGCTCATCAATTTTTCTTTTGTAGCCTTTGAAGTAAATTTTAGATTTTTTGTTATGGTAACGTACTGTATGGGTAGCATATCATGCATTAACCCAACGCTTCATAGTCATTTCTCTGGTAAAAGTTTCATAAATATTTTATCCCATTAATTAGTGTAATCTCATATAATCATCAGCTTTCTTGATACGTCTCACAGTCATCCATGCAAAGCAAAACACAAAAGTAATAACATAACTAAATACATGAAGATCATGAAAAAGGGAGTTTTGCTGCCGAAAATATAACAATATGTGTGTGACTATATATAAAAGTATTAGCATAAATAAAAGGCTATGTTATGTAGTAATATGTGGGTCAATATAACTAACTTCAAATTTCATGGAAGGAATCGGTTCAAAATCTTGTTGATTTTGGGTTAATACCTGCTAAAAATTGACTTGATCAGCGTAACTTGTTGGAGACTCATTTACTGTGAATTGGAAAAAATATTCGTCAACTGACCATATATATTGGCGCATAATTTCGTCAAGCTCCCTACAAACATCTTGACAACTGCACTTACCAATTTACCAAGCCTCTAAATGATGATTTCACATTCAAATATTGATGAGTTGTGTTCGCATTAGCTAGTAAAGGAGGTTAATTGGAACTATAAGTCAGATAAATTTTTTTAGACTAATTTTTTGAAATGAATACTTAGAAATCCTACGCCTAATCCGTCATAAAGATTTTCAATCTCAAATATAGAGCACTATTAGAGCAGATTTGGTCCCTTAATATCCGACAACTGAAGGCATCATTTGGAGGCCAAATGCAAGTGGCGAGAAGCATCTGAGCGGTCGAGTGTTCTGGAAAGTATTTGAGAGAAATTTATTTACTTGAAAGTACTTGAGAGAGACTGATTTATGAAATCAAGGAAGTCTCTATGACTATGTTCCATTTGAGCAAATTTTGTGAATGAATTCTTCGATTTGGCAACTTCTGAAAGAAAACAAATTCTTGGGATGGGAAACAAACCATGCTTAACACCTTTAATTGATAGGATACAAAGTACATGTCATGTCAAAACAAATAGACAAGAAGAAGCACAATCACAGATTGGAGTTTCAGGTTTTGTACAATCCTGAAGATTACTTACTACATGAACGCTTTTCTTGCCCATCACCCTACGATTGTAAATACTAGAAACATTATGACACACGCTATAAACACAATACGAGAGGCATTCCCAACTCTTGTTGATTCTGCCATCAAATTCAGCATCAAGCACTCATATGATACGCCATCCACCGACTACAAAAGATTTTTTGGAACAATTAATCAAAGAGAAAAGAAATTTATGTTCACAATATCATCAAAAGCGTAACCACATATTATAGGAATGAAGTGAGCGATGAAGCTAGAAATCAAGCAGTTAGTTCAAGAAAACAAATGAGAATAGTAGATTAAGATAGTGCTTTTAAACATACCCTGTGTTGAGATTAACGCTTCACATTCATCTCTTGGAATTTCGCAGTGAAGACATGCTTGGTGGCTTCATCCTCCCACTCCAACTGGTTCCACCACTCTGCACTTGCTCGTACTGAAATTAAACTTCTCTTTGCGCTCTCCGAGTTAAATGGGAGTTTCTTCAAACTTGGGCAGCCAGTTATAGATAGAGTTCGGAGTGAAGGAAAGGCCATCGTTCCGCTGCATATGCTCCTCAGGTTTGGTAGCCCTTCAAGATCAACCACCATAAGATTTGAGAAATAGTTGCGACTTTCTGAAGAACCAGAAGCATAAGTACCTACTATTTCTTCCAAGGAGTGACAGTTACTCAAAGAAAGAAACTGAAGGCTCGGCACGTGTACGAGGCATGTCAAGTTTTGTATATCTGGACACAAAATGATAGATAGATGACGAAGTGCAGAAATTGAAGGACGATTATTCAATCCCTGATCAATATTAAGCCTCTTCATAAAACCACATTTTATGCGAAGTATCTCAAGGTGCGACAACATTAGTCCTAACTCGAGTGACAGCAGCTCCGAAGACTCTATTGTTAGTCTTCTAATGCATCTTTGTAGCTTGGAGGAGTTCAGAATTTTATCGACAGCTTCGGTAGAAAATAAGGTGAGACTCAAGTCATTCAAGTGTTCCAAGCGATTCAACTCATCTACGATGGCTGTTTCATTAAAAAGTGGATCTATCAACTCAACAAGTTCGGTCGAGAAACAGCTGAACACTTGCAACGATGAAAGACTTGAAATCACTCCTTCTGGAATAGATAAATGACATTGTATACCGTCTAAAAGTAGAACCTTCAGTTTTATCAAACGCTTGATCTCAGTCGGCAAACATCCTACACTTGTGTTTGAAAGATTAAGATGGTGCAAGTTTTTCAATCTACCAATCTCCTCGGGCAACTGATTTAAGTCAAGATTATATGACAAGTCCAAAACTTCCAAAGCGTCCATAGATTCAAAGAATCTACTTGGAATTGGAAGTGTTTGCAGCACAGTAAGCCTAGCAAGCAAAGTTCGCACCTGAGGACATGAAGGTGCTTCAACGAGGGCCAAAAAGTCGATGCTTGAACCCCACAGCGACATTCTTACAGCCTCATGCCATCCGTCAAAGCTGTTAATTGATTCACAATTTGACCCAACATTATTTTGCAGTACTAAAGTCTTGTTATTGTTTTCAGAAGCCAACTCCAAGGCCATATCGCGTATCAAGTTATGCATCTTGACAGAATCCTCAGAATTCTCGCCCCTCTCTAGTAGACATGCAAGTTTCAGGCTTTCAATAATATATTCTCCTTGATCTCGAGGAGAAATTCCATTCAAGAATCCCTCCCCCATCCAAAGTTGAATAAGTTCATCTTTTGTAATGTTATGTTCCTCTGGAAATAAGGCACAGTATAGGAAACAAGTTTTGAAGATGTCCTCCCTCAAGCTGTCATAGCTAAACCTCAAAATAGGAAAGACAGAATTTCCCATACCTGCAAATTTGAATGGATATCTTTGTAATTCACCGACTGCATACCGCCATTGAGTAGGGCCCATCCTACTAGCCATGGCATGGCCAATGGTAACCAAAGCAAGCGGCAAACCTCTGCATTCTTCCACCACAGTTTGTGCAAGGTTTGGAATCTCAGAATGGGAATTGAAAACATCTTCCCCCACCTTGTACCGGAACAAATCCAGGGCTGCTGCCGGGGACAAACATTCCACTCTAAATCTTCTACGAGCTCCCATCTCACCGCATACTTCTTCTGACCGGCTTGTAAATACTATTTTGGACCCTGTTTGGCTGTCATCATCAAGAAGATCAGAAACTCCCACTTTTGAGAGATCTAATCGTTCCCATAAGTCGTCTAATAGTAACACAAACTTCTTCCCTCTTAAGTTGCTCAAGATTTCATTTGCTCTTCCATCCTCATCTTTGCCTATCCACATTTGATCAGGGATCTCGAATCTTTTAAGTATAGTTTCTTGGATTTTCTTCAAGTTGGCATTTCTGGACGCCTTAACCCAAATCACCAAATCAAAATCGTGCTCTGTATCGAGAAACTTATTATTAAGCTTCTTTAGAAGGGTGGTCTTCCCGACACCACCCATTCCGTACAACCCGATCACCTTCTCATTATGATCTTCAATGCATCTCCAAACTCCACTGATAATGAAGTCCAAGCCAACAGTTTTCCCGATTGGCCTCTCAACCACGGGAGCTCGTGGTGGCATTTCAGCGACCACAGCAAAATGCTCTCGATCTTTGAACCCTTCCACAGCAACAATCTTCTCACTGGCTTCTTTTCCCAACTTGTCTCTGGAGCACCAGCTTCCGGGAAAACATGTTTTCCTCAAACAAGTTTTCTGGATCTCCTCATCACCTCTCTGTAAAATGTCATCCACTTCTCGGAGCATGATTTGTGCGCTTTCCAGCCAGCGATTCACCTCGTGTGTAGGCCTGGAACGCTGCTGCACCGCCAGATCAACCCTTGCTTGCACGTCTCTGGTGACGTTTTCAAGATCATGCCCTGCTTCTCTCAAGGAGTTGAGACTGTCCGTAAGACCACAGACGTAACCACAATGTTTGCTGATCAAACCACACAGTGGACATACAACATAGTCCATGATTGGGCTGATCAAATTCTCCATAATAGTCTCGCAGGATGAGAAATTCAAAATACAGGGGATAAGCTGCATATGGGAGATGCTAATTTATAATCAGTAAAGTCGGCAAGAGCTGTTTTAAAAAAACGACAGAATTTTCATTTTATTAATCTTCTCTGAAAGGTGCTCGTCCAAGTGTGTCGCGGCATAACTGGATGATTTATGTTTGTCGAGTTGTATAATTACGACATTGGTTCAATCATTAGTGTTCAACTCATCCTCCAAGAAAAAAAAACTAGACCTGTGAACTGATGAAATATTTATTCATTTCAGTAATCCTTTTTTCTTTTTTTCTTTTTTTTGGGGGGGGGGGGGTGAACTTCACCAGTACGAGCCATGAGGGAAGGTTCATTAAAAATGAAAAATTGATTACTCGAAATAATAATTTGAAGGTGCATTCCATGATTAATTTGTACAAGGCAGGGCAAGATTTTAAAAGGATGTCAAGATTTTTTTTTTTGAAAAGAAAGTAAGCTTTTCAATAAATCAACTTAAATAACAAATTCTTCACATTAAAGGTTGAATAAGCGCATTACATTGCCACAAACTGCCAGGATTTGATATGTGATGTTTGGGTGTGAAATTCGAACGACCAGGAGATAGCGAGCAGATTTGGGGTCGCTTCCCCGAGCATGTGCACCTTCAAGTTCTGGTGATCATTCATTGCAGCTGATATATGCGATGGGCAGAATCCTGGTCAGTCTATTTCTTTCCATGAGATATGTCTGGTTGCTCGGAAATCCCAGTCAGGTTATTTAGGGGTTCTGGTTGACGTTGGTTGCTAGAACGTGGGTTCTGACCACAATGCCCACGTGTAGGTGGTTGAGTTCCCATTATTCCATGATGGACAGCTGCCCCGACAGAGACGGACGGAAAGGCAGGGCAGAAGTTACGGGCCGGGTATAAAAGCTTCAAGGAGTGAAGGTAAAATGGTTGGTCAAAAATACTTAGAAACTTAGATATTAGCCTTATTTTCTTCTTTTAATTCTAAATTCGCATTCTTTCCAAAAGGCAAATTGCTTATCTTAGTAGAAAACTAAGTTAAGGCCCGAGAGTGGTCATTGAAGTTTTTCAAAAGAGAAAATCCGAATACTAATTTAAGCATCGGAGGGTTATTGCCAGAAAAACATCTGACACCCTCTAACCGTGAGTTGTGGGTGCAAGTAAGTGTAAGCCAGGTCATGGTTGAGTTGACTACCTGGATCGTGTAAGAGCAGAATAGGATTGTTCTTAGAGAGCACAAGATTGGAGCACGAAAGAAACGTTTTTGCAGATTCGAAGTTATCAACAGATTTTTTGCATCAACATGTGAAATATTGTAAGACATGTGCAATCCCATAAAAAGGGAAAGACGTCCGCACACCACACATGCCTTGCGTAAAACTATCATTTTGAAAATAACACTTAAAAAAAAATTAATGTAATGCTTATTTACTTTGATACTTAATTAAGATATTTATTAATGCGACGTCTTATATTTTATTTATTAAGTGGGTTATAAAAGCAATCGTTAATATTTAATAATAAAATTAATTAACATGGTATACATGACATTAAATAATTGATGACACATCAATAAATATTCTAATTAAATATCCGTACTAAATAATCATAATATTATTCTTTAAAAAACCATCTCAACTAGTAAAGGAAAAAAAAACTGACGATGATGAAAGCATGGCTGTTTTTAAGAAATTATTTGCTAGAAATAAGATCAAATCCTGCGCTGCAAGATCGCCCAACTCCTGTCGAATTTCTCCTGTATTTAAGTAATGTGTCATGATATACTATTCAGTTCAAGAATATATAATAATTTCTACCCTTTTTGATATAGGGTTTGTTTAGTATTGAGATGTTGGGGTTTGAAAACATACTGTAACAGTAAAATAAAAGTCTATTGTGTATGATAAATGTGAATTTAAATAATTCTTTTACAAGACTATTAAAGTTAATATAAAGTTTTTATAAAACACAACTCTCTGATAAAATCTCTTCAGTTTAAAAGCCACAATTACAAATGTTTAATAAACACTTTTTTATTATTATGGTTTTATCTTATTAGTAGCAACGAAAGATTTTGCTTATTAGCACATTTGTCAATAATTGTCTAGAGAGTGGTTCCAAAAAAAAATCAACATTAACATTACAAATACCTCTTACGACTAAGAACCTTAATTTTCTAAATACGCATGGAATTGAGCTAGTAGAGAATCAAATATGAATTTATTTAGCAACTTCTGTAATTGAAAACAAAGATAGATGTTGAAGATATATGCAAAGCACCACAGAAATTCAAGTTTATTGAATATTAAACAAAATACAAGTCAATGTACAAAGGAACAACCCAATCACAAGCCAGAACACCGATCGAGGTTTATCAAGGTTTTGCATGCTCTCTTTATCGTAGCACAGTGCGTGAACATTTTTCACACTCGGCACAGGTGGAAAATGTTGGGTCCATCTCATTGGGTGACCCAAGTCTACATTGTATTAGTTTGGATAGTTAAGTAATTAAAGAAAATAACATGGGGTTGGATGAAATTTTTCATGAAAAGTGGATTAAAAAAGTGCATTATATAAAGAAGAATAAGTGGAGCCGGCAGCATTATTACCAATCGCAAAAGACGAGAGAGAAAAAGAGAGACAATGGTGATGAGATTATTTTGGGTGAAGATTTTCGATCTTTGATTTCAATCTTTGATTAGACGATCGGAGGTGATTTTAACTTTGATTTTTCTCAAATTTTGAGAATAAATTCCTGGTATAACCCTCTACGATCCTACTAATCTTTATTTTTGTTTTATTCTTTCATTGGTTGTTATTTGAGATATCTACTTGTTTAGGTTGTTATTGTAAGTTAAAAATATTGAGATTGTTGATGTTGTTAGCCTCTAGTATTATTTAAAGAAGAATTTGTATTGTAAATTTATTAATATAGTGAAAGATTTTATCGGACTACGGTCTCATAGTTTTTCCCGTTTTAGGTTTTCTAAGTAAAAATCTGTGTCTATTGTTGTTGATTTACGGCTTGAATTTTGTTGATTTATTTTTTTACTTATTTATTTGTGGTACACATCCTATTTTAATAAAAAAAGAGTTTCGTTTATGTTTAATTTGCAACTGCGTGTGTGAAGTCCCTCTCCCGATAGAAAATATATGACATAACTTGATTTTGCACAGGTCTTGTTACTGGTTTCAGATGCTAACGCCAGAGCCACATCATGAATCAAGAAGCTACGCATCTTAACAAAATCTTCCGAAATGTTCAACCCTTTCTAGTAGACATGCAAGTGTCAAACTTTCAATAATGTATTCTCCTTCAGCTAGAGAACAGTGGAAAACTTTCAAGATTTCGTCTGCTCTTTCATCCTCATCTTTTTCTTTCCAATTTCTAATTTTTTAAGTCATTTATTTGCTCACTTCGTATGTAGGCCTTCACTTGCACGCCTGTTATGATGTTTTCAAGTTCATGCTTTGCGTCCTTTAAAGTCCTGAGATTACATTTATTATCGAAGGGCGTAAACACAATGTTTTCGATCAAACCGCACAATGAAGTGGCTGTATTGTCCACGATTGGGCCCATTACAGTGTTCATTGAAAATTTCGGGATATCACAGGAAGAAAAATTCAGAATGCAAAGCTATGCTTATGGAGATGTTATTTCTTCTCTAGTAGGTAATTCAGTAAGATCGGTTTTAAAATTAATTTTGACTTTTGAGAATGACATAATTTTGATTTTTGTGCTCTTTTTCAAAGGATGCTCGTCCCAGTGGTTGATTGCCGGCTCAATAGAATTATAAATTCTGTAACTTGTTCTTAGTTTAATGTCGTGGTCCAAATCTCGTTTAAAGGCTTAAACCAAATTCATTCAGAAATTGTAATTTATGCCACTATTGATTAAATCTAAGCGCACATATTTTTGCAACTATTAATAATGTAATTTCATAACAGTTCCATAAAAGGACGCCAATTACGAATGCTACAAGCGTCGGACATAGTCATTTGCGTCGTCTTCTGAAGAAAAAAATTGATTTTGTTGTAACATCTTGGTAAATGCTCATTAGTACTGTAGTCTTATCTTCTTGATTTTGGGTTTAGCGTCATGAAATTGAAAGGATATAATTATAAATGAGAAAAATGAAGAAGATGCATGGAAAGGTCAAAGAGGTTGACAGGTGAAGGTAATCAGGGTTAGTTTTTGAATTTAATTTATAGTGTGTTGAAGTAAAAATTCAACCCTAAATTTTATCTTTCATAAGAGAAAAAAACATACATATAACAAGCTAATTAATTAACTAAACAAAAATGATACAGGTTTGATTATAATAAAATAGGTGAGGAATTGAAATAAATCTATTTACCAAAGTAGAGATGAAACAACATCTCTAATGAAACGAGTATTCATTACATGAGGATTAAAATAAGTAAAATTACAACTGATATATACAGAGACTTACTGTCCCTCCATTTCAATATTCGCAAGCAATGTGTCTCTAATTTTTTTGAGCCTGGTTACAATTTCTTTTGTGTCGATCCTCATTTCAGGCGCTTCCCTTGTACAGTTCATAGCCAAACTCAAGACAGATGAGGCACATTGTTCTTTTGCAGCAAAGTATTTGTCTTCTCTTCTTAGTAGATTTGTGTCAACAATATTCATCACTGATATGGGTAACAAGTCATTAACCCAGCTTTTTAAGCTCATCTCTTCACAAAACATTTCGCATGTGGGTTTCTTCTTTGTAAATATTTCTATTAAAGTAATCCCATAACTGTACACGTCACTTTTTGGTGATACCTTTCCTTCTCTTCCACACTCTGCAAAACACATATCAGTTTCGTAATCAAACGAATCATCAATATTATAATATTTTCATAAGAAGATTATGAAAAACCTATAACATAATTTTAAATGAAAAAATGCGAAATTAATTTAGAACAAACCACAAACCTGGCGCCATATAACCTATTGTGGCGAGTGTTTGTGTTGTCATGAATTCCTCTCCATTCAAGAGCTTTGCAATGCCAAAATCACTCAAATGTGCAGCCATGTCATCATCTAATAATACATTGCTAGGCTTTATGTCGCAATGAACCACAGGATTTGAATAACCAAAGTGGAGATATTCCAGAGCTAATGCAACATCAATCATTATGCTCAATCTCTGGAAAATATCCAAGCTGTGGTTACTTGAATACAAACACTTCTCCAAGGATCCATTAGCCATATATTCTAACACCAGTGCTTTAAAATTACCATTTGAACAACTACTGATGATTTTGACAAGATTTCGATGACGTACACTTTTCAGCACTTCACATTCAGCATCAAAACTTTTCAATGCTCCATCAAATTGCAAGTGAAACACCTTTATTGCAACCTCCATCCCATGCAGAAATCTACCTTTATAAACCGTACCAAAACTTCCAATCCCAATAAGGCTTTTTTCACTGAAGTGATCTGCTGCTAGTAGAAGTTCTTGGTATGAGAATCTTCTCCACATTGCTTGAGGTGACATACCAACTTCGATATTTGGTATCTCCGTGTTTCCTTTACGATATACGATGATCAACCCAATTATAAGAGCTAGTAAGACTGCTATTATGAACACAATCAAAGGTAAAACCACGCCTAGGAAAATAACATTTTTGCTTGATTTTCGATGAGAGCTACTTTTGCACAATGGGACTTGCAGACGGGGTGAACCACACAACAAATCATTCCCCATAAATGACTGTGCTGAGAAATTTGCAAAAGATCCTCCACTAGGAATCTCTCCTTCTAATCCATTGAAAGAGAGATTTAGATCTTTGAGGTACACGAGTTTCTCTAAGGATATAGGAATAGCACCAGAGAGATTATTAACAGACAAATCCAAGGATTCTAAGCTTGCCAACTTACCAAATGATTCGGGGATGGGGCCCTGTAATCTATTGTTTTCTAAGGAAAGAAGCTGCAGGTTTGTTAGGCCTCCGATTGTGGTTGGAATGTCACCCATTAAATAATTCCTTGACAAATTTATTTCTACCACAACTTTCATATTTCTGATGTCTAATGGAAGAGACCCATTCAAAGAATTTGATGAAAAGTCAAAGCTCAAGATGTTGTTAAGGTTCCAGAAAGTAGAGGGTATGACAGAAGATAACTCATTGGAACCCAGGGAGAGATTCCTCAAAGAACTCAAATTACCAAAGCATGCAGGGATTGGTCCAGAAAGCCTGTTGTGGTCCAAATGAAGCTCTGATAGTCTAGCCAACTGACAAAGATCATCCGGGATTGGTCCTTCTAATTTATTATTTTCGAGGCCTAAACCTTGGAGTGTACTTAGTCGGCCCAGTGTAATTGGAATTGATCCGCTCAATTGATTGTTTCCTAAATGTAAGGTTGTCAAGTTGACTAGGTTGCCAATCTCTTTTGGAATGTTACCGCGGATTTTGCAGTTCTGCAAGTACATTTCTTCCAGAGAGTTCGGAAGACTGCCTATGGAACTTGGAAGAACACCATTAAGTGGATTTTCTGCCAAGACTATGTATTTTAAACTGCTGGAATTTGCCAAAGAGGAGAGAAAGCTCAATTTGGGAGTTGGAGTTGTCAAGTTGTTATAACCTAAGCGGAGATGCTCTAGGTTTCTTAAATTGACAAGTGTGTCGGGAATAAATCCTGAGAAGGAGTTACCTGCCAACTCTAGAAGAGAGAGCTTAGAAGCATTGAAGATGAAACCTGGAATTCTCCCGCTTAAGTTATTAAGCCCCAAGTTGAGTCCCTCGACATTTGGAAGTCCAATCAGGTTTTTGCTTGATGATGGAAGGCTTCCTGAGAGAGTATTATTCAAAAGGCTAAGTATTTTCAATGTTGACATGTTGAAGATTGTATTTGGGACATCACCAACAAGGTAGTTGTCATCAATCCCCAAAATCTCTAGATAACGAAGATTACCAAATTCATGTGGTATGTCGCCTGTAAACATGTCAGCAACAAGCCACACTTACAAAATCATATCGTGTTCTCTGTTTGGGTTAAAATATTGGATAGTGGTTTTTAAGTACGTGCCTATCAAGTTGTTCAAGCTAAGATACAGTTTCTTGAGAGAGGTCAAGTTCCCAATATCTCTGGGTATGCTTCCAGTGAGTTGATTTAATGACAATGAAACAACTGACAGATCTTTACATTGCCACAAATTGCGTGGTATTGAATCAGTGAAGTGATTATTAGTCATGTAGAATCCTTGAAGAAGAGGAATACGTTGGCATAAGTCATCAGGGAAGCTACCCGTCAGGCTATTGTTTGAAAAATCCAATTCCAATAAAGAAGAAAGATTGAAGATGGATGATGGAATAGTGCCGGTTAAAAAGCTTTGTGGTAGTGATAGCCACTCTAATTCTGCAAGATTCCCCAGCTCTTGCGGAATTTCTCCTGCATATTAATTAAGCAATTTATGTGCAAGTGATTTCACCATTCAGCTAGAATTATATTGGACATTTATACACCTACCTTGAAGGAAGTTATAGCCAAGATATAACTCCTTAAGCTTGGTCAAGTTGCCAATTTCCATTGGTATGGCTCCTGTGAAATCATTGATCGACAAAGATAACATTTGCAGCTGTTTGCAGTTTGATAAAGTTGATGGTATTTGGCCATGAAAATAGTTTGCGGACAAAGCAAAGGATTCTAGAAAAGGAAGATAACTGAAAATATTTGCAGGCAGTTCACCAGATAGACTACTGTAATTACAATCAATAGCTCGTAAGTATTTTCAGCGGGGAAATGCTGAAGATGGAAGAGGGTATGGTACGCGAAAACCGGTTATGACTGAGGTCAAGTGTTTGAAGTGAAGATAGATTTCCAAGTTGAGAAGAGATGGTGCCTGTGAGGCCAAAATCAGAAATATTTAAGGCAGTGACCCTATGGTTGTTGACATCGCAAGTGATGCCTATCCAGCCACAAACAGAAGTATTTGAGGTCCAGTTTTTGGCCAAAAGGTTGCTAGGATCACTAGTTATACGAGCTTTCAGGGCAAGCAGAGCTTGTTGGTCTGTGGTATTAATGTTGTTTGCTGCTGCTATAACTAAGGAAAGAAGCAGATAATGAAAATAGAAAATCGCACTTCCCTCCATGAGAGACGAGAGATAAGAGTATAGATTTACTGATTTACACAAGGACACAACGGTGCCAACTGCTAAGGTCTACAGGTATATATAAATAATGAAACCCATAATTTCTAACAAGCTGCAAAATAAAAATATATGAGCAAAAGAATAGAAGAAGAAAATTAAACAAGGACTTCAGTCAAGATTTTCCACGTTTACAGTTAATTGGTCTTAAAAATAGTTTTCATTAACGTCTTAATCGCTGAACTGTTTTTTTTTATTTTAATGATGATTTTTCATTTCATTTGTACCTTACAGAGAATTCCAGCCTCTCCAATTTAATTAGTTCTCAATTGTAAAAATGAAGCGATCGTTTTGTCATTTGGCATCAAATTTCATAAAACCAGCTGTTAGTAATCTCCCATTTAATTTGTTCACCCGTGTAATTTATGTTGTAATGAGGTCGTAAGACAAATACTCCACTCCAGAGTTACATGCAGTCATTTTCAGGAATTGCTTTATACTTATTCTCTGTTTCTTAAAGTCAATTGCGTATGCCTCAAGTTGCTCAAATGGCCATTGCTTCGTCTTTGAAAGAAAATAAGTTTTTGCAGTAACATCTTGGTGAATGTTATGTGCTGTAGGCTATAACTTTTTTAATTTTTCAGTTTTAGCCTTTGGGGGCCATGAAATGGCATCATCACAAAAATAAAGAAGATGAAAGATGAAAGAGGTTAACCGGTGCAGATAGATAATCAGGGAAAGATTGGGAAATCTAAAAGGTGTATCAAGTGAAAATTCAATTCTTACATCTTTTAAAATGGATTCAATTCTTTTAAAATGAGAAGGGTTTTAAAAAGAAAATGTGAGGAGCTTTGAACTCACGACTTCAAGGATAAGGCGACGAATTCTCTCTGCCTTAAAAATAATGATGAACTCATCACAAAGCATTGGGAAAAGCAAAGAAAATACTGAGATTGCTTTAATGTGTTTTGTATTATTTTAGCAAAAGCCGAATGCAATGGGGACACGAAGGCAAGTAAAAACGATGTATGTGCATAAAGAAAATAAATATAAAAACAAAAATAAAAATAAAAAGATGTGGATATTACAAGCCTATGTTTTCAATTTAGAACTCAAATTAAATTTCCCTTCCTTATAACCCTTTGTTGCTAACTAAATATTCCAAATCAGACATCTAGTGTTGCATGGAGATCACGCAAAGGATACTACGCAAATTCGTACATTTAAGCATTCCACTCAACCATGAACACAGAATCACAATTATCTCAAAACCTAGCAGCTAGTTCAACTAAATCTTTGTACTCATCAGAGACAAAAGACTTCACCTTGATGCCAGGTTTTCCATCCGCATTTCCTGGAGATTCATACTTTATCCCTATTACTGTTGTCAAACCTGTAACAAAATACGAGCCACTGATCAATCTGCTTCATGACAGAACATCAAATCAAGACATCTTCCTTGGTAGTATTTCTTCCTGTAGTAATTGATTTTTACAAAAGAGGCTCTAAAGAAAAATGTCACCTAAAATTTTTGCAACTCATCCAGAAACTTACGACAATTCTTTAGAATTGAAAACACCTTCTCAGTACTTTGGCAATTTTTCAGCTCAACCAACTCTTACCAATCAATCAAGATACTTCAATGGACAAGTCCAAGTCAAGTGCATGGTAAACAAAATTGTTTTACGAACATCGACAAATTTATTTGCAATATGGCAAATCGACAAACAACTTATTTGATATAAATATGAACTGTTATTTAGGTCACAGCAATTATACAAGCTTACTCATAAAAAGCACCAATGTCTGCTATCTATATGTGTGAGCGAGCACTTCAGTTTACAATTTTCTACCGAAGATAATATAATAAGCTTTATTCTTTTAAGTAAAAATGATCCCATGGCCTTAAAATTGGATCAAGCATCAATTCATCAGAGCACACAGGTGACAAATGATTAAATTCTACACTCTACAGACACAAGATGAATGCATTTCCAATTTTAACATAACATATATCAGTACATGACATGGAAAGGGTCTCTCTGCAAAACAGAACACTTAAAGGAGTCCCGGAGATTTGTTTCTCCAGAGTATCAAAAGCAAGTATGATTTCCAACTTTTACAAAACTATATGGCATGGAAATTTAAAATCAAATAAATATCTTTGTGGCTTCAGGTTAGTCAATACTAGTTTGGGCGCTCTGATTTAGGAAAGAGCAATGCTTTTCACAACCCTTTAACATCCTGATATCACACCATTTTTGTAATCATAGTTCTATTGTTAGTGAAAATTACATAAAAGGACAAATATGATTTTAATGCAACTCATTTATCATAATTATTGTTTAATCCAAATAGATGATACAACTATTTTTTTTTTTTGATAAAATCAAAATAATTTTGAAACAGTGAAGAAAGAAATTATCTGATAACAATAATTTTAGTATGAAAAAGATGTTTACAAAATTTATTCTAAATGATAGTGAAATTTAATTAAAATTCTATTGTAATTTTATGTCCTTTTCTGCAATTTCAAAAAGAATGATACATAAAGATGACAAGTGGGGTTTCTCAAGAGTTTAAAAAAGGGCATTATAAGCTCTACTCTTTAGGAAATCATAATGCTTACAGCTCACAGTTCTTTAGTGTTGGAACCTTAAATGATAAAGACTTTGAGACATCTAAACTGTTATAAAATTTTCATTTAGGAAAACCAAAAATATTCGAACCATGAGCCATCTATTAATTTCAGGGAACAAATTTCCAAAAGTATCCCCTTTGATACCTGATACAGTAACTATATAATAAATTCCACACAAGAAAATACTTACTCTCATGTACGCGTCCATATAAAAATCTTTCTCCTTTCCAATATTCCAGGGGTCTTGACCTTATCCTGGTGCTTCTTCTAACTCCAGATTCCCATGATGTACCAGATGCTAGAAAAACAAAATATGAATAATTATTCAAATACAATTGCAAATTGGTGACGCATTCTAAAATTTAGTGTGAGTAAAGACCTGCAAGGCTTTGCCTACGAGTAGCAACTTCATGTTTGCCTTTTCTGCGTGCATGTGATATTGTTTTACTTTGCTTATCTGATGGCTCCCGGGTTGATCTTTGAACTTCCTGCAGCAAAATGTAAAGAAATTTTCATTTATTTTTTTATTTTACTTCTAAAGTTTGTAAACAACAAATGACAGCACCTACATATCCAAAAAAATTAACATTAAAGCATACTGAACTTTGTATTTCCTATAAGAATTTACAGCATATTTATTTTCAAACACTAGGCCAGATACTCACTGGCTATTAAGAAAATCAACTGAATCAATCATGCTCAACGGGTCCAATACTCTACCAAGTCATCTAACAGCAGCATTGTAAGTGTTTGACACATTAAACCCCATTAACCAGATACAGTATCTTTTCTAAATGTTTTAGTTACTTCACTCAGTTTACGTAGCAAGCCATATGCTCGACCAACCTGACAGTCCAGACAGTAATGACCTTTTAGCTAGTGCATGAACATCATTCTACATCAAGCCATGACCAATAAATTAAAAATTCATTAATTAGACTACCCAAGAGTATCAGTGACTTCTTATTGCCAATTATAACCTGAAATCAAGACAACCAACAACGGTTAGGAATCTGAATACATGCTGAATGAAATGGCACGCACACACCCCTCACTCATTTACACTTTGCCCCATCCATTACCTAGTAGTCATCTTTATAGCCACAATTAGAAATGTTCAAGTGCAAATGTACCCTAGAAAGTGGAGAGTAGGCAGTATTGAATTTTCTCTTTTTTTTTTTTTTGGCTTTTCAACTCTCTAATTTAAAAATTGTTCATATATATGTTTTGGTAATTTTAAAGCAATATTAACAATATTATCTCAATAAATTACTAATGTCATGCAGCATATGTGTGAAACTGGGAATAAATAAAGGGAAATTATCCACCGACCACCTAATGTTTCGAACTTTTTCAAAAATATACAATTCCTTTTTTTTTGCCCGAATTACACTTAAAGTTACAATTCTTTACATTTTTCTACTTCCGTCTGTTGACCATTAAAATTCTGTTAGTTTTTTTTAACAAAATGACTGTTTTGCCCCTCAAAATTAATGCTATATGATGAAATTGTAATTTTACATTTGGGGGGCAAAATTGTCATTTTACTAAAAAAACTAACGGAATCTTAACGGTTAACAAACGAAAGTGGAAAAGTGAAAAAAATTATAACGTCAGGTGTAATTCAGGCAAAAAAAAAAAGAATTGTGTATTTTTTAAAAAGTGAAAAAAATCAGGTGGTTGGTAGATAATTTCCCATAAATAAATAATAAAAAAGGTTGAAGATTCATTGCTCTGATACAAAGCTCTTATTCCTAAATACCTGAATATCATGTCAATACTGCAGAAATTCTAATATAGTATAACTCTCAAATGACAGATGCCAAACACCAGAAAAATGGAAAATAGAGTCAAATGCAAAAAGATGGTAAATTATATACGAGAGTATGCCCTTCTTTCTCTTTTATTTCAGTTAGCATAGAGTTACAAGCGATTGGAATTACCTCATTATCCTGTTGTGGACCAGCATCTGCAGTTTTGGCAGGTACATCAATTGTACAGTTGTCAACCACACCCTGGCTTGTTTGATCTGTCAGGGAAAGTAAGAATGAAAATGAAATTGAGAACAGGAAAAGCAAATCCTTAGAAGCCATAAAGAATCCCCTCGATTCCTAAGAATTGGGTGGAGAGTAAAATCAAGAGTTGTAACCAATGTTATTGATTATTGAATAAGCGCATCCCAACCCACGAGAGTATCTCATAAACCTCAAGCAAAGAAGAATGATCTTACCTAATACAGTTTGAGTGCTGTTCAATGTTTTGGCAGGAGAGTCCTCCATGTTGAGATCGTGTTGTACAGAATTAACTTCGTTATGATGAGGTCTTTGTGGACCAGTGGCTGCAGTTTCCACAGGCCCATCAGTTGCATGGTCTTCAGCCACATCACCACTTGTTTGATCTGTCGGAGAAAGTAAGAATGGAAAGAAATTGAGAACAGGAGAAGTTATTCCTAGGAAGCCAAAACGAATGCCCTATACCCCAGAGAATTGGGTAGAGGGGAAAATCAAGGTTGGAATGCATGTTATAAACTATTCAATAATTGCATTCCAAACCCACAAGAGTATTTCATAAAGGTTAAGCAAAGAAGAATGATCCTACCCAATTCAGTTTGAGTGCTGTTCAATTTTTGTGCAGTAGTTTCCTCCATGTTGAGCTCGGGTTGTACAAAATTTACCTCAATATGCTGTTGTAGTCCTTCTGGACCTGCGTCTGCAGCCTTAGAGGGCCCATCAATTTCATGGTCTTCAACCACATCACGGCTTGTTTTATCTGTGGAGGAAAAGTAAGAATTTCAAAAAAAAAAATGAGCATAGGGAAAACAATTCCCTGGGAGCCATGAGGAATCCCTGCACACCGAGGGGTAAAATCAAGGCTTGCAATGCTTGTTATAAACTATTGAATAATTGCATCCCAAACCCTCAGGAGTATTTCATAAAGGTTAAGAAGAATGATCCTACCCAATTCAGTTTGAGTGCTGTTCAATTTTTCTGCAGTAGAGTCCTCCATGTTGAGATCGGGCTGTACAGAATTAACCTCATTATGCCGTTGTAGTCCTTCTGAACCAGTATCTGCAGTTTTAGAGGGCCCATCAATTGTGTAATCTTCAACCACATCTTGGCTTGTTGGATCTGTGGAGGAAAAGCAAAAATGAAAAAAAAAAATTAAGATGTTTTTGAGTATTCAATAATTGCACCCCAAACCTAAAGGAGTTTCTCATAAAGCTCAATCAAAGAAGAATAATCCTACCCAATTCATTTTGAGTGCTGTTCAATTTTTTGGCAGTAGATTCCTCCAGGTTGAGATCTTGTAGTACAGGATCTACAGCTTCCAACACATCTTTCACCTGTATCTTGTCATGCATCTCACAGGATAACAGTCAGTATCACAACTTAATCAACACAGTTAAACGAATAATAATAACGAATTCAGAAGAAATAAATCACCTTGTTGTTGAGTTCTGTCTCTTCATTTGTCTGAACACTTGTATTAACATCAGGCCTACCTGAAGTCTCACTTACAACCTTGTTATCCAAACAAGTAACTCCAACACCATCCACAATATCGGCTAGAAACCCATTTGAGCCAACATCAACACCAGAATCAAGTCGACTCAGATTATCATTCACAGTTTTGTCAGATGAACAAGTAGCATTTCCCATATCCACCACAGGTAAACTTGTAGCGACATCTGCAATGCCATTTCCTTCTATCATTGGAGACTTCAACATGGGAGAAATGCTCAACTCCTTTTCCATATTAACCTCATCAATTTGTTTTCCAGTATTTGCAAAAGGAGAAGTGTTTGTTGCCGGTGACTGATCAATATCATGAGCAGAAAATGCATCAAGCGACAAATTTGACTGCAAGATGCGCTTCTTCAAAGCTAATATGGAACCTAGTGGACTCCTCGGTGGAGTTGGAGAAGAAAGACAATGAACAGAACTTTCAGCTGACTTATGGTTCTTTGGTGTTCTGCTGCTCATTCCTTTTACCAAATTCTGTATGTCTGATAATGGATTTCTATGCTTTGGCACATCTGCTCCTGAGGCATTCAAATCAATCCTTCGGGCAACATGCAAGTCAGGGAGGCATAATTTCCCCAGAACAATGGGTTTGATCTGCAATTGCTCCTGTAAAAGAGCAACTGCCCCATCCTCATCAAGTTCCTCATCCTCGCCAGTAACCAATTCATCCAGAAGTTCACTAACCCGCTTTTCTTTCTTTGTTACTGAACCTACACATATTATCATTAGTCATGCTACAAGGATCAAATAATCAGGTCTAAACAGGCAAAATAAGTAAATCAAATAGCACATTAGGCTAAACCGTTGAAGGAGAGATAGGAGAACATCGAGAAGGAAGAGAGAGAGAGAGAGAGAGAGAGAGAGAACAGCAGTTCCAGGTGAGCAGATCAATTTTTTTTTTAAAATAAATTCATTAAATTCTTTCACTCACCAACTAATTCTGATTCTTGTAATTCAGCATCACCTAGCTCCATTTCTTGAGATGCAACACTTGCATGGGCTGTTTCTTCTAGCACACTAAAATTAGAATCACTAGGAATGTTCTCTTCAAAGGTTCCTTGTGATGCAACAATTGGTTTGGTTCTTTCTTGTTTAACATTTTCAAAGGTTTCTTGAGAGGAAATATCATTTGAATAGCGATGCTTGTATTTGACTGACCTCCTCCTGAGACATGATATTATCATGCTATGTTCTATAACCAAAAAGAGCATGTATGTAAATTAAACAAGCTGAAAATACCCCAATATTCCTTGTCGCCGAGGTCGTGAAGCCATGGATGGATTTAGCTTATTCAAGTCCGTAATGTGACCTGTCTGTTTCTCTATTTCTCTTTTTGCATCTGCACCAAAGTTAAGAGCCAGTGATAACTAAGCCCACAAAGTTATGGCAGTGCCAAATCTTAGAAGGTATAAACAAACACAAACTTACTCTCAAACTTTTCATAAGCCATGAAGAACTCTTCTGGGTCTTTCAGTTTATCAAAGTTGAAACTAGGTTCCAATTTCACGGTTGACTGACTGTCATACGACGACATATCGTCATTCAACTAATATTCAGTATCCAAAAGAAAGTGTCAATTATTTCTAAACAAACTTGACTCCAATTGGAAGCTTTTACCTCGACTTAGGCTTCAAAGAAAACCGAGCCCGCTTACGGCCTAAGCCAGGCCTTCGTTCTTGGGGATTATCAGTAACTTTTGCAGCCACAACATTACTTTGGTCTTTCAAAGTTACAAAGCTCTGAATTTCACGACTAGAAATTCCTGAACTACTATGTACAATAGCTTTCCCCTGCTCTAAAAGCTCATTTGGACTTTGTAGGGGCTGAAATGCAGAAAAATTGAACTACAATCACTTACTTGTAATTTGACTAAAATTGATTTCTCTCTGACTAATGCACATTTTTCTAGCTTAAAGTACAAATTACTACTAACAGCAACTAAACACAACCCTAACAAGTCGAGCTAAAATTAATTTCAAAATCAAATTAGAAAGAAAAAAGAAAAAAGAATTACCACTGATTTGAGGAAATTACTGGCGTGTTGAAGATCGTCGGGATCAAGTGGCCGAGGAGCGATACCAACCGTCGCGAGGGTTCGCGAAAACAGCATTAGACCCGAGAAACCCTCCAGCGGATCATCCAGCTCGGAGGTAAGGGTCGGCATTTTAGTTTTTGGTTCGGCGAATTTCGAGTTTCGAGTTCCAAATGTTTGAGAAAAATCTTCACAGAGAGAGAGAGAGAGGAACGGTGGAATTCGAAAAGAGGGAGAGAGCGGGAGTGGACGAGAAGAGTGGTAACTATTTTATTTTTAAACCCTGGTTGGGAGAAAGTTTGTGCGACGGTGTGAACGCGGACATCGTTTGAAACAGCTAAAACGACATCGTTCAGCGAGAGCTAATTTTCATTTGAAATAGCTGAAAAAAGGGGCCATCGTCCGGGTAGTTATTTTCTTAAAACCGAAAGGATGTCGTTTCAGCGAGAGTTTAACATTCTTTTAAAACGGCTCAACAAAACGGCATCGTTCGACTGGCTCACTTTCTTAAAACTAAACGGCACGAAAAGCGTGAACGGCAGGATTCGAACCTGCGCGGGCAGAGCCCACATGATTTCTAGTCATGCCCGATAACCACTCCGGCACGTCCACAAGGCTGATGTAGCGTTTCCTAATACAGTATAATTACCAAATTAACTTATTTTATATCACTTAGCTCGTCAGTGTAGAACCCAACTTCTAAAACCATTGCGTCGAAATTCGAATCTTAAGGGAGAGGGGGAGGGGAAGGAAAAAAAAAAAACAGGTAAATGTTTTAATAAAAAATTTGGGTTGTTTAACGGTGTAAGTAATTTAGCTGAGGAGATTAATATTATTTTTCACATATTAGGTCAATGCTAAACATGCATGCGATTCGAATTTTAATTTTTTTTTTTCACTTGTTCATTTGATGAGTTGTTAGTGTTAATACGTTGATAATTTGAACGTTTAATGTCATTTTCCTGCTAGTGCTGATGATTATTGATTATTATGGAATTTATAATTGGAAGTGGAGGAGTGGATTGGTGAGTCAATGTGAAGTAGCTTTTTTTTTTCTTTGGTAGAACAAATATTGTTTCTGAAAAGCAGTTAAAGTACTTTCTAATTCGATGCCTAATGTGTTTTCAGGATGAATATTCTAAAAAAAGTTTTGGCACTTATTTCACAAAAAGTTGTTCAAAGAAGATGTGTAATTGGATTTATATTTATTGCTGTATTTGGGAGCATGGAATCGGAACCTTGGAATTGGAAATTGAAACTGCAAATTCTATATACAATAATTTTGCATGAGCAAGCTTCATGTTAAATTGCACTAAGTCTAGTTCATACCATGCACGTTTGAGTTTATTATACCTGGAGTACACATGCTGATCTTTATGGTATGTTTATTGCATCAGATATTTAGTTCAAGTACCTTTGAGATAAAGTTTTTGTGTTAATGATAAATTGGGATGGAAATTTCCGATTCATAGCTTAGTCCAATAACCATCTTTGGTGTACTTTTTAGGAACAAGTGTACTGAACTCTGGGTTTGATATGTCTGATTCAAATTCAAGTCCAGGTAATGGTAATAATAAGACCCAAAAGCGAAATCTTCCTTCATGGATGACTTCAAGTGAGAATGAGAGTAACTCTCATGGAAGGAAACCAACTGATACTGATGAAAATGAGGAGAACCAAAAAGATGAGAAAACCAAGCAAGCTAAAGGGCGTGATAAAGCACATAATGGCAGTAGCCTTGCTTTCAGTTCAAGTGCCAATAACTTTTCCAAACTTCTGGTATTGTTAGATTTGCTAACTTGTGTGCTCTTCTGTGGAGGTTTTATAAATTGGACCTGGTATTGTAATCTTTATTTGGGCAGGAAGGAGTTGTCTTTGTATTATCTGGGTTTGTTAATCCAGAGAGAAGTACATTGAGGTCCCGGGCTATTGAAATGGGAGCAGATTATCAAGCTGATTGGAACTCAAATTGCACACTCTTGGTTTGCGCTTTTCCAAATACCCCAAAGTTTCGGCAGGTTGAGGCAGATTGTGGTACAATTGTTTCAAAGGTCTGTATTCTGTTATTTAATTTGACGTAGATGTGTATGCAAACTTGAAATTTATTACTTGCGAGATATCAGGTTTTGATCAATTCTTGAAAGGAAGCCACGCACCATCAACAGCCGCATTTTGTGTCTTGGTTTCTTTTTTTCTGTTGGCACTCTTTAAACGCCTAAATCTTGTTTGTGTTCCTCAGGAATGGATATTAGAATGTTATAACCTGAAGAAGCTTGTTGATATTGGTAGTTACCTCATGCATGCGGGGAAGCCATGGCGGAAAAGCTATATTTCCCATAAAACTAGCCAAGGTAATCTAAGTATACCATACTTTACATATAAAATCCAGAGTGGAGACTATAACCTTGATGATATATCCTTTTACGATTATTATTATTATTATTATTTTCAATCAGTGGTGTATGAAAATGGTTACTTGACTTTTTTTAGGCTAAATTTTATACACTGCCATCAAAACCCATAAAACCATATACTTAGCAACCCTGGTTCCTTTACACAAGACGCTGAAAGCCTGTCTTGAAGTTCAATTACTGTAGACAACGTTTCTTGCTTTGATATATTTTTCTTTTAGCATTTTGGTCTGCATTAAACTCTATGTTCTGAATTCAAAGAGTGCTTGCAGAAGGATCCCCACCCAGAAAATGTCTGAAGGTTGAACAACAATCACCGTCAAGGCCAACTTCCTTCCCATCCTCCAAGGTTAATATTTCTTTTTACATGTTTGCATGGGAAGATCTATTTAGCTATTTCTTTTAATCATAGTGGCATCAAATTAGTAATCTCTTCCCTGAGTTTAAGAAACTATCATAGTTATAAGGATTCATGCCACTAATGTGTTTGCAGTTGCTCATTATTTGCCAATTGTGATCTATTTCATGTGTCATATGTTGAGCAGAGTAAGGCTTCTAATCCTTCTAAAGAGAAATTTTCTCCCTCTGAACTTAAGAAGTGGGCTGCTGACGATTTGAAAAAGACCATATCATGGCTAGAAAGTCAAAAGGAAAAGGTGATTAGCACTTGCTGGTACTTTTATTTTCTGAGAAATTCATCCATTCACAGAATCTATTTCTTTTGCTCATCTTTCGATTCTTGTACAGTCTCTTTCTGATATTTTATCATAGATTTTACAATAGTTTTAGAATTATAACTTTGTGATGTTTGAATGAGAGCTTGTCCAAGTTTGTTGAAGTTGGTGCATCATCATTTTTTCCTATCCATGATTTTTAAATTTTGAACATGACCATATCATGGCTAGAGTCAAGAGGGTGATTGACATTTCTTAACTTTTCCCAAAAAATTATAACATGCTGTAGTCATATTGATAGTACATTTCTCTCTGGTATAAGAAAATTGACATCTGAACAAAGCATTTTTAAACTTCTATGAGATTAGCAGTAATTTTAGGATATGGAGAATGATTTTCTCATTTATTTTTAACATTGTTTTGGTCGAATTGCATTAAATTGCATGAGATATCTTGCATACCTAAAAAGTCTATGAGACTAATTCTTCTTTCTCATCAATCTGATTTATTTCTTTCTTCACAGCCAGAGCAAAGTGAAATAAAACAAATAGCTGCTGAAGGAATCCTAACTTGTTTGCAAGATGCCATAGATTCTCTTGAACAGAAGCAGGTATAGTTTTTTAATAAATGTGTTATGCTCTTTCGAATGTGCAGGAAGTTCTCTGTAATTTATCCCGTCTTAGATTGAACGCTTTCTGTCAACATAGATATTTTCCCTCTTCACACATCCAATTTAAACCAAAAGCTGTTGGTTGTTGCTTTTGTTGACAACTGGCAAAAAAATTGCAATTGGCTTTCGACATCATTGCTCCTTTTGACTGTGATTTAATAACTATATTAGCATTGTTTCAATGGACATCTGAGCAGGATGCTCCTCACATATGATGTACCTAATGTGTTCACAGTATTTGTATGGTGTGCATAATGTTTACCTAGTGCATATATTGCTATTCTGTCCATTATTAGTAGTGTTTTCCATTATCACAAGACAACATATTATTTTCAAAATAGCCGCACAAGGAGTTGCTTAAGGTATCTGCTAGCAGGCCTGTTTTCTTTTAAGACCTATTCTCTGTAATTTTTGGTGCTGAGGTACTGATTTTAGTCTGTAATCATGTTTACCCATATAACATACCTAAGTTTCTTAGAGTTCAACCGGCTCACTAGTTGATCATCTTGACCCAAAGCATGTCTGGTTGTGATAGACTCATTGAAACCACCATGTAATACATTTTTGTATAGATTTTAATATTGACTCCCATACAGAAGACTTGACAGAAGTTAAACTAGATCCCCATTCCTTTTCTTTAAAGACAACATTTTTCAGTTACTGCTTTAGGTAGCGAAAAATGCTTAATGGATAATATCTTTTCGAATGACATGCCGTTCTATCAAATTTACTTTTATTTTTGTCTGATGCTCAGGATATTTGGCAAATAACGGAGCAGTGGCAATGTGTCCCATGTGTGGTCAAAGAGCTTGCAAAGCTTGAGGGCACTGAAAAGGGTCCGGCTTCACTTTCAAGAAAAGATCTCTGCAAACAGGCTAAGGCCTGCAAGAAAATATACGAAGAGGAATTATGCAAGTTGGACAAAGAGACTCAAGAAAAGACTACTCAAAGGGCCAACGATGGAAGAAACAAAGCAACCTCAAGTGATACAGCTGGTTATGACAGTGAAGAAACAATTGAAATGACAGAGGAGGAAATAGATCTTGCATACAAAAGTATTACTTCTTAGAACTTTTACCAACAACGACTGAATCTCTGTTTATAGCCGACATGAGCTTTGATGCTGATCTAACTTCATTGTAAGTGAATGTGTTTCATGCATTCCCAATAGATTTGCAAAAAAATACAAAAACGTCACCGGTTAGCTATTTCAGAGGTTGTTCAGCTTACACTTGGCGTCATTTTTGGAAGCAATGAAAAGTTTTAGTTTCGAGTGTTCTTTATTTTTGGACTTGGGTATTGCTTCTACCGTTTTATAAGGTCAAAGGAGAAAGCAAACTTAAGGGCTTTGTATTCGCTAACAACTTGGGTAATTTACGGCGGGAACAATAGGTTCTTTGCTTGAATTAAAAGTGATTAGATGCTTTTGTTATTCAATCAAAGGACAAGGTTTTGAAAATTATCCATGTAATTCTGGGGGGATTATTAGATAGAGTAAACCAATTACTAATATATGGGACTCTCTAAGTTATATTCCATGTAACTTACAAATATTGTAACAATGCAGTGGCTTCCACTGTCATGTCATAAATTTGTGCTTGTTTTATAAATTTGTGCTTGTTTTACATTAATTGTAAGTTACAATGATTGTAACTTAGTAAAATCAGTACTTACTAATATTATAACTGAACAAAGATGGAATAAAATTTGATCGCAACATACATCATTACATCCCCTTTTCACCATGCCTCCTCTATTTTGTTTTGAAATTTGGATTTCATTCTGGTCTGAGTTAAGCTGATCTTTCTTGAATAATAATAATAATAATAATAAATCTACGTGTGCATTTTAACATTAATTGTGGTAAACGATTAAGATTTTATTTTATGCGCGTGTGTATGTACTGTTATTTAATATAACCAATCAACCTTATAAGAAGATCGATACACAACTGTGACCAATATTAAATCCATTTTAACAAGCAGAAAAATAGTAATGGATTCTATGGAAGAAATGCAAAAGTTTCAAAAACAATAATAATCACTTGAATTTAAGTACATTAAATTTGAAAAAAAATACAAAAAAAAAAGTAAATTAAATTTGAAATAAATACAAACGGTTGCATAGGCCATATATTATGCCTTATTTGAGATAGAGACGCACGCGATGCATTATAACGAATGTACGATGAATATAGATTTCACTAAGTTATAAATTTATACTTAAATTTATTATTAGAAAAAAATATTATTTTCGAACTATTTTGAATAACTTTTTTTTTCTTAATCTATGTATAGGTGAAAAATCTTGCAAAAACGTATATCTTACAAACAATTAACTCTCGAGCTCATGAACAATGATTAGTGAGGCACTGATTAGAAAAGGAAAAATCTTTAGTTTGGTCATTGTTATTTCTAGAGCTTATTTTATGGAAATAATTGAAGAATAGTGACGTCACATAATATAGAATTTTGGATATAATAAAAATGTCCAATGGTATCTAAAATTAATGACGTAATAAAAAAATGAAAAGAGGAAAAAAGAATCTTAAAATAGAATACTTTGGTTGAGAAACCCAAGTCAAGCCGATTACACAAACATCCCTGCACATAAAGTCACATTGAACCAATTTTGTATCCATTTCCATCGGCTGTTAAAATTAGTACCTCAACTTATTTCCTTTTTTATTATTTTTTGATAGAACCTTTTTTTTTATTATTACTATTGCTTTAGTTTAGGCACCTTTTTGTGTTACAAAATTAAATACTAAAGATATTTTACCATCAGGAAGTTGTTCGACCAATCGATGTTAATTTTATTATAGCATGGTCTAAAATATTACTTCTTTATTTTAGAAAAATTTACTATTAAATAAGATAAAATTATATTACTCATAGTCTCATATTAAAGAGAAATTATAAGGACTCCAATTTATTCTCTCAGTTATGAGCAAGTGAGTTGTTTAACATTTGGTTACTGAACCTGATAGCTTTTAGGGCAGACATTGAATTCTTGAATTTATTTTGATAAAATTTAATTAATTAGACTATTTATTTATTTATTTTAATTATCCAACCAATAAATAAATAAAAAGAAAAAGAAAATAACCCAAAGAAATGCCAAGTATTTACAAAAACAGGAGACAGGGGGCTCACTTTAGCTATTAGCTCTAATGTCTCTAAAGTCTAAATAAACACACAAGTTACTTGTTAAGCTCATTCTCTTTCTCTCTCTTTTAGTTTATTGTTCACAGTAGGGTTGCAGCCGATAAACGCCACCACCATCGCCACCACCACCGCCACTCTTTCTCTCTCAAACACCATCACAATGGGTGCCTCTCTCCCTCCCAAAGAGGCCAATCTCTTTAAACTCATCGTCGTACGCCTCGCTTGCTCTGTTTCTTTGTACACGTTTCTGCGTTATTGTTTCTTGCTAATTGATTATCGTTTGTTGTGCCAAAGGAACCCTAATTAGTAGTATTTTGATGGGTAGTTGAAAAATCGGGAAGTGGGTTTGTGTTGGCCTGGTTATTTTTGGGGCTTTTGAGAATGAATGGATTGATGGGTTTGTTTTATTTTGGCTGGTTTTGAGTTGATTGATTTTGTTTTTGGTGTTTATGCTTTAGCTATGTCAGCTGGGTTTTGTTTACTTTAGTGAGTTGAGTTGGTTTTATTGAGAAAGATTTGATTTTTTGGTGGTTGTATGATGGGTTTATGTGGTAGTGATGAATTTAGGAGTTGGTCTGTAGTTCTCGAGGCTTCATTGGTAATTCTTTGTCCGTTGATGTGACTGCGAATGGAAGTAAGTGTTTTGGGAATTGCTTGCTTGCGAGTGTAAGAAGTTAAATGAATGTAATGTATATCCACGGGAGAATATGTGATGAGCATTGGTTTTTGAGTTCAATGCTGCTGACTTCCCTAGGGTTTGGATTACTTATATAGTTCATTTGGATAGCAGGATTTGTAAATATCAATTTGCTTTTAATTTTAGTTCTGATTCTGTGGATGAAGACATAAAATGTGAAAATTTTAGAGCCTTAAACAAAAAAGAGGAGAGCGAGAGCTTCCTCGTTTTGAATTACTCATGAGTGCGTATGCTATAATACCTGTCCACTAAAAATAATTGAGATTCACAAGTTAATGAGCCTTGAAATTCATTGAATAGTTTCATGAACATGCAAATATAGGCCTTTTGTATGTTGTTTAAACATTTTAAACTTAAAACTTGAATCCGGTTCCAGGAATCAAGTTGGAACCTTACTGAATTTAAACAAAAGTGGCATTTGGATATTTATTTCTTTTTATACCTATATGACTGTTCTCTTTTGGATAATGTTTGGCCAGTTTTTTTTTGCATGATTTCCCATAGGTTTACTTATTTCTTCGGGATTTTAGAGGTCTCTTTGCACTAATTGATTTTCTGTGATATCTTAATTAATACAGTTTATGTTTGAAAACTGTTCTCAATATTCTTAAGCCGTTATGGTTCTATCATGATCTTCAGTATTTTTATGTGTAATTTCTGCAATCATCTCTGTATCCATTTTATCTTGAAGGCTATGATTAATTGTGTCATACTTTTGATTTCCAGAAATCATATGAAACTAAACAGTATAAGAAGGGACTAAAAGCGGCTGATGCTATATTGAAAAAGTTTCCTGAACATGGAGGTAATTGTTCTGTACATGACTAGTATTCGAGTTTCCTTTTATTTTGAAAATGAAAAGTTATCAATTTGAAAATAGTTTCTGCTGTCAGAACATCTTCTTATTTTTTTCATTATTTATTGTCATTTAAATTGACATGCTTTCCCAAATTATTTGCAATTGGATATTCATGTGGTCGTTAGCAGAAGTTCATATTGCTATATGGAGCGTAAATTTTGAAAATCCTGTCTTTCGTTGAACAAATTATGTGACTTTAATGATTACTTCTAAGAAAATGAATGTTGTATAAATCAAACCAAAAATGCGTAAGACAGTCCAGGGTTAAGCAATTTGAAGTTTTGATCCTAAAAGATTTTCTAATCCTGTGTTTCATTGAGGTGCTGAAGTTATATTCTTCAGGCTTGTTTAGTTAACTCTCTAATGCAAGTCAAGCATACTCCTGATACTGGCCGGTACATGAACGCAACAAATAAAAGTTGGTTATAAATTTCACCGGTTTTCTGGGAAATCTAAAATTATCTTCTACCTTGTGATAGTAATGTTTAATTGAAAATGAGTTAGGTTTTGCATGATAGTTGTCTTTTTGATTTATTTTGTCTACAAAAATAAAAGACCAGAACCTAATCTGCGGGAAAAAAGCATATGAGATTAGGAGGATCTGAAGAACCCACTGTGAATGATTCTTTATGGTTCAACTTGGATTATGAACAATAACATAAAGGGTTGCAACGGCAGTCATCTTGCTGTTTCCTCTTTGTGTTGGCTTATTAGGTTGGTTAGGCCAGGTCTCGGTAATGTGTTGATTCTTGATTAATAGTTAATTGTATTTCCTTCTAGACATGCTCTCCTATTGTTTATATTTTATGAACTTCTTTCCTCTCTTCTGCCTATCAGAAACACTATCGATGAAAGGCTTGACGTTAAATTGCATGGACCGTAAATCTGAAGCATATGAGCTTGTCCGTCTTGGGGTGAAGGTTGTTGTTTTCTCTGAGTATTGCAATGCTAAGGAATGTTGAGTTTATTTCCTTTCAATATAATAGCATTATTTTATTTCTTGATGCAGAATGACATCAAAAGTCATGTTTGCTGGCATGTATATGGTCTCTTGTATCGATCAGACAGAGAATATAGAGAAGCAATCAAATGCTATCGCAATGCTCTGAGAATAGATCCAGACAACATTGAAATACTGCGGGACCTGTCACTGTTGCAGGTAGGAGTCATCTTCTCTTGTGCTGATGTCTGGCAATTAACAGTAACAATGGTCTTATTTTCTGAACTAACTTTGGATAACCCTGTTATAAGATGTTGACAGCAATAGCAATTATGTTTCCCATGATAATATGGATTGGTTACTAATTAATGGTATCTATTTGAAAATAATAATAAGTTTGTATGGAATCTTCTGTTGGCATTTTTGTAGCATTTCAAGGTCACTATTTGAAACTAATTTTGACATAATTCCTTATGTAAATTTAGCTCGTGTTACATGTAATTTTTCTAGTAATAAATGCTACCATTTGAATGAATGCTTCTTATATCCTTTGGTATCTTAGAATTGACAGATTGGGTGATTTGTTGTGGGGTGGGCAGGGTGGGCCATTTATCTTTGGTATACTATAGGATCCCAATGACCAAAGTAAGGTTAACAATGAGGTTAATATGTTAAGAAATCCTATATGTTTATGTTAAACAAGCATAAACCCCAGCGAAAGTATATAGATCTTGAGGCTAATACAAACTGTAATGAACCACCTCTAGGCGAAAAGAAGGTAGAGACTTTGTTTACAAGTTGAGGTGTCAAGGCCACAAGGTAAAGAAAAAAAGGATTGAGAAAAATTATTTCATCTGAATGTTAATGATGAAATAGTGTCCCTTATTCGTTTGTCTGATGCTGTTTTTATGTTCATTATGCAGGCACAAATGCGGGATTTGACAGGATTTGTTGAGACTAGGCAACAACTTCTGGCTTTAAAACCAAATCATCGCATGAACTGGATTGGGTTTGCAGTCTCCCATCATTTAAACTCAAAGTATGTTCTGACCCTTGAAAACTTCATGCTCAGCTGTTTTTTTTTTTTTTCAAATTTACTTATTATCTGTTTTGAGGATATCATAGTAGGTTGGTAATGAAGGTTCTAACATGGGTGGTAAAAGTGTTGGATTTGCTGATTTATGATTGATGTGCTGCTGCTTGAGACCTTTTTCAGAAATCATTGTAATGGATTTTGGATTATATCTATATTATCCCAATGGAGTCACCTAAAATTGAACAAGATCTTATGTCATTATCTACTTAACTTTTTTTTGCGCCAGGTGGTGGAGGAGTGGGGAAGGAGAGAGAATGTTTTGGACTTTTTTTAAGAACCACAATGTTGGATAATTGCTTTGTTTTTGGTGGGAATATAGATATTGATTTTGTGTACATATCGTATTTTCATTGGTATAAATTTTGGTAGAAGATATCAAAGAAACCTCTCGTTGGTGCCAATTGTGGATGTTTGTCCTTACAGAAGTTGCATTCCAGTTTTGATTTATTCATGCAAAGAAACCCTCATTGTATTATTAATAGTTATTTATGCTTTACAAATTTCCCTCTTGGTCGACAATAGTTCCACAAATGTTGCCAATTTTCTTTTTATTATGTTTTAGCATTGTTAGTGCATAGTTGCTTAAGATTTACTACATTGCGTGTGGTTAAATGAGTTTTGAATCAATATACTGTGCTGCAGTTAGCTCTTTTTTTTCCTTTTGCCTTTCATTTTAGCCTTTCAACTATATCTTATACTAAAGAACTCCCTTTTATTATTTATCTAGTGGTTCAAAAGCAGTTGAAATTTTAGAAGCATATGAAGGGACACTTGAAGATGATTATCCTCCGGATAATGAACGATGTGAGCATGGTGAAATGCTTTTATATAAGGTATTAGTATTCATTTCACATGCATGTGGCTTTTAATCATTGAGCTAACATTTTCAAGCTAAGATGAGTTATTTTGATTTTTCTGTGTGGATTTTCTGTGCATATGTATGCGTATGAAATCTTCATTTTTTTCAATTTTACATATGCATTTTTATCCTCATGATGGATCTGACAGAATTTCTCAAGTTCTTATATCTACTGCATGACTGCCTGTATTAGTATACGCATGACGCTGTATATATTGAGATCTGTGATGCCTTGAAAGACATAATTTATTCTGTTGTTTTCCATCTGCTGGCAAGATTGCCTGAGCCGTTAGAATCTGCCTGATGCGGATATATTGAAATATGTGGTGCCTTTAAAGACTTTTTGGTGCTCATTTGTGTACGATATCATTCTCCAGATTTCTTTGTTAGAGGAATGTGGCTCTTTTGAGAGAGCTCTTGCGGAAATGCACAAGAAAGAGTCAAAAATTGTGAGTGTGTGTTACCTACGCTTCTTAAATGGCCGCATATTTGAGCTTTCAAATCCAGAAAATGTGATTATTCAGATGTCGGTCTTGTTTCACGTTTTGCTAGGTTGACAAATTGGCTTATAAAGAGCAAGAGGTTTCTCTTCTAGTGAAGATTGGTCTCTTAGAAGAAGCTGCTAAATTATACAGGGCATTACTTTCCATGAATCCTGACAATTACAGGTATGATTTATGCTTTAAGTTTGCATATTTAATTTTAATAAAGTACACTTATGGAAGATTTGGTAAATTATTGGCAGATGTATCAACATGTACTATCATGGGCTTATCATTCAGTCTCTCATACATGTTTATGATAGTTATGTATATGCACAAGAAAGAGAGAAACTAAATTTATCTAATGGTTATGCCTGGTGAATTCCCTAATCACTGATTAAATAGGTACCTCAAAAGGCTATTTTGATTCTAACTGGTGAGCAAATAAAATTTTTTTCAGTTATTATGAAGGGCTGCAAAAATGTCTCGGCTTGTATAAAGATAATGGCAACTATTCTTCTGGTGAAATTGATGAGTTAGATGCCTTATACAAATCGCTTGCTCAGCAATACACATGGTCATCAGCTGTGAAGGTGACACATCCCCTCAGTTCATGTTTCTAAGGCGATCAGTGCTTCTTCCCCTTTATTTGCTATGCTAGATTTATGTTATTTTGGTATTGTAGAGGCTTTTGGATTGCCCTGAGAACATTCCTCTTTCAAACTTTAATTTTTAAGCTTCCACTGAGCAGCTTTGCATATTTGTATATGATTATTTTATTTTGATAGCTTGCAATGGAGATGATCTTTAATGATTTTCTGTTTATTCATCAATATTTTTAATTCTTTTTAAAAATATTTTTTATGGTGCGTAGCAAGTGTAGAGATATCTGTGCTTCTTCCCCTTTCTTTACTGTGTTCTTGTTTTTAACTTCATCAACATTTTCTTAATGTCAGTGTAATCAATATCACCTTTTCTTGTCGTGATTATCAACATTTTATTATGAGCCTAAATTCCTTATGATATGTGATGCGCCTTTTCATGTTGTAAAATGTAATTTTTCTTTGCTTTACCATTTAGAGAATACCTCTTGATTTTCTACAAGGTGAAAAGTTTCGTGAAGCTGCATTCAATTATGTTAGGCCTCTCTTAACCAAGGTATTGACCATGATATTTTGTGCATTTTCGCCTGGTCTTTGTAGTTTCCCGGATAAAATAACGAAAATTCATCTTATGCTTGTAGGGAGTTCCTTCATTGTTCTCGGATCTTTCTCCTTTATATGATCAACCTGGCAAGGTTAGTTTAATATTTTTTCTCTTTCCCTAGAATTTGATTGTAAGCATTTGTCAAAAATTTCATCAGGAGTGTAAAACTTCAGTGGTTTGGTTGGAAAAATTGTTTGATTAGGATTAATGTTTTGTATTTTGGCAACTGTGATCAGGCAGACATTCTGGAGCAACTTATTCTTGAGTTGGAACATTCAATTGGGACAACTGGGAAATACCCTGGGAGGTAATATATGGTCAGGGCCCTTGTTTGATAGTGTAGTTAGTCTTACAGAATTAATTTTTTAGCTAACTGCGTAATTCATGAAATGGAAGAGAAACGCCCCTTGAGTTTTATCAAATGTTTGGTTGTGTCATTTCTTCTCATGAACATTTTCATTTTGAAGCAGGGAAGAAAAAGAGCCCCCTTCGACACTTTTATGGATTTTGTTTTTCTTGGCCCAGGTTAAGACGTTAGTTGGATAGTTTGTTTTCATCTTCATCTTTGCTGAGTTTTCCTCTGAATTAATTTCTGAGATTTTTTTCATAATGCAGCATTATGACAGGCGTGGCCAATATGATGTTGCTCTCTCTAAAATAGATGAGGCTATAGAGCACACTCCAACTGTCATTGATTTGTACTCTGTCAAGGTCTGCTTGGACTCTGTGGTCTAAACTAAACTTTTTTGTTTATTGGTTGGCTTGATTTGATTTATGATTATTTTTGGCCCTTGATTTATAAACACCATATTTTTAGCACAGGAAAGGTATGAATTTTGTAAAACATAGTGGAAGTTTTTCCGTTTCTATGGGATTAATATTTTAACTAAGAGGATAATTTGTTGGAATCTTCTAATGTTGGCATGCTTTTGTTACAGAGCCGCATATTGAAGCATGCAGGTGATTTGGCAGCGGCAGCTGCATTGGCAGATGAAGCTAGATGTATGGATCTTGCCGATCGTTATGTAAATAGTGAATGTGTCAAGCGCATGTTACAGGCTGATCAGGTTCACAAACCGTCTTTTCATTTTCTTTTTGTTATATGCAAATTTTATGCTGATTATTGAAGCATTCTCATAGGTAGCTTTCCCTGGTTGGTTGTACTTAACATAACTTTTCTCCTGAAGGTCTCTTTGGCAGAAAAAACTGCTGCACTATTCACAAAAGATGGAGATCAACACAACAACCTTCATGACATGCAGTGCATGTGGTCTGTTTCTATTTGCTGCTTGACCAGTTTATTGGATAAACTAAATAATGTGATTAACTTTACTAATTATTGTTAAATATTCCTTTTTGGGTAGGTATGAACTTGCTTCTGGCGAAAGCTACTTCCGCCAGGGTGACCTTGGACGTGCTCTGAAGAAATTTTTAGCCGTGGAGAAGCACTATGCAGATATTACAGAAGATCAATTTGACTTCCATTCTTATTGCTTAAGGAAAATGACGCTGCGTGCCTATGTGGAGATGCTCAAATTTCAAGATCGACTCCATTCACATGCTTATTTTCACAAAGCAGCAGCCGGAGCTATCAGGTGAAGCAGTAGGAATGTAAACAAGGTTTATTGATGACTTATGTTGACTAGATATGCTTAGCACTTCACCCTATGATGTCTAAGCGCTATATACTCTTTCCGTACCATGCGATGTGTCTGTTCTAGTTCTAGTTCCTAATTTGAGGGAAAATTGTTTACAAATGGCCTCCTTGAAATTGTGGGCTTATAACCACCCAATGTAGATAACTGCCTCATTTGATGTCTGGTCTTCATGGCCAGCCCATCTCGTGAAGATAGCTGACTGGTTTTATGAAGTGAAGATTTATAAAATGGAGTTTTTAGCAAGCAATTATACTTTGCTTAACGTCTCTATATGATGGTAATTGTGTGGGTTTGCAATTGGAGAATGTAATAAGCCGGAAGCAGAAGAAAGGGTTAAAGGGTTTTTGTATGTATTGGATGAATGATAATTTGATCTTAACATTTGATATCAAATAATATGCATTTGAGCTTTCCCAGAGAGAACATGCAAGATTTCTTGGTCCTGACTACTTGGATTTAACTATTTTTTGATTATCTAATGATTGAGAGAGTTTCAATTTGCTTTTGCTGCATCACTTCATTAATTGGTCTTGTTCATAATGTTATTTGATGTTTACTGTTTTCAGCATCATCTTCAATATGCTCTCCATCCTTTTAAAACCATCGTCATTCAGTTTATATTCCCCATGTGAAGTTATCTGTTTCCTGTTTTCATACTTATGTTGAGTTGGATTTTGAAGTGCAGGTGCTATATAAAATTGTTTGATTCTCCGCCAAGGTCAACGACTGAAGAAGATGATGATAAGGCAGACTTGCCCCCTTCGCAGAAAAAGAAACTGAAGCAAAAACAGAGAAAGGCTGAAGCCCGAGCCAAAAAAGTAGATATTTTTTCCTGAGAACTGTCTGTTTCTAGCTACATTAATGCTCAAAAGTAACTTCTAACTATTTGCACTTTCAGGAGGCGGAGGGGAAAAATGAAGAATCAAGTGCTACTGGTGTCTCCAAGTCTGGGAAAAGAGTTGGCAAACCTGTTGATCCAGATCCACATGGGGAAAAGTTATTGCAGGTTATTGTTATATACTTGTTAGTTTATTTTTCCTGAGATTTGCATTGTAAACTTTCAAAATCTCTTCTCAACACTCCTCAAAATGTGTATCCTTAATTTCAGAATATAACAGCTGTCTCTTATGAATACATGTATCTATTTAGGTTGAAGATCCATTGTCAGAAGCTACAAAATACTTGAAATTGCTTCAGAAGAACTCACCCGATTCTCTAGAAACACACTTGCTATCTTTTGAAGTAAATATAAGAAAGCAGAAGATTTTGCTAGCCTTTCAGGTACTTTTCATGATCTGCACTTGTAATTTTTACATATGATAAGAAAGTATAACCTAATGGTCCACCTTGTGGAAATTGGAACCCTTTATGCTCAGCTATCAGGTTTATTTATATATTTATTTATTTATTATTTTGAGGAGATCAGGTTTATTGATTCTGCAGAGTTAAGTTCATTGCACAATCTATACATAAACAAGTACTAAAAGGCAGTTCCAGCTCTTCCCCACTTGTGTCCACAGATACATACTCCTCTGAAACCCTCTCTCCCCTCTTTTAAGAGCTGCAACTTATCTTGAATGAAACCTTACATTTTTCTGTTCATTATGAATTATTTGATGAGGCTGCCACTTGAATTGGGAACTACTGGTTTTTAAGCTAAATTGTTCTTCTTCATGCATGCACTATCATTATTTTGCTAATGTTACACTAATGCCTGTCTTGCTTATAATCCTTGTCATGTAGGCTGTAAAACATTTGCTTAGGTTGAATGCTGATAACCCCGAATCGCATCGCTGCTTGGTATGTAGGATCTGTTCTGAATAAGTTAACTGTGATAGTATGTGATATTTGATTTGAGACAAATCAACCAACTTACCATTTGGTGAATGTTAGGTGTGTCTCTGTATGGATATGTTTCACAATGTTAATACATCATTCACTGACAACCAGAGTACAAAAAAGTATCTCATCTTACCTGTCCTGATTGAAACTTCATTCATGCAGATTAGATTTTTCCATAAAATAGACTTGATGACTGCTCCTGTGACTGATACTGAGAAACTCATTTGGAGTGTCTTAGAAGCAGAACGCCCAGCAATCAGGTTCTCTTGGATTTTCTTCTTTCTTTCCTTGTTGTAGTTGTATGATCTCTTTCTCTCCCCCTCTTTTGTGTGGAGGGGTTTTCTTTCTTTAAGGGTTATGTTTTTTGTTGGGAAGTCGCGTGTATTATTGTTTTATCAATAGTAATATTCTCTGTTTCTTCTTTTATGCAGTCAATTGCAGGAGAAATCTCTGATCGAGGCAAATAAATTTTTCCTTCATAAGCACGAAGGTTAAAATCCACCTTGCGTAACATTAATGGCATATTTAAGGCACCTATCTCATGTAGCATTGTCATGGTTGCTTTGTTTTTGCTTGTTGCAGATTCATTAATGCATAGAGCAGCAGCTGCAGAAATGTTATTTGTTCTTGAACCTAACAAGAAATCTGAGGCTGTTAAATTGATTGAAGATTCAACCAACAATTTGGCTCCAACGTAATGCTTCCTATAAGATGAGATTGCATAGTCCTTTCTTTTATGTCTTTGCATTGTTTCTTTTGCTCGCATGGCTTTATCTGGGGAGGATTTTTGAACCCTCTTTACGTTTTATTGTATCAGAAATGGAGCTCTTGGATCTGTTCGGGAATGGAAACTCAGAGACTGCATTGCAGTCCACAAACTACTTGAAACAGTTCTTGCAGACCAAGATGCCGTGTTGAGTGAGTATAGTTATGCTAGTTTTAATTCATTGTTTCTACTGCTTAAGAAATGAAGAAAAAATGATGGATCTTAGTTGATCAGTTCCGGTGTTCTGAGATTCCAGTGTGTTTATTGTTTTCATACTTTGTGAACATATTTTTCTCCCAACTGTGAAACACGGTTGGTCTAATGTAAAAGAAGTCCTGCAAAAGACCTTTCGGATTAGGGAAAAATGGACATGCCTCTGACAGGTCTTATAGTAGTTCCATCCGAGTCTATTTATCCATTGATCTGCAAACCTGTTCAATTTGAGCTACTGGACCAGTTCAAAACTTGGTCGAGCCAATTATTAGAAATGGAAGTAGGAATAAATAAAGGAGTAAGTCCAGCTAGTTCCAGGATTCATCTTTTTTCTTCATTCATCTAAATTGGGAAGAGTTTTAACTACCATTTTAAAGTTGGGATAGCATTGTATAAGGGTGATTGGGTATAGTTTTGTATAGTAGTAAAAGCTTATCTTTTTTGCTTGCTTAGTGGACAAATGGTCCACTCTTTATTTTGATTTTCCTCCATTAATGCACTTTTGAGTCTCATAAATTGGGGAAAAAAAATGGCAAAGCTCTTCAGTTCTGAAGAAAGTTTTTTTCCCCCCACTGTTGCAGGATGGAAGGCTCATTGTGCTGGGTATTTTCCTTATTCAACCTACTTTGAAGGCAAATGCAGTGGCATGTACAACACAGCGTACAAGCAAATGTTAACAAATCCTGAGAATGGGAGTGCCAACCAACCAGGAGTTAGCGCTGATGCCATTGCTTCAAATGGAAAACTGGAGGCTTTTAAGAACCTTGCCATCTCAACATGATACTGAATGTTTGCATGATTTGATATACCTGCGTTTTCAGCAATGCTCTAGTATCAATTAAAAAACTAAGCTGCCACAGAAAATTATACCCTGAGTTTATATTTGCAGCTCTTGATGGAGGATCATTCTGAGATCGTGTCTGAGTCATGGCATCCTGTCCACTGTTGTGCCTGGATCAAATTTTCTCGTCACCACTTCTCCCTTGCCCAATAGTTAAATGCATTCCTCTGCAAATGTGTATAATTTAAATCCATTGTGTTTTAGGGTTGATTTCTTTATTAACACTATTTTGTGAGATACTGGAAAAGGTTGGCTCAGTGGTTTTGCGCCAATACTCAAGCTTGTTCTGTGCTTCAGGCTGTGAGGGGCATTATAGAAATTTTCTCCCTCGAGTAATGGTCTTACACCCAGTCAGCTAGAACAAAACCCGGTAGCTCCCGTCAGATTTCTAGAACATGTTGTACTGTCCCCATTTTATTTTATTATTTGATATGTATAAACAAACCATGTGAAAAATTTTGCCATGGAACTTGCAAGATAGCTGATAGATGTTGCCACAATAATCAGTTTTGTTGTTACTAGTACTTGAAATGAGATCTTGAATACTAAATTTGTCTTGTTAACTGCCAGTTTTCAGTTCCTTCAGTTTATATGGGAAACAAGAAGCTGAGCCTTGCTGGTGCAATTACGAATCAAAATTTTGTTGATATTATAAACTATTAAATGATTGCGTTTGAAAAATTTGGTTACCCTTCCCCGTCTTCAGATTTTCCCCGTCATATCTGATGCAATTTCCTGCACTGTAAGATGGTTAAGAATTGCAGAAAAAGGACATAAGAAAAGGGTGATAAAAGTCGGCATTGATTTGAAAATTTACAGCGATGGAAATTATCATTACTACATGATACCATTTTAAATAATCCTATCCAAAATGGTAATCTCCTGTATAGGGCTATTGCAAGGGTAAACTTTTCCCAGATTGCTCGATGACTATTCCTGATAAACGGGAAAGAATGAATGCAAGAGTGTAATATGATTGAACTTTCTCGTATTCTAGCAATACAAAATATAGATAGATTTAAATTGTACATCATCTTTGAAACCAGGGCCTGCTTGAGCTAGACGTATCACTGCAAAACAGAATGCAACTGTCAATACAAATTTTGCAAGCTGCAACACTGACCTCCAAAGCTTAAAAAACACTCTGCTTGACTGCTCCCTAGTATACTGCCTTCGGTTACATGCCTCATGCATTCTGTATTTAGTGCTGGGCGGAGTCCTGGGCTAGAGGGTAAGAGCTATCACCAATCTCACTTTTACAGAGTGGACATGATGCATTGATTTTTAACCATTTATCCACACAATCTACGTGAAAGACATGGGAGCACATCAACTCCCTAAGCTCATCGTCATCTACATACTTGGCCAGGCAAATGCAACAAACCTGCATCAACAAAGGCAAGGGAAAAAAATGTTATAAACCCAACTGGAAAAGTGAATTCTTTTGTCCAAAATTTTTTAACTGATTCCTTCATTACAAACAAGACACAACATCAGCAGCAACAGAATCTGCTATTAAACTTACTGCATCTTCTCCTGATATCATACGCTCCTTCTCGGTCCCCGCAGCCAGGACGCCACCCTCAGTTCCTCCTGAGTTGTCCTGGTCATTGAGATTCCCATTTTTCTTTGACTTGAACTTGTAGGTTGGCAGAGCATTAATGGTTTCAGCAGTAGCTCCTCTAGTTTGAGAATAATCTTCCCGGATACCCAGGACAGAAATTATGCAAGGCAAGCAGCAACATATTGTTGCACATAATATGAACGGCATGGCATATCCAATACAACTAAAGGTAAGGAACACTATACATAACCTACAAGTACACCAAGCAACAGTTTATAAATGATGCAACCACAATGAGTTCCCAGTGAAAAAAAAAATGCAAAAGACAACAACTATGTACCTGTACAATTTGGGAGCATCAGAGGGACTAGAATGACCTCCAAATATCCACACATTGCCAACAACAAACCAAACTGCAAAGAAGCAGTCTAAAGCCATCTTGAAATGGTCCACTAATCCATTCAGTCTGCATGTTAAAAAGCATCTTCACTCAGAGATACCATTTACTACTTACTCGGTGAACATAGACACCTTTACAATAAAATAAGTTGCACAAAAGCACGAATTACATGCATGCTTGTTCAATTAACTATGCATTTATTTTACAATAATTTAGAGGATAAGTATCCTTACCCACAATAAATGCATAGGTAAGGTTGTGAATAGTGGGTAGTCAGTCAATGAGAGCTATTTTTAAGCTTGATTCTTGAAAATTAGAAGCAGAGATACAATTGCTAGTTTAAATTTACTGAAAGTACCATTTAACCATTGGTAATTTTTATCTTACTGAATGTTAGGGATTTTACATGTGCATGATGTTGCTTCCTCTGTTATCACTGATGGAGAGAAGAAAGGGGGGAAAAATAATAATAAAGCACTAAATAGATACAAGTTTATCATAAGAAATTCTTAAGAACTTGGGAAACTCAAATAAAAGGATAATTATTTTTAAATGCCAGTAAAAAGAACATAATCAAGTTGTCATATTTACAAATGTATATGCCTTACTGATATAATAAAATCCCTATGAAATTTCAAACCATTCGTACAAACCCAGCTGAATCAAAATGGCATTAGTTCACTTCATTCTTATGAACAAAACCAATGAGAAAAGAAACTTCAGAGTGCAGATTGGAAAATGACAACAAATGTATTAATTTTGCCATATCTATTAACATAAAACAACATATTCCCAAAAAAACTAAGCATTATATGAGCAGATAATCAAAACATACCGACTACCGAAGTTTAGTGCATTCTGACCATTCCCCGTTTCTGTTTCTGTAGATCGATTATTTTCCTCATCTGAAGCTTGATTAGCCGAAATGGCAGTGTATGATGAAGTGGGTTCAGGAGGTGTGGGTAGGGAAGAGCCTTGACGCAGTTGTGTTGAATCTAAGTCAATTCCCTGGTGGCGGTTACGGAATCTCCAATAAAGAATGGGAAGTGTTGCAACACAACCAGATGCGTAACCGATGATCCATGCAAACAGTGGGGCTTGAGGATTTTCATTTCTTGACACTGACAGTACAACAATGGATGCTATAATCTGACTCACAGTAACAATTAACTCAACAGAAATCCATAGCCCTGAATTCAATGGGCTTCTACGACGACGTCCATACCCATCACCTCTCCTCATAAATGAACTCCTAGAGTTTAATCTATTCGAGGAAGATGAAGAACCATGGTAAGAGGGAACTCCAGTACTAGTCGATGGTATATCCTCACGCTGAGGTGAAGCCATTCTATGAGGCTGCTCATCATGAGATGTACTTGATGAAGCATCATCAGTTGTCGTTATGTCAATTATGTGTTCACGATCAATACAGTGATGCACCTGCTCCATTAGCAAAGGGTATTGGTCAGTTTCAGTGTCTCCAATAAGTCCCAGCGAGCGAACGTCCATCTAAGTCTTCCAACCAAATTGGAAGGTGTGAATGCATAGGTCGGGGCAAAGAGAGCAAAGAACTTTCTAACTAATGTCGCTTATTTCTGAAAATCCCCTCTGTTAACAAACATCTGACTAGTTGACTAGTCTTATATTCTCAACAATCTGTTCCTATTACCTCACAACACCTGGCACTCAAAAATCTAAAAGATTTAACTGCTGCCGTATTGCTTTTATACAAGCTGCCAAGAAACCAGGACTAGAGTTAATTTCTTCACTTGACATTATATCAATAAATTTCATCATAATATTGCTCAGCAATTAACATAAGCTACATCATCATTTCGGATGAGACAGACAGGAACAATACAAAGGCAAAATAGAAGCAGAATTTTCACAGAAAATATAACATCACTGCCAAATTCATGCTGAATTACATTTTCTCACAAATGAAGCCAAGAAAAAGAAAATTGGAAAATGGGAAACGACAAATTGGTCAACAAAAGCTAAATCTTGATAATCGAACTAGCACAGAACCATAAACACCATAAAAGCACAAAATCAGAAGCCAAAACTAGAATCAATATTAAAACAATCACAAAACAATAAATCGCACCAAAAGTCATAACATTCAAACCATGAATTATGATTAAAAAAAATCAAATCAAGGAGGTAAATACAAGCATCCTAATCCAATCAAATCAAATCCACTCCATATAAAACAAAAACCACACTTGTATTTTGACAAATCAAGCTAAATTAACAATACAAATGACAAAAATAAACGGACCCAGATGAGAAAATGATACAAAAATTATAAATTCTGATGAATAAACCAAAGGCTTTACCAAATTCTAAACCAAGGGAAAGAGAAGAGACGAGAGAGTGACAGAGAAGGGGGCTGAAAAAATGCTCACTTTCTTTTCCTTTCTCTCATTTTCTCGAGAAAATATTGCGTCAGCATTGGACATTGGGTTGTGTTTTTGTTTGTGCCCCCTTTGGTTAAACGCGAAACTTAGAGAGTGATTTGGTTGTTAAGAGGTTTTGTTCTGAACCGTCTGATTAAAAATAGTTTTTTAGTCAGCATGCGGGGCCCACGTAAAGTTTTTGATCGGACGACTAATATTTTTTTTTTGGGGGGTGAGGTGGGTCGTTTTTAGGTTATCACATATCATTCTGCATTTTTGGAGATATTAATTAAAATTTAATTTAAGTTACTTAAATATTTTTATTTCATAATTTGATTCCCGACAGCAAAGGTTTGTGAAATAATTATGTACACAGAAAAATTTATATGATGATTAAAAAAATACTTGATATTTCGATTTAAAGTAATTATGCACACAATTTTTAAGCATTCTTCCAATTTTGAAATTAAAGAGAAATAGAGGGGGGGCGGGGGGGGGGGGGAAGAAAAAAAAGTCTGACCAAGTTGCTATCATTTAGCGGGGCCCACAATGCCTTTCCCGAGAAGATATTTGGGCTGTTCGATTTTGAAGGCTCATACCATCAATGATGTTTAAGTTGATGGATTGGACGGTCGAGATTCTTTTGACTCAGGTGATTGCAAGTTTGCTATGATGGATCCCTTCTCTTATTCAATCATTACTGATTCATTAATTTTAGCAGCAAATCCAAAATTTGTGGACCCTCCAATTTGCAAAAGTGATTCAGCGAGGGGCCAATTTTTTTTAATTCACTCAATCATTCTCGAGGAAATGCTTCGTACGTGTGTTTTGAAAAATGCATTAGAATATTTTACCGGGTAAAACCCAAAGACGATAAGAATGGGATCTTTGGAATTAACTAGTATTTATCATGATGTGAGATTCATTATTCGATCTTTCGGGAGTGGAAAAAAAAGACATAAAGATTCATTATCCCAAAAATAAGATAAGAACGTTTCTGCCCATGATAAAACTAGTTATAAATTGGGCTAAAAGGAAAATCAATTTTAACCAATATTTTGTTTCGCGGGAAATACGGGACCTTCATTACAAATCTGCCAACGAGAGACAAAAAGAGTGAGAAAGTGATCGTAAAGAACAAAGACAAAACAATCTAGTGCTCATTTCATTATCAAAATGTAATACTTGTGACGCCGGTGAGCTCAATAAACATGACATCTCTGTTAAACTGATGGGAAAGTTTATTAGTTTGGTGTCAATTCAGCTCAACTAATTTCCTCTCTTGAGAAAGATCCCGAGTGTTTTATCAATTATAGCCATGAATTACAGTTGTTGGTCTGGCCGAAAAGGGACAGAGAAAAAGATGAAAACTGAGACATTTGTAAATTTGATTGCATACATATTTTTAGCCAGCTTTTATAGTTTTATTTGTCGTTTCTGATTCAGTAAACGCCGAGCGGTTGGTGTCTCTCACCTTCAATAATGCTCGAGTAATCTACATGTTACTTAGGCGCTGTTTACTAATTAAGGTTTATCAAGTGGAACTGTTTCAAATAGGGCTTATTACTGTTTAGTTCTGAATCAGAGCATTAATATAATATCCTCCCTTGACTACTAAACTCAAGCGAATAAACCCAAATATGCAAACAACTCTAAAAGGGAACCAATCAATTTAGCTGTCATAAAGTGGGAAAAAATCACTTATTACAGCAATATCAGAGCTGGTAAAATGGGTCACTAAATCATGTCAAAGTTACGACATGTTAAATTTAAGCTAACCCAAACATAATTCATTTAATAATTTTGCTAAAATATAAAACTCTCACCTAACATAAAAATAAACTGATTACAAGATAACCCACTAAATATTTATATATTTAACGAGGAGAAAAGAATACCTACACCCAAAGTTTTCAGAAAGGGACACCATGATCATTTTTTTTATCATAATGTTATTTGAATATAGTAATTAGAAAATTGACTTTAAATTTTTTAATTAATATAAATTTAATATAAATAATATATTCTACCTAGTAGACTAATAACATTAAATTATTTTTAAAATAATATTAAAATTTTAAATTATTATACTTATTTTAATAATATATTTATATTTATTACAAATATTTTAAATAAATCTTTGGGTTAAAAATATTTTACAATTAACAAAATATCTCCCTATTAATAATATTTAAATTATTTTGTACATAATATCCAAAAAAAATATTTATTTATTTTAATAATATGCTTCTATTTATCATTAAAAATTAATTTAATATAATAAAATAGGTCTAATAGATTATGAAATATAAAAATATTTTTAAGTATTAAATTTTTTTTAAAATGTATATATTATTACATTTATGTGTTAATGCCATATATTTATTATAAAATTTAAGCTTAACTTTTTTGGGGTTTATAGAGTTAAAGGATATTATGGTCAAAAAAGAGTATTGGTGTCTTGTATTAAAAACATGATGGTTTTATAACCATTTTTTCAAACTTTGAGGGTGTAAAATGTCCTTTATCCTCTAATGGGATTTACATCAAACATATACATATATGTATATATATATATATATATATATATATATATATATAATATACAGATCTATCAATATTTTACACACTTACACTATTGAAGTTTTAAATCTATATAAAATTTTATAAACGAAACATTATATGTTCATCCCTCAAAAAAACCAAATAAAAAAAATAAAATATTAAACACTAACACTATTGAAGTTCTAATGACATATGTATAAATGATATTATAGATCGATATTATAAAAATATATATATCTACTAATAATTTACACACATATACTATTGAAGTTTTAAATCTATATACAATTTTATAAATGGAACACTATATATATGTTCAACACTATATACAAACAAAAAGCAAGAAAAGCATGCCCTCTATTTAAGTTTTAATAAAAAGAATCTACAATATAATTTATAATAGAGAATATAATCGTGTCGTTAATTGGGTAAATAAGTTTAAATCTTTAATCCTAATCTGGTAACTAAAAAAAATTATGTCAACTTAAATCCAACCCATTTAATAATTATGTTAAATTTAATAATTTATAACTATTTATTTATGTTGTTTTCGTGTCAAATAATAGAATCGTGCCAAATTTTTACCAGCTCTATGCAGCATTAATATCATGAAAAGAAATTGGAAAGAAACGTGGAAATTAAAGTGAGAATGTGCAAGTAACAATCTGGGCTAAATAAAAAGACACCGTCCCCTATTTAGTAGAGATGGGAAGTGTCAGTGTATTAATCTAGCGGAATGCAACCGGCAACATAATGAGAACATAATTTATTAATTTAACAATACATGTATTATGTATACAGGCAAGGGCAAAATTAATAAATTAAATAGATCCGCAACATAAATGATTACACTCACGTTTATAAAACAAAAATCTATCTCAATAAGATATGACAGAATACAATGGCACCAGGAACCGCAAAATTGTAGCATGAGACTAGTACTACCAACAATACCCATGCCGTGAATGTCACCTCAATCATCAACCTCCGCTTTGATCTCTCTTTGTAGATCCTCCTTGTACTCTTCAAATGTTCCTGGGAATCTCACCACAGTTCCATTTTCTACAACCCAGATTTCGCTCCTTTCTTCGTCATCACAAACACGTGATATGAGCCTGGAATCATGACTGACAAGAACAACCCCACCAGTAAACTCATCTAGTGCATCAGCCAGGGCATCGATACTCTGCATGTCCAAATGATTTGTGGGCTCATCTAATAGTAATATATGAGGCTTTGACATGGAGATTGAAGTAAAGACGACCCTAGCTTTCTGCCCTCCAGATAATTTTGCAATTGGAGTAAGATGATTATGGCTGGGGAGTCCAAATTTCCCAAGTTTTGCGCGAACAGCCTCCTGTTTACTTAGTCCCTCTTGATCAGGATGGAGTCGAAGAAGATACGATACTGGTGTTTCTTCCATCGTCAATAAGTCCACAAAGTGTTGCGAATATCTCCCAATTCTCAATTTCTGGCTCCTTCGCACTTCACCCTCTGTTGGAGCCAAATCACCAGCAAGAAGATTCAGCAGAGTTGATTTTCCAGCACCGTTGGGTCCAACAATAGCAACACGAGTCCCCATATCAATACCCACATCAACATCAGACAGCTTGAAATCCTCACGGTTAGGATAACTGAAGCTGACTTCTATTAGCTGCAATAGTGGTGGTGTCAACTCTGTAGGTTCAGGGAAGTGGAATTCCACACTATAATCTCGCCACTTTTTTGGGGCCTCTTGAAGGGGTTCATCCTCATCAACCTTTCCCTTTGCCTTGTTCTTTGATGCTTCCTTGGCTGCAGCAGACTTAGCTCGATCTTTCACCTTCTCCTGCTGCACTCGGTTCCCTGACCTCTTGGCAGCTTTCACTTGCTTCTCATAAATCTCAAACTTCTTGTTCATTTCTTTGCGACGCTGTTCATACCCACTCTCAAAATCATCAAAATTTCCACGGTAAAAATGGAGCTTTTGGTCATGGAGATGAATGATCTCAGTGCAGACAGTGTTGAGAAAATCTCGATCATGTGAAACCACCACCAAGGTTTTCTTCCACCTGCACAAGTACTCCTCCAACCAGAGGACAGCCCTAAGGTCAAGATGATTGGTGGGTTCATCCAGCAACAAAAGAGTTGGCTGTACAAAAAGTGCCCTGGCCAAGGATATTCTCATTCTCCAGCCACCACTAAATGACTTGGTTGGACGGCCCTGCATTTCTTTGGTGAACCCCAATCCAGCAAGAATCTTTGATGCCTGAGCCTCAGCGGCATCTGAACCCAAGATCTGTAATTTTTCATACAATTCAGCAAGCTTCTCTCCTGCATCATTAGCATCATCACCATCCTCATCCCCATCAACAGAAGTTGAATTTTGCAAAGATGCAACTTCTTCTCGGAGTTTAACCAGCTCCTCATTAGCTGAAACAACTGCTTGAATCGCACTTCTATCATCACCAACTACTTCTTGTTCAACCAAAAGCACATCAATATTTTTAGGAACTGGAATCTTCCTCCAAGCAAGAAGCTTTAACAGTGTAGACTTGCCCATTCCATTTGGTCCAACCAAACCATACCTCTTCCCATGCGATATCTTCACTGATGTGTTCTTCAAGAGTTCTTTTCCACGGGCTGACACTGAGAAATTATCAATTGTTACGTCTTTGACATTAGCATCTGCATCGTCTTGACCCTCAAGTACTGACGTCCTGCTACCAATAACAACAGTAAAAGCATCATGATCATCCCTTAGGGCCTCCTTCTTAGCCTGCTCTGCATGATGTGCAGCAAGCACTTCTTTCTTTTCTCGTTTCTTCAATTCCTTGTCAGTTATGGAGATTTCTAGTTGCTTTGATTCGTCTTTCTGTTGTCTATGGAGCTGTTTTTTGCCATCAATCTCTTGTTGCTCTCCATCTAATGCATAATCATCCTCGTCATCTGAAGGCGGGAGGTCAATGCCATCGGTATAAGATGGTTTTGCTACTGCCTTTGACTTGGATTTACTAGAAGTACTGCTCGAGGTTGACCCCTTCTTAGGTTTATCAGCTTTCTGATCCATGCTGGCAAGCATGGATGAGACTGAGAGCCTCTCTTTTTTCCCATCTTTTGAAACTTCTTTAGACTTCGCCGCTACACCAGCCTCCTCTGACTTTTTCTTTCCCATTAAAACTATTCTGTTGGTGATTGAAACCAAAAACAATTAACGTTAATTCTACATATAAGTTCATAATGTGAAAAGATTAACCAGCATAAAGACAACAAAAAAGACCATATCATCAGCGTAGAGATACAACTTATTACAGGCCATCAATTTCAATATATAACATAAAGATAATGCATAAAACTCATACCCAAGAAAATCAGATGACTTTTATACTTTAGAAACATTCAATGGGTCAAAACCAACAAAAATTACCCACAACACCGTCACACAAGACCTTTCAAAGAACCACAAAGAAAGCACGTTTAAGATTCAAGTCATAACTACCAGAAAGACAAACAAAACACCATTGTCATATTGAGTGCATTAGCATTACCTACACCCGAAAATGATTAATTGACACACTAAAAAAGAGACAAAATTAACAAGTTTCCAGCTTCTTTCCAAACAGACCAATATCTGAGAACACCAAACAGAGTTTTTGCATACCAAAAAATTAAGACCCATAATGCACAAACAGAGCAATAGTCAAACTACAGGGATTATATCACACGTAGTATTCAACGGTGGCCAAATGAAACAAATTAACTTAAAAACCGAATTCATATACCTAATTGAGAATCCTTCTGTTTTGCTAACCTTCTATTTAGTTTCAAATAATAGGGACCAAAGGAATTATAAATCAAATCGAATCCGCAAAGCTAGAGAAACAAAATCACAAGACTGGGAAAATTACAAATAAGCAAAACCAAAAGCAGGTTAAGATAATCGAATTCGGTAACTGATTCGATTCAAGCAAGAAGATAGATAAAAATTACGTACCTTGACGTGAGATCGGAGCCGAAATTGTGAAAATTGATCCGATCGGGGAACAGCACGGTCGGCTAATGCGAGCTTCTTGCTTAAATAAAAAACTCAAGCTTTAACCCTACGTCAAGACGGAAAGAGGGAACGGCGGTCATGGGCTTTATAATTTGGGCCTTGTTAATATGGGATTTATTTCGGTGGGCTGTCATGTGCCCAAATTTGATTTTGGGTTGGCTTAGAGAAAATTAATGCCAAAGTGCGAGTCCACTACGAAAGTTTAATGATCACAAATTAATAACTGTCATGCCCTTGTGCTAAGGCAAAAATTATTTTTCCAAACCATCTTCATTAAGCCGATAATTATATAACACCAATCAACAAAAGACAAATGTCCAAGTGTTTTACCATTTGGGATAACAAATTTGGTATTATTTACAATCAAGATCTATCAAACATCTAAATCATATGTATTATAACATAATTGAAGAGTTTACAGAACATAACTACATTTACAATGATAAATCCCCAGTAAGTGCTCGCATGTTGGAGGAAGAGCCTTTACCGCATAATATCTGGCCAACTTTATTTTCCAAATGGAAAGGTGCGTAACAGGGATGAGTCATCATCTTTTACCCATTGAAAGGATTAACACGTGTCATTCATTCGTGTAACTTCTAAATCAATGGACCTTTTTGAAACACATTGCAGAACTTATGTCCACGAGAAAAATATCTTCTGTCAACATCAAAATGTGAATTACATTCACGGCAGCACCGGCCCTGGGGAGTAATGTATATCTTGTCCACCATTTGGGAACACAAGCCCCGATAGAGAGATATGTAAGAGCTCTCACAAGCTAGGACTCAAAAATCATCTTCTGTAATGGGCACCACTATGTATCTCGTCCATTCCTATTACATTTTCGAGAATATGTATGTATGTCTGTATGTATGGATGTGCAAAGGATTTTTACAGCCAGAGAGCGGCCAGGTAATTAAAGATTCAATGATGAGAAAGGACAGTGTGATTTATTATTGCCATTATTATTTTTACTCTGATTGATAATTCTCTAGAAACGCGCGAACTTCCCATTGTGCATCACAATTTTTCTTCACATTGTTAGAAAATAATGAAAAAGAACACGAGCAATAAGTGTACTTAATTTTCCCTAACATGAATCTGTATATATATATATATATATATCTCCGGAAAAAAAAAATAAAAATTATATTTTCTAGCATTACAGCTTGCTGGAGAATAATAATTGGGCCACTAGCTAGTACTGTGAGGGCATGGATCAATTATAAGCCAAATTGGAGAGAAAATTTGAAAAATCACTATTGAGCTATATATATGGGCATCAAATTATTGCAGTGACCTTGAACATTGCACGATTTCTTTATTTCTTAATAGCTATATGTTTTGCCCATCAAATCCACAAATTTTGATGACTTGATGTTCGAAATCACTCCGGATCTCTCTCAAAATCCTAATGCACACATTTAAAGTTTAAAGATCACATCAAATCATTCGGTTGTATGATTGAAGCCACGTGAGACTGAACGGAAATTTTGATCTTAATGGATTGATTTCACGTGTAAATCACATGCGCGTAGGTCGTGTAACAGTGACGCATCCAATGTGTCACACTTTAAAACCATCGGTTTCATATCTTAATCGACGGCTGAGGATCAACGAGAATAGCGAGGAAGAAGGGCCTCCACAGCTGAAAAAAACGATGATGATGGGTCCACTTGAACGTGATTGATCATTTGATCGTGTGACCGTCAAAATCCCCTGGCGATTAATTGACAAGGGTTTCTGTGTCTGGTGATGAAGATCAAGGTTACGACAATGTGATCCAGAATTGTTTTGTTGGTGGTGATAAATCCAACACGTGTGCCCTAATGTAGGACCATAAGCTGAATCTCTTTGCCTCGTCTAAAGTCTAAACCAGAGGAAACATATGCTCGGTGGAGAAGAAACACTTTCTTTATTAGTTAACAGCCAGCCACCCATTGGATTATTATTAGTCTCTAGCTCCAGCAAATATTATATTCTCCGTATAAAATATATTTTATCATAGTTTAACTATATATTTATCCAAAAACTAAAAATTAAAATATCGTAAAAATTTCATATTAACATCGAGTCCGAATTTAAATTAGAATATACAGGGACGGTGTTCACGGCCTTTGGATTGGACCTAATTTTGTGGGCATTTTTTTTTTTTTTTGTGCGCGCGCGCTCAGAGAAAACTATCGAAGGGGCAATGAGATTTCAAATTATTAGTATCTTATAAGTTGACAGCCCCCAATAATCATTTTTACATTAATTTTCATTTTGTTTTTGTTGGGAAATTTTTAATCCCACCTAAGATGTTTTAATAAAAAATATCAAATAAATAATAAATAAAAAATATATGAAAAATAAAATCAATCACATAACATAAAAATTTACGTAGAAAACTCTTATATCGGAGAAAGACCACGGCCGCCAAGGACGATTAAAGAAAAATTCACTATGTGAAAATTTATTACAATTATTTTAGTATTTCTCTCACACTTAAAAATTCAATAACATCCAATTTCTCAATAGACTATTGTTTCTCTCGTATTAGAAACTGTTTACTTGCAGAGAAATAATTGTTGTGTTATACTAAGTGAATCCAACCTCTCTTTATATAGTGTTTATTTCTTGTATGAAAAATATTTCTTTTCTTATTATACTAGTTATATTCCTCTTTGAATAATTCAAATCCTAAAAAGAAAATTACTTATTCCTTAAAGAAAAATCCTACTAAATAAGAAAATATCCTAAGAAATCCTTATTTATTTCCTAACAATCTCCACCTTGGCAAATTTTTCAATTAGACTACAAAACACGATCCACTATATATCCATATAACCATGTCGTCTCCACCTTATTTACTCCTCCAAAACTACACTCACGTAGGGCTTATGAGAATTACTTCACCATAGGTAAAATCTTCTCATTTATCCAGCAATTGCAATTCTCTACACTGCGAATGATCATCCTCCACAATATCTAGAGTACATATGTTTGCCACATGTCGATCATCTTGCTGAAAACCCACTCCTATATTTGGTTTTCTTGAGAGTCCTCAACAATTGTAATTCTCTACACTATGAATTATTCACACACCGTGGATAAATGTCAAACCATGCCTTGTGCACAAATCTTGTGGACCCGTTAGCAGTAACACATCCTTTTTCATGACACGCCAAAAAGGATGAACCAATCTCTCGTAGAGAAAAAAACACACCATTAGCTAATTTTATCAGTATCTCTATGTACTGGTTTAGAGCTATTTGCCAAACTTATTCTATTTCGACAATCTTCTTTAACGTGCCTTGATTGTTTATACACCTCCAGGATTTTCCACCACTGGGAACATGGTTCACATCACCCTTTCTTTCTTTGTGTAATCAGATTGAATTAATACATTATTGACTTGAATTTACTATTTGAAAAATTATTACAATCACTATATTATTTTTTCTTACACCCAAAACTCCAATAACACACAATCTCTCAATATAACTATTGTTTCTGTTATACTAGAAACTATCTACTTGTAAAGAACTAATTGTTATGTTATGTCAACAAGTGAACCAAACCTCCTTATACATAGTGATTATTTTTTGTAAGAGAAGTATTCATTTTCTTATAGGATTTCTCCTTCAATAAGTCAAGTCCCATATGGAAAATTACTTATTTCTTGAATAAGAATCTTACTAAACAAAGAAAATATTATAAGAAATCCTTATTGAAAATAAGACATATTTCCTAACAAGAGTTTTTACATGAAATTTCCAAAAATAGATAAATAAATTTAAATCATAGTTGATATGGTCTTTAATTTTTCTTTTGAAGAAATCAATTTTTCTTAGATAAATAATAAAAGTTTCAAAATTTTATGTGGTATTCATCAAGTGGTTAATAATTTTTTTTTAAAATTGTAAGAGAATTGACTACGTTATTCCACCATTCATTTGATAAACTATCACAGACTCATATTAATTATACATATAGAGTTGACGTTGACAAAAATAATTAAATTAAGGTGATATATTTGTGAATTTTATGTGAACCTTTTAGAGTTAGGTTTCTGTATCTGCTAAACAAGATTCAGTACATCACATGAGCTCGACACAAGAATTTATTTAGAACCTAACAGCTTGCAAAATTAATAATGAGCTGTCGAGGTACCAAACATCTAAAAAACTCCTATTAATTTCTGCTCACGCAACGTCTAGCTAGCACATGCAAATATGCAATTAATGCTTCTAGTGTCCTTGCCGTACTGTTTCTCACTTAAGTAATTCATTCTACTTTGGGGCATTCAAGTGAGAAGCCACACACATGCTCATGCCATCACCAAATTGTTTCATTAATTAGTAACTCCAAATTAATTAATTTCGATATCAAAGAATCTCTCTTATCCTAATATTGTTACTAATAGTCCTATTCTATTAGCTTTTGGCAGGATTGAAGTAACAATATGTCCACTTTTTATCGCATCGTTAACATGATCATCTCACGTTAGTCACGATAAGTTATATTTCATTAGGAAACAACATTATGTATTATTCTCGTAATTAATCTCTTACTGTATAAGCATATATATGAAGTCAAATTAGAGCTAGAGCTAGGGTTACAGTCTTTTCGGGATAAGCACTTTTCCAGCTAGGATGCCGATGCTGATTCGAAAGAGGTAACTCGGACAAGCACACTAGAAACGCGGTTCCGAAGTCACAGGGTCCCCAGCAGAGACAGTTCAAACTTGACTAGGCTGCAGGAACTTTCTGCACGACCATTTCTTTATTCTTGTTCGCTATATATATCGTAAATACCATAGTAAGTTCCCATGCATCGACTTCTACACATGATCGTACTCATACATAAACAGAACATATACGAGCATTACAAAATATCCATTTGCTTTTTATAATTCTTCACCGTGGATCCATAAAGTTTACTCCTCGTTATTTGTTTTACCCTTTTTAATTTAGCTAGATCCAGTGGCACACATGAATGATAACATGGACATCCAAGCATGCGTTATCTATAGTTAATGTTTTTTGATGAACACAGGGTAAATATTCGTCTAATCTTTATATTTTAACTTAAGTACTTATTTAGTCTATTATATTTAAAAAAATACCTCAAAACACCATTATAATTAAAATATATTACATTCTTTCTCTTAATTTTACTTTGCTTTTACAATACTACTCTTGCAATAATATCGTTGACATTAATTAATTTATCTACAAAAGTTTAATTAGAAAATTAACCAATAATTATTTATTACCAAATTAACTAATAAATATTAGTATAAAAGAATTAGTATTTTTTGTACTTGTGCAACAATCTTGCCAATAATTTATTTATAAATAAAAATTAATATCAGTCAACTTAAAGAAATGTTTAATATCCTTGCAATAATATTATTAATATTTATTTTATAAAAAAATTAATTTACCAAATTAATCTTAAAAGTAAAATAATAACAAAAAAATCATGAAAATATTTATGTTTCTTTTAAGGCTAATTTGATAAATTATCGTTTTTTTTCATTAATATCCTCAAGAAGGTAAGAATATTGTTGTAAGGGTATTATTATGAAAGGAAAGAAAAAGTAAGGGTGGGAGAGTAAAATATTTAACAACAAAGGTGTCTTGAAATATTTTTTAAAAATATAAGAACTAAACAAATACTTAAGTCAAAATATAGGGACTAAATAAGAATTTACTCAATGAACATAGATACTAATTAATACAAATGTGTGTCACTATGTTGGATCATAGAAGCAGAATTTTTCATAATCTTAACTTCCTTTGAGTGAAAATACATTTGCATAGGCATATAATTGGCACAGTTATTAAATTCCAACTCAACCGTACATAATCACAATACTCTAATGCACCGTCCACAAGATCTTTTAGGATAATTATTGTTTAAGAAAAATCAATGGAGTACGTAAACAAGAAGTCATATTCCGCATGAATGGATGTCACATTCATAAAATCATGCATAGATATATTGTTACAGTGAATGAGCATAAGGAGCATGGTAGTACAACCATAATGCTCGACATATATGTGAATGCTTGGATAAAGGATCATGAGGAACAATAACATGAATGTTTACAAAACATGCTAGCCCGATATGATGGTGCTACTTGCATTACTAGTCATATATATATATATATATTTCCACAAAATAATTGATAGCAGAGACCCCTTCAAGAAGGCAAATCACATGGCTTGTTCCCAAAGATCACCAAATCAAACGGCCAGGATCAAATCCCACCAAGTCATCAAGTAACCAACAGCCCTACGATCTGTCCCATATTTCCAACTTATAGTGCCGGCCTTTAACCGGTGTTTTGAGGGAGCAAAAATAGTCCCCACGTTTTGCCTCTCATGTGACCGACCACCAATCCTTTGTTGACCTGTCATTGCTCCCACTATGTTTTCTCTTCTCTTTAACTTCTTTTAAAGTCACATTTTTGTTTCACTTTTTTTTATAATACCTTAGCTAACAAGCTATATACATTGATTCAAATTGCAAAAAAAAAAAGTTGCAACCCTAATTCACCAACAGCCGTATAGCAATGGAACTTGAGATAACAGAGCTGAGACTGGGGCTCCCGGGTCGCGACGGCTGCGAGAGTGGTCTAATTAGTTCATTGGACAGCACTAAGAATGAGAAGAAGAGGGCTTTCTCTGATATATGTGATGAGACCTTTTATGAGACTAATGGTGACCGGAAAATTAACCCAACGAAGAGCCAAGTTGTGGGGTGGCCACCGGTGTGTTCTTATCGGAGAAAGAACAGCTTTAACGAGAAAGATCGCGGTGAATCATCGAAAATGTACGTGAAAGTTAGCATGGATGGAGCTCCTTTTCTTCGTAAAATTGATTTGGGCATGCACCAAGGGTACCCTGATCTCGCCATGGCTTTGGCGAAGCTCTTTGGTTGTTTTGGATTAAGTAAGTACGCTTAATATTCAACTTTTCTCCTTTAATTTCTAGGATTATCTATTCAACTTTGGGAATTGTTTAACACATTTAGCCATGCAAAAATTATATTTAATAAGCAAGATTATATTAGAAATTTCTCTCTGTCGTGTATTTTTGAAGCTTATACAGAAACTTTAGTGAGGGAATAGCTTTAAGCTTATTGCGTGCTTTAAAAGGTGAAGGAATAATCATTCTTTGGCATACGTGCGTTACACAAATAGCAGCTTTTTCTGTGTTTGTTCCTAAAGGAATACAAATACGGAAAGAATTTTAAAGTTGATTCAGCTATGGAATTTTCTTTGAAAAGAATATTAATTAATTAAAATTGAATACATGATTGGATAACTATATGGATGGACGCTCCCGCATGTCATAGAATTGTTTTTCAGGTGAGAGGACATAAACAAGATTAATTAATGCATAAGTCGAAAACATAGACAACAAAAATTATGTAAGTGATTGTTGGTGATATATGCTGGCAGGCGAGGCCTTGAAGGATGCAGACAGCTCTGAATTTGTTCCCATTTACGAAGACAAAGATGGAGACTGGATGTTAGCTGGAGATGTACCATGGGAGTAAGTTTCTTCAGCCGTTTAATTAATTATGATTATGATGATAAGTGTTACAGCTAGATTAATTAGCTAGACAATTTAGTTCATAGTTTAATTGTCAAATAAATTGTTCTTAAGACTTAGCCAGTGGTTTTTAGGTTTTTTTTTTATTGGTTACCCGAATTTAAATTCTGGGATAATTTAGGCTTCATCCACCCATCTTCTTACAAAAATAAAAAATCAAAATCGTCAACTAAACTAATTAAAGATCTGAAACAAATTAAATCTCCTTTTTTATTTATGAACAACAAACTGTATATATGTATAGTGAATTGATATGGGTGGGATCCAACTACAGTAAATAATACCTCTAAAGGCGTAGTCGAGTTGGTTGGCAGTGCAATCTGTCGCCCCTCACTTATGTGGATTCGGGTTCGAGTCTTGGGGGTGGGGAGAGTGTAAAAATTGATTTGGGCTTGCCCACTCCCCTTTCCTTCTAAAAAAAACTACTATAAATAATATTTGCAACTTCGATTAATGATATTTGCTTTTTTGAAATCGACTTTTCAGAGATGGAAAAAAAATAAGCCCTAATTTTTTTAAAAAAATTACGTTTCTATATTTTGGGAAATGAGCTCTAAAAGATATAAAAAATTTAATTTCTAAAAATTAGTCTTAATAATTTCAAAATTTTGAGGGGAGAAAAGAATTAAAATTGTTCTTCTGTTTTTTTTTTTTCAGAATACTAAGTCCATGTCATAAAACTGTACAATTTTTTAGACCGCAATTTTGTGAAAAGGACAGTGGCAAATATGCCATTCTATAGTAATTTACACCTCAATTCGCAATTTCGCACTGATTATTTACTTATTCATGGTGGGGCTCTTGGCTCTTGCTGCCGACACAAGCAAATTCCCTGATCATAGAGTGTCGGTCAGAGGACCATATTGTCCTCAAAGACCATGTCCCGGTCAAGCTAGAAATTATAGCCAGTGTGAATGATAATAAAGAATCTCGCCCACATATTAAACTTTGACTAAATTTCCACATGCCCTCCAATTGAAAAGCATTTAGAAACATCCTCGCATTAACTTCAACTTTATGTTGACCCTTTTATTTGACTAATCATGCTTAGCTGAATAATTAAACTTGAAACATATTATGACCCAAGCTTTAGAGGAAAAGAAATCATGAAGAGAGATTAAGTAAATAAAATTATCACAAGCACATTCAATTATCTGTACTCCATATATAAAATAAAGAATGATTAGAATCCCTCATCATTAGATTAGAAATTTTTGCTAATATGGAGTTCGTTCTCAAAACAGTTGTGAACTAATCGTAACAACACCACGTATATATGGTATGTTTTACGTTTCAAATATGACCACAAGGTAATGATAGAAGTTAAACAGATGCCACATCAACATATATGTATAAGTGACTTCATATAGTTTGTGTCAAAGGTTATGAATGATTTTGATTGATTAAAAAATTGCTGGTTATGGTTACAGGATGTTTGTTGAAACGTGCAAGAGGCTAAGGATCATGAAGAGATCAGAAGCGAAGGGTTTTGGACTGCATCCAAGAGGAGCTCTTGAGGGAACTTCGAAGAATTAACGAGCGATCAAACGAAGATCAAAATTGAAAACCCAATTTGATCGAAATGGAGAAATTTGACAGAATTTCAACTACACGGTTTCTATTTGATGATGTTTATTATTTATTCCATCATAATTACGCAGACAATTCTTGTTGAAATTATGACCGTACCTCTAGCTATAGCTATATGAATCGGGATAGAAACCCTTGATATATAGGAAAGTTAAACTTGTCTGTTATATATCTTCGATCGTCGTGAATGATGTTGGGAGAATCCTGATCCCATATATTTCTGCTTAGTTTAACCATTTTGTTTTTCAAATAATTATGCATTGTTTTTCAAATTTAATTATCAGATGAATTTTCTTCAATGACACTTAATTTTTTTTCATACTAACAAATTGATAATTGATCCCTACAGCATTAGAAGAGACCTTTATAATTTGATATTACTTTGGAGGATCAAAATAACCCATTTGTCCTGGAATCCAGAAAACTTGTCAACTTGATTCAAGACACAAAAATTATTAATTTAACCCAATTAAAAATTTAAGTGCAAATTAATATTGGAGAATTTTTTGAACAAAACCCATGTTCCCATATCCTTAAACCAGCGGATTTTTTTTTTTATTTCTTTAAAAAGAACAAATTAAAAAGAATGCACATGATCAGCGGGACAACATTGAACTCAATGACTTGTTTAGTTTCTGGTACAGAATCTGATCTGAATTCTAACTCGAAAGGATATTCCAAGCATCAACTAACAAATTTAGTATTAAATTAATCATCTCTTAATTCATTAATTGATGAACTCTGACATAATTGTATGTGTGCAGCTCAATCGTTATCGGTTGGAGATGTGATTCTTGAGTTTAATCTTGACAAGAGCATTCGTTATTTTAGTTTAGAATCAAACAACCTTTGTTTTTAATTTATTTTACGCAATTAATATATAAAACATTAGATGATTTAGATCAGTAATGCGCATATTATGTACAGTTCATATTGTAACACATATGTGTGCACTAAAATATGTACACATAACATCGTTTAGTTAATTCACAGATTCGTTAGGTATACTGTGGATTGATTAGTAGTTTTAATTTAAAAACCAATCTTTCTCCATTGTTTATGTAATCTGCAATGCTTAGAAATACGTGAAGCCAATGAATGTCACAATCTCTGACTGTCTCTTTGCAACGAACTTCGTTCTGCTACAGCTAATTATAAAATGCTGAGTGGTTTTAATTTGTTAATGTATAATTTATGGATTCACCACAGACAACAGTTCGTTGCATGAGGTCCGATTAGCTACTTTTATTCGGCAAAGTGGGGTGCAAGAAAGAAAAAATAAAAAAATAAATTTGTTTTCTTTCCCAACGATAAATTAACAAACTAAACTCTAGCAGTGCTATGCTTATAGTGTATCGTGTACTCCAGGTATCTAAATTCGTTACGGATCAAATTTTAGGTTATATTTATCTTCAAATAATTGAAAAGAAATCTCTGCCACTGAAGTGGCGTCTCTTTTTTTTTTTTTAAAAAAAAATCTAAATATACCTTAACTAGTTTAAATTCTAAACGTAATGAATGTATAAATTTAAATGATATGTTTTAATTTTAATCAATTAAATTATTAAGTCTGTTTATTTTTTTCTACTTAATAAAAATTCATTAACATCTACTAATGTAGAAAATAAAAGGTTGTATTCAAGTGAATATAATTTATATTATGATAATATATTGTCTTATTTGAATTCTTTGATATGTTTATTATTTGTTTAAGATTTATAATTTGTAAAGAAATAAATGTTAAAATACTAATTTTCAAATTTATTAAATTAAAAAAAATCAGCAACTTAATATCATTAATTCAAAAAAACTCTTAATACTATTTTTATAGTTTGTTTAACATTTTTTTTATAATGTCCACAATTTTTTTTATTAAAGTGGTATCACGAGTAGGGGTGTTCATAATAAAATTCGATCCACTTAATCCGCCAGATCCATAAAAATTTGATCCGTAAAAATTCGATCTGTGGATTGATAGATTGGATTTGGATTGAAATTTTAAAAATCAGCAATCGGTGGATTAGATATGGATTGACTTCTGTAAATCTGTAAAAATCCATGAATCCGTAAAAAAATAAAAAATATTTATTTAATTAAATAATTAAACTTGTACATATGACATTAGTACTTACGGACAATAATATAAAATAAATAAATAAATATAATTTCTTAAACAGTTAATTTTCACATACTGATATAAACAAATGATATTTTTTCTTTTTGGTGCGTCATACTTTAAAACTTTGAATATATTTTCTAGTTTTATTCAAACAATTTATTTTTTAAAATTTTATTTAATTTTAAATTTGATCGGTAGTAAAGTTATTTTTATATTAAATTTTTAGTTCGTAAAAAAATTCACAAAATGATGAATTGGATATGGATAGAGTTAAATCCGCTTCCAATCTACAGATATATGGATTGAGTTAAATCCGCATCCAATCCACAGATATATGGATTGAGTTAAATCTGTATCCGATTCCCAGATGTATAGATTAAATTTAGATTAAGTTTCACTGATCTGTGAATTAAATTGAATTAAAAATTTAAAATATGATAGAATATTAATTGATACATAATCCATAAAATTCGATACACTCGAACAACTCTAATCACGATTACTTTTTGAAATTATTTTTACTGACAAAGTCTAAAGTTTTTCTTCTGTAAACAAAACTAGCTTTCAAGCAAGAATTTTTTAACTTAATCATGACAAGACAACTTGTGGGCAGAAACCACCGAATCTTCAACAAAGTATAGAACGTGGAAACCTAGAAATTATTTAGTGGGAAAATTTGGGAGAATCTTATCAGACAAGAGTGAAGAAATTAAACGAAAGTGAAACACAATACAAAAAAGCACTTGCGGGCAAAAAAGGGAAAATGCTTATCTCGAAGGTCGACCGCGCATAATATTTAATCAGCATTTATATTAACTTTTGTGATATGCTTTTGTTTCATAAAGAAAGATATTTGAAAACAAGAGAATTACCCCAGCCTTCTATTATTTACAAAATTTTATATCAATTTTTTAAAAGAATTATGTGCATAGAGTGGTGATCAAGTATGTGATTGAGTGCGTGTCAAATTATTAGTATAATTGGGAGAGCTATGAATATGGATCTAAGCATGTTTGAAGTAACAACCTGGCTTACCTTCAATGCAAAATGCTTGAAAATGAACCTAAAAGTTTAGGTCTAGTCAGTAGACACAATGATGCTTAGCTACATGGAGAAATGATGTGACCTAATGTTAACAGAGCCAGCAATTTAGTTGATTTATATGTAAAGAGAGAATGGCTCAAAAAATTTAGAAAATAACCATGTTTGATCAAAATAAGAAATTTTATGTGTTTAGGGTGAAACATAAAATATTCATCAACTTGTGCTCTGAGACTGAGTGTCTTCACGCGATTTATTGATGGCTATTTTTTTTTTTTCCTGTTGAAAGTACATATTGGTGACTGTATTTCTTATCTTGTTTACACTTTTAAGGCTAATTATAAACACCAACTAGGTACTCGAATTGACCCATTTTTATGATCATCTAGTAGGGATACGTATAGTATGAAAGTTTTAAATAATCTCTTATTGAGTTACGCGAATTAAATAATAGAAATTAAATTACAAAAATTCTCACCAAATAATGATTCGGTAAACAAAATTACTTTATTTATTCAATATCTAACTTCTTGACACAATCATAATCATATGTGAATAAAAATGGATCAGTTCTGTGTGATCAACAATTTAAACTGTGTTATGACTAAATCCATAACCAAATTTATTCCTATTATTTTGAGTGTGACTATTACATGGTTCTTAGGTACACCTGAATACGCATAAATAAAAAAATCATGGATACATTTAGTCAACAAATTGACTATTTTTTTTTCTCCTTTCACCTGCTTAATGATATTAAGAAATCCACTAATTTACGTGCTTCTCCTTTTGTTATAAGGTGAGCAGTATAATTATGAGATTAGTTTTGACAATGAATAATCTTGTTAATATATACAATTAATCATGAGCGTGTTGAAAAGAGGTTGGTGCACTTGATCAATTTTTTTAATTTTCTTTCTCGAGTCTATTATTTCAAACTAAGCTAGAGAATTCCCAATTTTTTTTTTAAAAGAAAAAAAAAGAGAAATCATTAGGTTACCCTCCATTACTCAAAAAAGAAAAAAGAAAAAAAGAAAAAAAAAAGGAAAATATTGGACAATTGATTCTTAAAGCAGACAAGAATTTTATATAAGATTTAGATGCATGTGGCCAAATAATGAAATATAGCTATCTTCTCTATCTAATGATGTTGGGTTTTAATTGCCTTTTTTTCCCAATACCCTTTGTTCGGGTGGGTAAGATATACACAATGATTCCATTATTTAAAATATAGGAAACACAATATATTTTTCTCCATGATACAAAAAATAAAACAAACTATACACTTTATGATAGAAAATAAAATAAAATAAAATAAAATAAAATAAAATAAATCTTTAGTTAATCATATAATAAGTAGGGGTGTTCAGAATCCAATCTGATCTGCTTAATTCATCTGATCCGTAGAAATTCGATTCGTAAAAATTTGATATGTGGATTAATGGATTGGATTTGGATTGAAATTTTGAAAATCCGCAATCGTTGGATTAGATATGGATTGACTTATGTAAATCCGTAAATATGTAAAAAATAAAAAAATATTTATTTAATTAAATAATTAAACTTATAAATATAGCATTAGTACTTACTGATAATAATATAAAATAAAAAATAATTAAATAAATAAATATAGCTTCTTAAACAATTAATTTTCACATACTGATCTAAACAAATGAGATTTTTTTCTTTTTGGTACGTCGTACTTTAAAATTTTGAATGTATTTTATAACTTTATTCAAATAATTAGTTTATTTAAATTTTATTTAATTTTGAATTTGATTAGTAGTAAAGTTATTTTTATATTAATTTTTTTATTTAGTTAGTTCATGAATTGGACAAAATAAAAAAATTTTAGTCTGTAAAAAGATTCGTAAAATGGTAGATTGGATATGGATTGAGTTAAATTTGCATCCAATCCACACATATATGGATTGGATTTGGATTTGGATTGAGTTTTACTGATCCGTGGATTAGATTGGATCAAAAATTTAGAATTCACAAAATCGTAAATTGGATATGGATTGATGCCTAATTCGTAAAATTCGATCTGCGAATACCCCAAATAATAAGCAATTGACCATAATGCACTTTAAGCGTTATTTTCCTTCCTAACTTAAAAATTAATGTTCTTTTCTTGTTAGGCTTTTATTGGTCAAGTATACATGTGCGCCTCATTTTTTAGCAACAAACTATATTTAGTTCGTGCTTAATTCTGGTACTTATGATGATGAATCATAATTAGTCTTTACTTTAGGGGTGTTGACGAAAATAATCCCACAGGATTTCTCTAACCTTGGATCGACGGTTTTGTGTCTGCAAAGCCGCGGGCGGAAGCGGACACGTGTCGGAGGTAGACAAATTCTCCTAGTGACAATAGCCAAAAAAAAGTTTGTTATTTTTTTTTTTAAAATATAGTTTCCGACAAAGAAACATGATCACATGGGTGCGTGGTGGGTCCCAGAAACGGAATTTTCTTAAGTTTAGCTGGTGGTCACATAAAAGTTGACTTGTACTTTCAGAGCCCAACACGTTTACAAGTGTGGGCCCCAGACTTTTTTCCCCCTGTACGTTCAATACACTAGATCACAGGCCAATGGGGGTTTTTGATTCGGTGTTTGTGACTGTACAGATCACATGTATACTTGTGGGGTCCGTTTATGATCAATTGGATTTCAATTTCTCTTGCTTTTCAGAATTTTTTTTCAAAATAAAATAATTGTTTTTTTCTTCTATAAAATGGTTAATGATTAATTCTGTAACCTAGAGTGCATTTTTTCAATTTCAATAAACAAACCTTGTAATGATGTGATAACGTGGTTTAATATTTTGAGTAATGTAATAGTTACAAATTTTCATATGAATTATTTTTATATAAATTGATGTGATGTTATGTAATTAGTTGAATGAAAACATTAGTTAATAACAATAAATATATACACTAAGTGATGTTTTCATTGAACCACTCATATGACGCCACATCATTTTATACGAGTTTGTGATTATATCATTTTTTTAATATTTTTAAAATAAAATTATGGTGATTATAAATAATAATACTTTAAAAATTATGAATTTATTTATAATAGCTTACATTTTCAATTCTTAATATTTTTTAGTTTCTTAATTGAATTTTTACCTATGTTAAATTTGGAAAATTTTTTGTGATCTTATTTTTTAAAAAGAAAAGAAAAAAAAATGAAAAAATTCTTATGATTACAACCAAAAAAAATACTGAACTTAACGACAGACAGCGGGGAATGAAATCAAATTTATTCTGCTGGGATCTTGGGGTCCACAATAATCAATTATTGTACTATTGTCCACACGCAATAATAACCCATCAACACAATAAGAAAATGTATATAATAGAATATTAGATTTTCCATTAAATTAAATTTGGAGAAAAAAAAACCCTGAAAGTCATGAAAACGACCGGCTCAGACCGACCAGCCAATGGGTCCCTGAACTTTACCGCACTCAAAATCACACGCTCATGTACAGTTACCTACATGGATAAATCATAACCGCTCTCTTAAGGACACGTGTTGAATCGGGAGTGGTTGCGTTATTTTGCCGGCCATAAACTCTCGCGCACTCTTTATACATGGGTCTCACTGAGTTATGGTGAATGTAACTTGCATTTTTTAATAAGATGTATATAAATCTCATAATTTATATTATTTTCAAATTACATTAACACTAACTTATCCATTGCCTTTATATATACCCTTCACATTTCACATTAAGCAACATGCACTTTTGTCACATAATTTGGTTACCACAGTGGTTCACAGAACAAAGCAAAATTTGGCAACCTTAGAGAAAATGTCGCCGGAAAAAGTTAATCATTTGCCGGAATCCGACACGAAGCTTACGTTAGGCTTACCCGGCGGCGGCGGCGGCGAGTGTCATCGGACGAAAGCGGGCACGAAACGTGGCTTCTTAGAGACCGTTGATCTAAACCTCATGAGCTCAAGCGACGATAACAAACATTGTGAAGAGAACGATGCCTTGGCCTCAACTAAAACCTCAGCAACCAAGTACGACATAAAAATAAAATCTTTATATTTCTTATTTTTATGCATGTTAATTACGTCCTGATGTGAGCGGGATTCGGACCCAGATGATTTTATATTGGCTAAAGTTGTATATTTTGATAGGGCACAAGTGGTCGGGTGGCCGCCGGTAAGAGCATATCGGAGGAATGCTATGAAGGGCAGCTGCAAATTTGTAAAGGTGGCAGTTGATGGAGCTCCATATCTAAGAAAAGTTGACCTTGAGACGTACCATAGTTATCAAGAAGTCTTGGGTGCTTTAGAGGACATGTTCTCATTCTTGACCACAAGTAAGTTTTGCAAATACAATTTTTTTAAAATAAATTTTTTAAACAAAGAAAATTTATTTTGTGCTCTTAATTTACTGTTATTTATTTATTTATTTTGGTTATAGGGAACTTTTTAAACGAGAGAAAGATTATAGATAATGTAAATGGAGTTGAGTATGTACCAACTTATGAAGACAAAGATGGAGATTGGATGTTAGTTGGAGATGTGCCATGGAAGTAAGTTTAACTTGAGATTATCCTTTAAAGATTCAATTCAACGGCTTCATAATTTTTTTCGTTGATAAATTCATATATTAATCAGTTGGTAATCTTTCGTTTTACAGAATGTTTGTTGAATCTTGCAAGCGAGTAAGGTTGATGAAATGCTCGGAAGCAATTGGGTTAGGTAATTAAAAATCTTCAATTTGATTTATTTCCCTTGTTAAAATAAAAATAAAAATAAAATTCTTGGGGTACTGATTTTTTATTTTATTTTATTTTTTATTTTTCTGTTCTTGTGATGCAGCTCCAAGAACACCTGCAAAAAGTTCAAGCAAAAGTTGAAGAACGAATAACAGAATAAGGCCTTAATTATTATATGAGGAGGCATTCTTGGAGTGACAATGAATCGCTGTACATAGGCTTTTGATTGATTTGAATTTAACATACACCACTGTGTTTTCTTAGGAGAGTTTTGATGATTAGATTTAGATCAATTAATATTAGAGAAATAAGAGAGCCCTGCCGCCTGTAATTATATAATATACATTATCAGAAGTTACATACAGTAGTATTGACTGTTTCTGGGAATTTTTCTTTTATTTATTTATTTATTTTTTGGCTTTATTTTCAGAGTTGTCTTTTATGTTATACTTCAACACAAACACTTGCAATGCTCAATCAATATGATCCATACAAGAACTTCTAATGCTAAGCAAGGATGGATCTTATATAATAATCAGGATTAAGAAGAAATTCATCTTTGAACAAAGACATTGGCACATGTCTGGTTTCCTATAAAAAACAGTTAGAATCACAAAGAAAGAAGAACTTGTTCAACCAAATGAACCACCGTTGACATGATTGTAGTGAAATTATAATTATGATGCATACATGCATGCTGTGATATACATTTGGCACATGCCCGGTTTCATTAGAAAAATGAATGAAAAATCTGCTTCAGATGATTAATTAGATTCTGGTGGTTATCTGGTTGATGGTATTTTGAGCCAAAATGTTAACGGATGCCGAAATTTTTCTTGTAAAAGATTGTGTTTGGCTTACCGGATGATTTGATGGAACACAGAAGGAGAATGAATGCAGTTTTCAGATGCAGTAGGTTTTGATAAACTAAGAAAATTAAGAATTTGATTCAGTTTGGCCGGTTGTTAGTGTGAGGATCAGTTGAGTTATTTGTTACAGAGATGAAAGATATGGCTGATGATTAGTACACGTAATTTGTGTTCAACGTAATTATGCAGCTGATTTAAGCGAGCTTGTGGATAGCCGAGAAGTTGTTTGAATCTTGACAGCTGATTTGGAAGTATACTTTCTTTCACAAGCACATGCTGCATTCTTTTACTACTCTTTGTTTCAAAATCTTGAACTCGATGCAATGCCATTGCCATTGATTTTGATACATGAATGCAGTATCTGATCTTGATCTCCTAATAATACTCTGCTATCTGACTGCACCACATCAAATTGACACGAAAAGTTCCCAGAATCCATTATATATTTACTTGGATCCGAAGCATGGGTGATCTCCTTGTGGTCTCATACATCCCATGGTATCAGAATCACCTCGTGTCCTCATATTGCAGTTGTTTGAGTCATGTTTCTTGGTATCATGATCGGTTAACTTTTAATATATCCTATTGAGATGATTCGACGCTGATATCTATCTAAACACATAAAAAATGTAATCATTTCAATTGATCATCGCATTGACTGTTGAAGTAGCTTACAATGATGCCTAACAAACAGAAAAAAGGCTCTTGTTGCTTCGCTTTTCATAGAATTTAATTTATGCAGTGTTTGGTTTGATTACGTTATATTTGCAATTTCAAAGAAAGTGACATGGAATATTGCAGCTTCAAGGACTCGTTTGCTTTGCATTTAAGCTAATTTCCCGGTATGGTTTTAACATTCGAAAATGTGACTGATGTTTCCACATTTTGCATATTGTTTAACATTGAGAGGTTGAATGTCTGTTTCTGCAAGATCACATCACCATGTGCTGTCACTGTGGTCCATGAACTTGAAGTAGAATTGTAGCATGAAATGTTTGGTTTGTAAAATTTTTAGATAAGCTGAAGAGGCAAAGCTGAAATTCTGAGAAGGAAAGAACAAAACTGCAGCGGATTACAAAGGATGTGATTGTGAACTGTAATTTTCATCATCCAAATACTCCTTTAATTGGAGCTTCAATGTCGGTATCAATATCCCCTTCAATTAAAATGGAGATGGTTACATCCCTGTGAACATTTAAAGCATCCATGTGACGGGCTTTGAAGCTGAACAAACAACGGGTCTTTGCTACTTTCCACTAACTACCACATTTAATATATACAGATAGACTAGCAAGCAAATTCATTGTACCCCCAAAAAAAAAGGACCCTTTGGCCTTCAAGCAATCAAGCTATATCTCCTCCACTTCTTGCCCATGAAATTTGATGCTACATGCAGTTTGTTTGTCCTTTCACATGAGCAAAAACTGTTATCATTCATATAACAAAGCAGAGAGAGAATCATGGATGCACCGGCACAGCAAGAGAAGTCATATATGGAACACATCAAGAAACGCCATGAAGAGAAAGGCTGCCTCTTTGCATTGTCCGTATTGCTTTTCCAGTTTTTTTTTCTCCCAATTTTATGTTAAGTTTTGGCCTGATGATGGTTTTGCTCTTGATTGTTCTTGCCTTTTTTGTGGTGGCATTATCGTGTGTTTACTTGTTTTGTTTTGATACACACGCTGTTTGCACTTTGCTGCTGCTTTTGCTGCTATGAGTTCTGTGAATGCTGTCTAGACTGTTGTTGCTGCACCTCCTAGTTCATTTTATTGGTTCATACTGGACTGTAATCTAAAGGGTTGTACAGTACTATTACAATGTTTCATGATCGTACTTTATTGCACGAGTTAATCAAAAGTCGAATTTGTTTTGTAAGTATAATCTATCTTTTATTTTATGAAGAAGTTTTTCTTTGTTCCTTGTATACCGTTCAGTTTCTTTATTTTTATCTTGGCAATTGAACCGTGCTAAAGAAAGGAGATGAATAAATAATCTTTATTCAATTAAAATTGCTATCCTACACCAATTTACATTTGCATTTACAATGATTTCTGGCCATTTTTATTGTTAAGTAGCAATAAATTGACTTTTACAACTATCTGAAGCTAAGGAAATAGTTGTCACAAGTTACCTAAATAGGATTCCTCTTATTATCAATTTCAATAATTAGTGTATGTTCCCGATCTGATCCATTGGGTCCTTCGGAATAGAGGGTGGGAAGGTAGGCGAGGTATGCAGGAAGGTAGCGTGAAACAAAATCCTTCACCTGCAACATATCCACCGAAACAAATAGACTTTACCTGCTGAGGAATTGAGGATAAAATAAAAATTCCACGGATAAAATAAAACTATGTTATAAGAGAGAAGATAACTTAACATACCTCCTCGTCAGACATCCCAGGATTACCTGCCTCCCTCATTGCAATCTCAGCCTGTGGAAACCCCAGAAAACTAATTAGATAACTAGGCTACAAGATATAAGAGTATTTGGAGCAAGTGATGCATGGGTAGTTAACCTGCAAACGCCACTGGTACACACAACTTGGATCCTTGATTTTGATAATAATCCATGCCTTTATGAATTTGTCCCATGCGTCAAAGTAAGCTTCAAGATTTTTATTCACTGTCTCCAACTGTGAAAGTAGAAGTTAACTGAGTTTTCCAGCTGGAACAACATTAATCAGTTCCTGCAAAATACATTGAGAGTTCCAACCTGTGGGTCAACAGCTTTAACAACTTCAACGGGAAGAGGTTTGAAACCGAGCATCCAGCCTTCATATAAGACAACCTAATATATCAACCAAAGCACACATCAGTTGTCAGGGGTAATGATACTTTGAAGTATCTTGACAGATAAGGTTCAAGTAGAAAAACAAAAATCAACTGAGTTTGGTCCGCATATTAAATTTGTTCTATTGTCCTTTAGATATGTTGAGACATAATTCAATTGTAAATTTGACCTTACAACAAATCCAATTTGAGTTTTCAACCCTGCAGTATAAAACGGGTTCAAATTCATATTAACTGTACTTGACCATTGCAAGTTTAAAATGAAATTTCTGTTACCGTAAGTGGCCCTTCAATCTCTGGCCATGTTGAAGGATCAGCTCTATCACCCCTCCCACTATATGCTGACTACAGAGTAAAACAGTTAATCATAAGCAACTTCGAAAGGCCAAATGGTGCTTGATGAACAAGAAAAATTAAAAAACTGTGCTCTTACTTTATCATAACGCGGTAGCTTCATCTTTTTACCTAAGAAACTCCAACAAAACCGATCAAAACAGTAGACAAACACACAGTGGTAAGCAAGATGAGCGAATAAGAAACCTACCTTCTTTTGTCAACTTACTTAGAGCTGTCAGTGTCTCAACAGATAATTGAAGATCATGGCTTCCAGCATTTCCACGAAACTGAAAACAGACCAAAATTATTAAAAACAAACCACCCATTTTGAGTAATTTGGTGAGTCACAAATATCAGCACTACTCTTCTGTCAAATTGACAAAATACTAATAAGGAATAAATGGTTACCTCTAAAAGTGCATTTCCTCGATTTGCTTCCCTCAATTTAGCCTACACTTGATATACACTTGCACCATAAAATGACAACCGAAATATGAAGAAAAAGAAGCACACTCCAAACATAAGCTGACTGATTACCTGACCCTCTGCTGTCAAATAGAAATCATCAATAGATATAGTTGCAGACTTCCTGAAAAATTAAACTGTTAGTTTAGATGCTGTTTGTCAAATCATTTCATTGAAAGCAGAGTCAACACACACATAAACTACATCTACGTAGTAAATTTCCATGGTCTCCGAGATACCTGCCAGTGATGCGAAAAAGATAATCAAGAGCAAAGACAAGTGTTGTCTTTCCACAACCTTGTGGTGCGCTAAAACCAATCTGCATAACACAAACAAGTAAGCACCATTATCAATATTTGACCATCTGCATCCATTGCAGTGACCTTTGAACCAGTGAAAACCCCTATCACATTCCCAAATGATCACTTATCAAATTTGTGCCTCTTTAAGCCTTCATATACTAGAGAAACTAGCCACAAAACAGTTACTGAAATCAGAACAGAAAATAACATGTGTGCACACATACCACCAAGGGAGGTATATCTTCTCCATCCTTAAACTGGGACACATGCTGGGAAATTTTATCTTCACACCAGAAGAAAACAGGTAGGTAGTAGTGAAAAAACCTAACTTTCTGTGGGATTGTAAGATACAGTTCATTGAGCTGAAACAGCCGACACAAGTACGAGTTGTACGCTATCCACTTGTCAATCGCGTCACCTATCTTTTCTTTGGAAAAGCCCATCTTGCCTATGAGAGGACCTGAGCATATAAACTCAAAAAGGTCCTGAACAGATGAAACTTCAGCAGGTTTCGTGGGAATGGCTGAACATACTAGGCCCTGCTTCAAATCAGGGCAACGTTCACCACTTCGAAGCATGGAATTATTTTGCATCCATGAACACCCACTTCCAGCAGAAAGAGCCTCTGAAAATAGAAACAACAAAAGATAAGGTTGCTCATAAGACCAGTTGAAAACAATGGACAAATAATGCAGTGATTCTATCATAAGCCCACATTTAAAAGTACAAGACACTCGGCATTTTGCATATATGAGAATTTATGAAATATTGAATTCAATATGGTATCACTAGTGCAATGCTCTAAGACTAGAAACACAGAAAGAGTACTTCAAAAATTTAAAATTGAAAATTAAGCCATTTTCTCAGTGGGGATTTTCATTTCGATGAGTTCCATTTTATTCCATCCTAAGAAACGAGAATTATATATAGAAAGCACACTTGTGGATGCTCAATAAAGTACATTATATTAAGACATTTTTTTTTTTAAAAAAAAAACAGTCATGAATTTTAAGTCCTCTAACAATACGATCAATATTATTAAGTTTCACAACATTTTGGATTATTAGTTTATAGGCAATTAATAATAAGAAGGCGCCGCGGTATAAGGCAAAAGTTCAAACTCAATATCACCATGAATAAAAAAAATACAATACAAAAAAAACCACAAATTGAAACTTTAACGCAGAATTGAAAGAATTACCTGATTTGGACAAGTGGGTTGGCACGTGAGAGAATTTGTGAGATGGGTTTGATTTGGTTTGTGCAAAGAGAGAAGAAAGAAGAGAAAGAGAATGAGAACACGGCAACGAGTGTAATTTCGTAGTAGTATTATTATTATTACTATTAAAATAAAGATAATGAGAAGATTGACTATAATTAGCATTAAAATAATGAGAATTTGTCAATGGAGTTGGCGATAAGATGTTCAAAGTTGCCATGCTCATCTCTTCCTCTCCGCTTCTCTCTGGCTTATGTGTGTGTCTCTTAGATAGCTCGACACATAGGAGTGATGCTTTCGTTAGGAAATAAGGGCCAGACAGTATCTTTTAGTTCTGAGCATATTAAAGTACTAAATTACCCTTCACACAAAATCTTTCACGTTCAGTTCGTTGGCGTAGCTTTTGGATAAAATAATGTTTACCTCCGAAGTCTGGGTCCAACTACTGTGCGCCTGGTGTATGTTACCCCACAATTTGTCCCTGTATGAGATGTCCGTTAGGTCTAGCATAAAACTTGCTTCAGCAGCACGTGTGTGTTTTCTTTGGTTCTTAACGGCGGTGTCCCTATTGAAGGTAAACAAAATAATGTTTACCTTCAAAGACAGATCAGATTCGTGAGACCAAATATTTTATTTAAAAAAATCAGTTGTAATTTGATTAGGTCATGGTCAACCGAATTTAAATAATAATGAGAGAAAAATTAATATTTAGTGAGTAAGATTTCTACCCTCCTTCCAAACTTTTAAAAAAAGTCATTTAGTTAGTTTAATAATAAAAAAATATTTTCCGCTACCAATAAAATGAGCGTAGCCTCTTTATCTAAAGAAACAAAAGTGTTTAGAACCTTGGTCACTTGAAAGAATGACAAGAGTATCACATTAGAAATGAACTGTTATTACAATTGTTCAACCTTCTGTTAAATTAAACCAAGATCGAATTAAGAAGGTTGCACATTGTTTCTTGCAAACTTTACAACGCAACAGATGAAAAGCTCTTGGTCGCTGTCCCATGACATTCTAATTTCAAAGTGAATAAAAATCATAATATTGACAGTTTGATGATGCTTAAAAAAGATCAAATTTAGTGGCCAGATGTCTCTACAACTTACAGGACGTGGGTTTGGAAGAACCAAAACCCAGACACAAGTGGCAACAACTTATGAACAATGACTACTAAGGATTGGACAGATGTGAATAAAAATGAAGAAATTAAGAAGCGGACATTTTACAACCTCGTGGGGAAGTTAGGAACCTGAAGGAACTTCAACATGAAATCTATATGTTAACCTGTTAGCAGCCCCTTACAAAAATTGATGAATCAACCACTTGTTCTTTAAAATAGTGTTTCAAGTAGTTTCGGAGAAGACAAAGCCGCCACATGTTTAAACTGCAACGACAGTAACCCATTAGAGAACCTGCGGGATTTTCCTAAATGAACATCGTGCAAATGCTGGATCCTTCATAGGCTTAACTTACGCTTTGAGGCATTAACTACAATACTTAAATGAGTAAAAGTGAGAGTGAAAGTTATTAAGAATGCATCAGAGCCTTGAGTATCATTGATAGTTGTTACCTTTTCTTGCCTATATTTCATGCGTATAGCATTCAGAGGACATCCGTTGGTGTTCAACTGTAATTCTTGTAATGCAACTGCAGACACTTTAAGATCGGAAGCCTTGTAGGATGTGTAATGTTCAAGAGTTGCATTCTGTCAAAAAAATAAATAAAGTCAGGTCTCTTGGGCGCACACAGAATGGTAAAGACTGGGAAAGACTGATAATGAAGAAAAGAATACAGACCCATGGGTGACTTGATTGATCCATTGTCCATCTGGCAAGAAAAACAGCCGATGCAGCTATGATAGATGGGATAAATTTGAGGAAACCATAATCAACCAGTGACAATTCTGCTAGAAAATTAGCCAAGTACTCCAATTCAAGACTGGGGCTCTGCAAATTTGAAGTTCAATAAGGCAATTAGTCTATCTCTAAAAATAAAGAAATCAGTTCTCTTTCTCCTAAAACAACCTCATTACCTTGTAGGAAACTTGAGCTGCTCTCAGAAATCTCCTGAGAGCCAAAACAAATTCCCAGAAAAAAAGGCATTAGGAATGTTGTAGTAACACTTATAACACAAGCAAACAGTGGTTCAGTCGAAATACCTCAGAAAGGTTTTTGATGTTGGTACAAATAATTGAAAGCCCAAACATTTTAGCACCTGACTCTCCATCTTTAATACCTGTCACGTAACTTTTCTCAGGAACACAACCGAAGGTACTCTTGTAGGGAGAAGAGGAAGAAAGAACTAAAAATATAAATATGTATATTCTAAACTAGTACAATGGTTAATTGGTAGGATTTTAGAGATGAAAATCTCCAGCATGCTACAGCTGATGCATATTACATGTGGCCACATTTTCAAGATGGAAAGTTAGAAGTCATGTGAATACCAAACATAAGAACAAAATAAGTTTGATTTGTTGAGACCAGTGACTGCCATGATGCAGTCCAAAAAAAGCATTAATCCTGAGATTGTGAGACTTAAAAGTTTTAAAACTGATAGGCAGATAGCTTGTGGTTAAATTAGTTCTGATGCACTACATTATGCCCTCGCATTAAGTTTGATATTTCATTTATTTCAAGTTCAGGACCATTAAAGCTCTCCCATTGCCTTAGAACCATTGACATACCTCTTCTCTTGAGTAAGTGTTATCAGTGATGAAGCAAAATTCTTCTACTCGTGGTGCACATATTTCTTCATACTTCCTTCAAGACATAAAGAGAGAGGCTGCATTAAAAATCAAATCAAACAAAAAAAAGCAATAACCACACTGCGCAGGAAGGTGTTAAATGAATCATGCAGTAAAGTCCATCAGGGGTCTCAAAACTTACGAGGCAATTAGCATACAAGTGATACCAAGCAGTTGAAGCCTTTGTCTCTCGATGTAATTTTGGCAGAGAAACCAATCAATGAGATATACTGTCATGTAAAGTGTATCTGGCACCAGCTTATATTCCTCAGAGACCTGAACCCAAAATTAAATAAATATGAACTTAATAAATTTGGCATTCATATTGTCATATATAGTTCTTAAAAGGTACTTTAGATCGCCAAGACAATCAAGGTGGTTTCTGAACTTGTCAAGCACTAAAGGGAACTCAATGCACAGAAGGAGCATCAAGAGAATACTGCTCTGCTGAATTATATTTACAACATTACTAAAATACTAAAGTGAGCAACATAAGAATCTAACGAAAGAACAACAGTCTACTAACAATTAAATTCTTGAACCATAGTTTTTCAAATCACTGCAATAATGTTAAGAAATTAAATTTTAACCAACTGATTTGAACTTCCTGTTTTAGTTTGCTTTGGCATAAAGTTATAGACCTCAGACATGAAACGTACCTCTGCAAAGCAGTATTCTTGATGTCTATTTAAATTAATATAAAATGAGACATCATATATTCAATTTTTTAACACCAGAAGCTCAAGGCACCTATGTGGCTATGTCAGTCATCACCAATCACTGCATAACAAAAATCTAAGTCTCTGACAAATAACATGCATGGCCCAGCCCATTGGAAAATGAAAATTCAGATAGTTAAACTGCACTAACCTCCACAAGCCAATCAACAAGGATCCCCCTCATGGTTTGAGTGATATCACGTTGTACTGTTTCCATAAAATTGGGAAACGGCCTTCGGTTAAGCTGTTGAAACCAAAAATTAAATCATAAGCAAATGTCAGATTTATAAAGAAATGCAGAGCAGGTTGCCTATTTAGGAAATCTTTTCTCAATCTACATGATTTCCATATAGTTGTGACTTCTCGAATTCTAGAGTTCCAGGATAAATACAGAAAAGTATTGCAGCAGTGGAAATCAAACACACGAGTGCTATTGAAAATATAAATGGTATCAAAAGTACAAACCTCAGCAACTTGCAAATTGCCATAGATATCTGCAGCATATAGACTGCATAGTTGAGGATCAGTATGATCAGAGTCAATATCTACATGGTCAGGGTAACAAGATATCATTAACTTCCCAGAAAAGTTGTCTTTCTCCGCTGTAATCAAATCAAACAAAAATGTCATCTCTCCGCAACCATTAGAAGATAAAGAAACAAGATCATAGTTTTAACTTTAGACATTTCGTTCTTTCTTGCAAGATCATGACAATTCCTTTTTTCCTTATAGCATCTCTATGACACTTCTGTACTAATTTTGCAAACCCAAAAAATAAAAAATAAAAATTATCGATGTTGAAGACAACTTATGATATAACCCATGAGCTGGAAAAGAAAAATGGTACTACATGATACTATGATGACCCTTAATATAGTATCAAACCATTCTCCTCAAGAAAACTTGATAGTTAAACAAGGGTTAGCCTTAAATACATAAGCTAGCATAAGATAGACATTCTGAAAGAAGGTAAGTCTAGGAATAATGTTCCCAAAAGATGTTATTTCCACTTGACATTTGGAACTTCCACTTCCGCCATCCACTATCTTTATGATGAACTTAGGCAATACACATGAAAAGCAGCAAGTTTAAGGAGAAAATTTTGAAATAATTGCTAGATAAGAGAATGACATGGGTAACAACCCTTTCGTTCAATTGCTTAATTCCTTTTGTCTTTCCTTCCTCTCCTTTTTATTTTCTTCACCAAACTAGAGTTAGTTGCATGCCTCATAACTGATTCCACTATTAGATAATTCTACATTACATGAAGGATGAAAAACCAGAAAATTAATTATACAATCACCCCCGATAAAGCCCTTTGGGCTCTCCAGTTGACACTTAATGACTACTACTCTGTTGATAGTTCTGGACTAAAAGTCTCCTTTATATAACAAATTTTAATCACTTCATCACCTTCTTTTTTATAACAAATTTTAACTGCTCATTACCTTCTTTTTCCAATTATGATAGAAGCATTCACAAAGGGCGTGAAATTAATTTTATAACAAGTCCTACTATATTTTTGCGAAGCTGACAACATAAATCAAGCTTGTAACACAGATAACAAATACAAAATGCCTGTAGGACTAGTAAATCATCCATACAAACAGTTGTCCTGATTGTAGGTAAAATTGGAGGCAAACCTTTCTTTGTACAGATCTCCAGCTCTGAAGGCCTCTGATTGTTGATAGTGCACTCATTTATGGAACCTAATTGAACAGTCACATCTGTACCCAAACTAGTAGAAAGTTCTACAGGTTTATATCCTGCTTTCACTGCTCCTTTGTTGATTCTTGTTTTTGAATTAGCCTGAACATGCTGCACTTTTACTGACACTGAAGGAGTCACTTTTGATATCTGGGCCTGACCACTTTTAGCCTGCTTACTGTTCTTAGGCTGAATGACAAAATTCAAATTCAGATAAATGGGTGGAGAACAAAATAAAAATTTTCACACAAGATACAACTTAATTATGGTCAAAGGGGTAGGGCAACATATTAACCTGAATTTTAGCTGCATGGAAGAAGCTTCTGTAAGAATTTTCACAGCAAACATTTGTTACATCCTGAAGCACTGCTCTCCTCTTATGCTGTTGGCATGGATTGTCAGTCACAATGATGTTGTTCTCATCCAAGGCTGCTTTTTTTGGATTTTCCCGCAGAACACGTTTTCTAGTTTGTACTGAAGGTGCTCTGGAAGAAGTCAGAAATCCAGATGATCGCGAGGCCAAGGTGGCAGCTCGAGAACGTGTCATTATTCCAGTTGAATCTCCAACATTAGCAGCAATGGAGCTCTGCTTCTTCATATTTACAAACCTCGGAGAAGAACAACACAAAGCATTAAACTAAAGCTTGAAAGTCTGGTACCTGCAAGAAATGGCCAAATCAGGAGCAAGTGAATTCATGAACAAGATTACTGCAACAGAACTAAACTTTCATGAAGAGATTAGAAAAACAGGAAATCACATAAAAGAATTAAAACTTATCAACTTTATCATACCTAGGTTTTCTGAATTTTTAGATAAAGGCATTAGTATTAGGTGTGTCAAGAAAGAAATTTTGCCTTTCAAAGTCTCCGACATGAATATAAATCAACCTGTTTACAAGCTCATAAAGGATGTTTCTCTATATGTAGGAGTTCATTTATATCTCAAAATAATCTAAGAAATGAGAAACCACGTGAATTTTTGTACCAAATTACAAACAATCACTAAATTGCTGCAATTTGCTTGCAGTATAGATCAGCTAAACAGTTATGGACCATTTTCATAAAGATTTTCAGAAAGCATGTATTTGAAAAATTCTTCTCGTATTAACTGAACGAACAAGTCAAAACTCTTAGATTAGCTTCGAGAAATCACATTAATCCCAGAAGTTCTTTCTTCTTGGAAATCCTTCTCAAGAAAGACTTCTCATTGAAGCTTGGAACTAACTTTAATAACAAAGAGGCAAAAGTGAAAAATTTGAGAATACAAAGACTAGTAACATAGTGCATTAGCTTTCAAATTTCTTAATGTGGACAAATTAAAAAAAAAAAGATTCAAAATTTAGAAGCTAAGGCTCACAATTTTAGATTTCAAGACCTGAACTTTCTTAACAGAAATTTAATTTCAAATCTATTATTCAGAACCTCAAGATCCCTCAGATTTATAATACAACCAATCACTTAAGCAGAAATGGGAAACAAATTTAAAAAAAAACACATCAACCCCAAAATCAAGCGAAACAATCAGAATGTTACCAAAAATAAAAATGCCAAAAAATAAAATAAAATCACCCAAGTCATAAAATTCAAAAACAATCACATTTCACTCACCTGAGTCAACTTTCCTCACTTTCTTGAATTTTTCCAACAAATTACAAAAAAAGAAACAAAACACAAATTTCATTATCTCCCCCAATTTCCTACATTTTCTCATCAATCAGAGAACCCATTCAGCTAACTAACACAACCGAACATGCCAAAATTCAAACTTTACAATAATGGCAACAAACCCATTGAACCCTAATCAATATATCAGCTAAAAAAAAACAGAAAAATACAATGCAAGAACAAATTAACGCATAGACGCAGATGGGCATGTTTGAAAATGTACAATGCAAAAGGAAAGGTTGAAAATTTGACCTGATTTGGTGTTCAAAGATTCAAAAAGAGAGCCTGAGACTGAGAAAAAAGTTTGTATTTTTATTTTATAGAGTACGAAAGACACTCACTTGAGAGTGAGTGAGCTGTCTGCCTCAGTGAGCGGGATAGTTGGGGATTTAAACTCTATAATAAAATATTAGTTGTTTTTTTTGTTTGAATAGTATTTTAGTCTGGAAATCATAAAGTGTGAGACAAATTTTAAAATTTAAATCACTTAAAATTTAATTGACACCTTATTTTGCAAGGATTTTGACCAAAACTTTTTTTTTATTTGAAATGAAACATAAACATTTAAATTTTATATTTTATTTAAGCTATGAAACTAGTATACAAATATTCAATATAAAAAATGAGATTTCTTATGAAAAAATTGCAAACTACCATACAAAGTGCAAACCCTAAATTTTAATTTTTTAAAATCATATTTTAAAAAAATAAATTTTGTATTTTAATTAATAGTTAAAAATAATTGGAGTGAAAAGTAATGTTTTTTTTTTGGTTCAATTATTTATTTCTTAAATAAATAGAAATTCCCATAAATACCAGAACAAGTTAATATTTGTTTGACTCGTTGACTAAAAAATATTAGAAACTAGAATCTAGAAAGAATGTTGATTGGATGATGTTAATTTGAGTTTAGTGTTAATGATTTGTTTGTTTTAACATTAGATTTGCGAGATCTAGGCGATTGCTGGACTTGTATTTACAATATTAACCTCCGAGATTTGGGCGTTCTTAGCTGATTATGTGGTTGACATGTTCAAAGTCAGCTGCGGTGCTGGAGGGTAATTTGATCATTTCGTTTTGCCAGGTTTGATTTGTGTATGGTTTAGGAGAGGAGGGAGCTAGAATCAGCTGTGGAGAGTTCCAGGAAAGTATTAGAATCTAGAGGTATATTCTAAGGACGCGTGTTCAGTTGCAAGCTAATTCAAGATCTAATTCACTTTTTTAAACCAATAAATTTAATTAAAAATTGATCTATCTTGACGATTTTTTTATGATTGAATTAATTATATCATACACAACTGACTCAATCAATTTAACATTCTTTTAACGTTGTAATGAAATTGATTTTATCAAAATAATTGACTTCGTATTAAAATTTAAGTTATTGTGGATTTAAGTTTTCATGAAATTAAATATATGTACAGTTAAAATCCATTCTTTCATTTTTTCTTTCTCGTGAGCACCGATAGGCTAAAACTAAACTCAAAGTAGAAGAAAATTTTGTGCTTCTTGAATTTATCATTTATCATTATTTGTTATTTATTATAAATGACAATTTCAAATGATCTAAATTTAAGAATCAATTTCTATACCTCTTATGTGATCCCAAAAAGTCATAACTTCATACTAAAATAATGGTGATAATAGCTCGATTGTTATATTTATAAGCTATAAATGTATAATTGTTTTTTAAAAAATAAATTATGTGTATAATCACATGTCTTATTAAATAAAGTGGCTAATATGATAGTCTTTGTCCAAAATGATAAAAAAAAAAGGATGATAGTCATTGTTAAATAATATTATGACAGTCTTTTTGTCGAAAACATAATAATAATAACAATATGAGTGTCAATATGACAGTCCTTGTTAAATAATATGTTAGTCTTAGTCTAATAAATATAAAATAAAAATGATGGTCATATTGTTAGTGTCACATAATTTGAAATAACAAGATGCATTTGATTGATTAAAAAAAAACATTGGTATTTATAAACAAGAGGAAATATGAGTATATGATCTTTCACATTTAGTAGATATACAAATATGGCACCACTTAAAAAAAAAAGAAGAATCAAATTTAATGTAGAATTGACACCATCTTGGGTTCAATTTTTCAATCATTGATTAGAAACATTGAAGCCGAATTTTTAATGATTGTGATTTGTGAGCCACGATAAGAAAGTGGACCTAACATTTGAAATTTTTTGAAACCAGTGGATGGGGGAGAAGAATAAAAGATAAGAATTTTTTATTAGCATTTGAAATCTCAAAGGGTAAAATTTATTACAATCAGCACGTGATTTGACAGCTTTTATTACCAATTATTATCTGTCTGTCCTAAACATTATCTGGACCCCACATGACGGGTTTAATCCTTAATACTGAATTGTCAATTTTACCCACGCCTTTTAACTTGCGTTTGGCCATTAATTGGGGACTATTCAGACATTTTGATCAGGGTTAGATTAATCGCTGCATTAACTTTATACAAAAGCAAATCTGGGAAGATTATAGCATGTTTAGTAAATGATTAAGACTTATGAGACAAGCTCTTGTGAATCCGATCCATTCAATCGTAATATACGGCGTTGCCAAGTAGTGGGATCTGAAAATTTTTCCTAATTTTGAAAAATTTTATGTTAAATAGAAAAATGAAAGTGTCACACGTATTTAAATAATTCAACATTCACATTATATTTTAAGATATCTCATATCAAAAATTTATATGCATAACATATTTCACAGGTATTTTTAAAAAGTTTAGAACTTTTTCTCCCCCTCACTCACTCGGTCTCTTAAAGATAGTTGGTACTTGATTGAAATCTTAAAAATAAAAATGTTGATTGAAAGAATCAACTTAAAGTAAATATATATGAACTTTTTTTTATCAACAACATTTTTTTTTTTTTCACAACTTGAGCTCTTTTATCATTTTCATTTTCTACTTGGTCATTCTCTTGCATCAAAACCCAAATTATTGAAGTTTGATTTTGGGCTTGCGTTCCTCTGTATGATCTTGGATTAAAGAAGTCCTAATAGCAGACATAAATTGTGGGCTTGTGGCGCCCATCAACAGAGATGTTCAAGGGCATTCAAGTTCACATATTTTGGTTGATGAAAGCAAGCTCAATCTGCCATTGTCTGATTTGATTTATTTTCAAGTGGTCTTGATCAATTACAGGCATGATGGGATTAAGATCATCTCCTAATCGGAATTATTTTTGAAAAAAAATTTGCTTATTGATTGATGGTTAATAAATAAAAAAATAAAAAAATAAAATCATATTTATATACTATTATTATAAGACACATAACATAAGATTTTTAAAAGTTCAAGAGAACTCAAACCGCGAGCAGATCTTAATCTGATTTGAATGCTGGCCGATTTATGATAATGCATTATTGCCATTGTAATATAATTTTTGAGTCCTAGACAAGTGCTTTTCATTTATTTAATTTTAACAATAATTAGAATATATTCCCAAACCAAAAGTCTCACACAATTTTATTGTGAGATATAATTAACAAAATATATAGAAAAAAAAATGTATCAATTTATTTCATTACCATTGGGAATGGTCAACATGCAAGCATTAATTCAATGTTATATTAAAAATTAAAACATCTAAAACCACACTTATTAAAGAGCTCCTACACCATTTATAATAGCGAATTCCTTCATCATTTATTCGAAATTGGAGGATCAACATCCATTCAGAGGGTGATGCTAGTCGAAAAAGATCGAATGAAGGATCCATCAATTTCAGAATTTTCACAACTATGTCACCCTCGACACAATTAATCTTTTCTTGTATCCTCTAATTCCTGCTAATTCTATGGCTACTTCTCTCATTTTTGGTCTCTTCTTCCCATTAAGATTCAAGCATCTTTTTGCGAGTTTAGCAACTACTCCAGTTTCATCTTTGACACCCTCCTTCAAGACACGACCATCAAGGATTTCAAACAAATGATCCTCTTTCATTTCATGTTAGAAAGATAGTGCTAAACTTTTATCTTCTTCATAATTGGTCAAATGAATAAGTCTGTCTCATATTAAAAGCTCAGTAAGATGACTAGACCAAAAATACTTAAGATCTAAGAATCTGAAGGTGCCTTGGGCATGAATAGTTATATGTGTTTGATCAACTGACATTAATCTTGATGTCTAAAATCTGAAACTTTCACGTGGCATTTATTGTCCAAAAGTATGTTTGTAGACTTGATATTTTGATGATAAATGGAAGTAGCTGAATGCAGATAAGAAAGAGCTCCTGAAACTTCAACAGTAATATGCAACTGCATTTCCTATATGATTTAAAACTCCTCATTTTGATGATCATGTATATATTTAAAGAGCATTCCAGTGGGAATGAACTTGTATACTAAAAGAGGAAATTCGATCTCTAAGCAATTAATTTGAGACAAAATAACCACCTTATTGATGAGTTCCTCAATTTTACTTTGATATATTATATTTGATTTTTTAATAGCCATGATTTTTCCATCTACCAACATTCCTTTTGTAGACAGTGCATTGGCCTCATTGACCAAAGATTCGATTCATGTTGAAGTTATTAGTGACCTTTTACAATTTTTTAGAAGTAAACGATTTTTTCTTCTCAATATTAATTTACTGGAAGACAACTCTTGTTGTAGTAATAAACCACTATTTCTGTTGAAGAATCTTTGTTTGATCTTAATTTCTCTGCTTCTTTTTTAACTTGCACAACCACCATGCTTCTGTCGTTAGTAACAACATTCCAATTTTTTTTGTAGGATCACATGTACAAATAATGAGGCTAAAGATGACCAATGGGCTAAGTAGCAAATGGTACGGCATGGGCATGGCATCAATGCAGCATGGCATAAGCACGCTTTAGTAATGCAAGCAGCATGGCACAACACTCACATGGACTGGGTTGGACTGAGAATTTTAGGCATGTGTGCTTTAAAAATATGACATGATTAAAAATGGGCTAAAGCATGACATGTGAAAAAAAGAAAAAAGAAAAAAGCTTGTTGTACTTTTTTTTTGTGGCACGGCCAGTTGGCCATCTTTAAGTGAGGCATCCACTATTAGAATCATTTTGTTGCTTATAATTGTAATGACCTCTGGCAACGGAACTATCATGCCTTGGATAAAAGGAAAACAGGTGTTTGTCAGGTTAACTCCTTTAGCATTATTATTGTTATTCAAAGAATTACATAAATACTGATTGTAACATAGGGTAAGGCGATGCTGAACTGAATATAATTCGATAGTACGAGGTTGATGTTTTTAAGAAGAGATTTTGGAAAGCCAGAAACATGAATGCAGACTACTTCAAAACTCTTATTAAAGTAACACCATTCTTCGATTTTGAATAGGTGCTCAACTTTAAAATCCACATAGAGATTTGGGCAAATTAGTGACTTGGATGCTTTGATAGTCCAGACTAACAATATGACCTACAACAAAACTATACTATAACCAAGAACCATGATTACTATATGCTTACTTAATCACTCAAAGTCAGAACCTATGTCATCGCAAAAACAAATACTTAGCTATGTCACGCTCAACACAATCAATCTCTTCAAAACTTCTTTTGCATAATATTTAGAGATCCATTATTAAATCCTCTAGTTTTTGTTAACTAAGTGGCTACTTCTCCCATTGTTGATCTCTTCCTCCTATTAAGATTCAAGCTTTTTTTTGTGAGTTTAGCAACTGTTATAATTCATTTTTGCCACCATCTTTCAAGACATGATCATTAAGGATTTCAAACAAACGATCCTCTTTCATTGCATGTAGAAAATATAATACTAAACTTTTATCTTTTTCATAATTGGTCAAACTAATAAGTCTTTCTTCTGTTAAGAGCTCAGCAAGAACTACTGCAAAGCTATAAACATCCCTTTTTTTTTTTTTTATGTAAAATGAATCAATCAAAAGTGCTTAGGATCTAAGTATCTGAAGGTGCCTTGGACTTGAGTAGTTATATGTGTTTGAACAACTGCCATTAATCTCGATGTCCTAAAATCTGAGACTTTGGTGTGATATTTATTATCCAAAAGTATGTTCATACTTTGTAGACTTGATATTTCGATGATAAAAGGAAGTGGTTGAATGCTAATAGAATAGAGCTCTTGAAACTTCAACAACAATGTGCAACCGCATTTCCTATATGATTTTCAACTACTCATTTTGATGATCATGTAAGCATGCAAAAAGCATTCCATTAAGAAATAACTCGTACACTAAAAAATGAACTTCGATCTCTAAGCGACAGTCAAGCAACTTAGCAACATTTTTGTGGTTAGTTTGAGAAAAAATAATCACCTCATTGATGAATTCCTCAACTTTACTCTCATCTATTATTTCGTATATTTAATAGCCAAGATTTTTCCATCTGCGAACATTCCTTTGTGCACAATACCTTGGCCTTTTAGACCAATGATTGGATTCATGTTGAAGTTATCAGTGAGCTTTTACAGTTCCTTGGAAATAAACAATTTTGTCTTCTTAATATTAATTTATTGGAAGACAACTCTTGTTGTAGTAATAAACCACCATTTCTCTTGAAGAATTTGCGCTTGAGCTTAATTTCCCTTTTTTTTTTGTAAACTTGCACAACCAGCATGCTCTTATCACTAGAAATAACATTTCAAAATTCTTTGATGGATCATAGGCACAATAGTGAGGCTAAAGATGGCCAACGGGCTAGGGGTGCATAGCACAACTCAAGCACGGCACGGTATGAGCACCTTTTAGTAGGGCACGTGGTATGGTGCTGCATGTATGTAGGTTGGACTGGGCTAATAATTTTAGGCACATGAGCCTTAAAAGTACGACATAATTGGAGATGGGTTGAAGGATTGCACATGAAAAAAAAAAGAAAAAGAATTGTCATGTTTTTTCTTGGGTATAGCCACTGAACGGCCTCTCATAGCACGCATGCTGGCCTCAGCCTAAAAAAAATATTAGGCATGATATTGCCCATTGGTTATCTCTAAGTGAAGCATCCACCATTGGAGTTATTCTGTTGCTTATAGTTGTAGCAAGTTGTGACAACAAAACTATTGTACCTTTGATCAAAAGAAAAGGAGGTGTTTGTCAAAAAGTATTGTACCTTTAGTGTTGTTACTACCATTCAAAAAAATTATGGAAATATTGATTGCAACGTAGGGCAAGGCGATGTAGAATTGAATACATAATCAGATAATACAAGGTTGATGCTTTTAAGAAGAGGTTTTCGAGAGTCGGAAGAATGATCACAGACTACTTCAAAACTCATATTAGAGTAGCACATTTTCTAATTCGAATGGGTATTTAACTTTAAAATTCCCATAGAGATATGAGCACATTAGTGTTTTCGATGCGTTGGTCGTCCAGGCTAACAACATGATCTGCAACAAAACTATCCCACAATGAAGAGCCATGATTACTATATATTCACTTAGCTTTTATTTGTGATAGTATATTAGTTCCATGCTCTTCTATTTTCTTCATCCTTTATTTTAAACATTTATTTCAGTGCTTAAAAAGTCTTCGTAAGCATATTAACTAGACTTTAAACATCACTGATATGGTAATTTACTCTTATCAATACTATATGAACATGGATTCATTGTTGAGACTATGTGATCTTAAATTAAGTTTTGTTTTAGGGTAATATAATCTTTCCAGAAGTTAACAAAGTACAACTCTTGAAACAGCCTGATAGCTAATTATACTATTATCGGGACTAAAAGATTATATGAGACTTTAAACATCATTGATATGGCAATTTACTTTTGCTAATATTACATAAACATGAATTCGTCGCCAAGTTTTACTTTGACCTTGTAGTCTTAAAAGATTGTCTTTTGATTTTATTAAGTTTTGTTTTAGGGTAGTAATGTCTTTTCGGAAGTCAACAAAGCAAAACTCTTGAAACAAACCAACAACTAGGGATGGCAAACTCTGGGTCCAGGTCCGAGTTTGGCCGTTCCAGTTCCGAACCCAGATGTCAATTTGGTATATCGGACCCGCATATAAATTTGGATAATTTAATTCTGGATCCAGACTAGGTTTAACCTAACCCGGGAAATTTCCAGTTTCCGGATTGCGGGTTTCAAACCTGGATGCCTAAATTTTTTTTTTCCTTTCCAATTCTCTAACAGGCCATAAACACAATGGGAAAAAACATACAGCCGCGTAGCAATTTCATCCAAAAAATTAACAAAACAATAGAATGCGAACCAATGCAACTAGAATCCAACCACTACAACAAATAAGCAATCAAAAGAACACAAGCTAAAAAATTTACAAACACAGATTATCTCCCTTATCACCATTTTCACCCTCAACAAACTCAACACCAATCTCCATATAATCATTCTCCAAAGCCGCAAGATCCTTGTGGGCTTCAAAGAACTCAGCTTCCTCTATGCCCTCTTAGCATTACATCAAATCAAATTTGTGGTTAATGCGAGAAAACACCTTAGCAACACTAGTTGAGTTTGATATCACGCACACAGCCCTCTGCACCTTCGCAAGATCACCACCTAGAACAACAGTTGGAGGCTGGTAATTGATACAACATTTGAATCCAGCTTGGCACCCATCAACAAATTGAATGGCAGCCGATGACGATAATGATCAACACAGCAGCGATGGTAGCAAAGCGACGAGATGACGATGATGAAAAAGGCAATAGTTGGCGCCTATGTTGAACTGATGAAGAGAAGAGGAAAATGGTTGGCGGCTGGGTTGAGAGGAAGCTGCAAAGTGTAAACTAGGGTTTCCTCTTTTCTTTTTTATTCTTTTAACTTTTTGCTTTTCTATTTATATTAAAAAAATTAAAAATATAATATTAAGAATAAAGATATCTGGGTCCGGGTTCCAGATATTCAGGTTGATTCAATCCGGATCCGGACCCAAACACATCCGGATAAATTCTATTGTTGTCGGATTTCGGATATTATTCGTATCCAGTACGGGTTAAACCCGGTCTAGATTATTCGGGTTCGTGCGGATCCGGGCCGGGTCCAAGTTATCTTGCCATCCCTACCAACAACTATTTATACAATCATAGGAACCGAAAGATCATATTATACTTAAAAAATCATTGATATGGTAATTTTCTCTTATCAATATTATACGAACACGTATCCATTACTAAGTTTTACTTTGACTACGTGATATTAAAAGATTGCCTTTTGATTTTATTAAGTTTTGTTTTAGGGTAATATTGTCATTTTAGAAGTTAACAAAGTAAAACTCTTGAAATAGGCCAACAACTAATTATACTATTACAGGGACTAAAAGATTATATTAGAATTCAAACATCATTGATATGGTAATTTACTCTTATCACTATTATATGAACATGGATTCATTGCTGATTTTTATTTTGACCTAGTGATATTAAAAGATTGTCCTTTGATGTATTATTTCAGGTAATATTGTATTTTCAGAAGTCAACAAAGTAAAACTCTTGAAATAGATGGGCCAATAGCTAAGTATAGGGACTGAAAGATAAAAGAAACAAAATAAAAATCCATTTGCACACATTATCATATCAGTTTAATGCGTGTTTAGTAAACAAACATATTATAAAATTATGTGCCATTTGTAAGGTACTTTGTTAAAAGTATTAGACATAATATTTGGTGAATGGGATTGGGTACTATTAGAGTAAACAAGGAAAAAATATAAAATATTCATGGTAACAAAACAATATGATCTTTATACCATATATAAAATAAATAGTATAAATAATCAGACTTATTTGAATAAAGTATTAAACAATCAAGATCCTATGACTTTTAATTGTTATATTTGAATTAATTTCGTCTACTTTCTAAGTTGTAAAATAAATTTATTTGGGATATTATTTAATTGAATAGCATAAAAAGGTTTTATTAAAATTATTATTTCTCTATCCTATTTATCTAATATGATTCTTATCCTTGTTTAACTCTAATTCAAGTGGTTTAACTTGTGAAGATCTACTTAAATAGTAAACTTTATCATTTTATTTTATTATTATAGAGCATTGGATGAAATTCAATGGTCCACAAAAATCCCACTATTGATGTTGGGATTTTTATCCTAGCATTATGAAGCGACCCTTATTTACCCTAAACATTATATGGATCTGAGCCCCAATATGTATGGTTTGATCATCAATATTGAATTGTCATTTTTACCGATTATATTTAAATTGTGTGTAGCCACTAAGCAGGGATTATTTAGACATTTTACTTAGGTTCAATTAATTGTTGCATTAAGTTTTAGAATGGAGCTATTTGAAAACACAAAAATACTCTTTATGAAATTCTATATAGGCTACCCAAGAGGGGGGTGAATTGGATTCTTTAAAAATTACACAACAATTTAAAAACTAATGTTTTAAAACAATATAATTAACAATGCTTGAATTTAAAGAGATAAGGGAAGAGAAATCAAACACGTGATTTTTACGTGGTTCGGCCAACCGTGCCTACGCCCACGCCTCCAAGCTCACCGGGCTTGAGGATTCCACTAAGCAAGCCTCCAAGGCTTCAATACACTTACACTTGACTTTAAGGTGTCAATGGACCTTTACAATCAAGAGATTATTCCCAATCTCTTAACCCAAGTGTATCCCAACACTTACAATTGACTTCCAAGGTGTCAATGGACCTTTACAATAAGAGATTAAACCTAATCTCTCAACCCAAGTGTTTCCCAACACTTACAATCACTCAATGATAGAGATTTAATAACAAATAATCTCTCACACACTCCAAATGATTACAATTGAAATTTTAATGTGTGAGGCAATGACATGAAACACAATTGAAGCTCAAAGAAGATTGTTTCTCAGTAGGAAGCTCAAATATAAAAAATGTTGGATCTCTTGTTTGAATTTGATTGAGCCTTTTTATAGTTGGAGCTGAAAACTAGCCGTTATTGACTTTCTGATAATAATCGGTTCGCCGGTTGTCTCAATCGGTTAGCCGTTTTTACTCTTCAGCTAGCCGTTGCCCTTTGAATTCAAATAAAATGGTTTACCGTTTAAATTATCGGATCACCGTTTCTTTCCAGAAACCTGCAAAACAGAACTCGGCTCTCCGTTTTTGCTAAACGGTTCAAGAGTAGAAAACTTTCTCTTTACTGGAACTTATCAGTTCGCCGTTAATAATAAACGGTTCACCGTTAGGTTCCAGAATGCTCTGAAACTTTTCTGTAAATAAACGGTTCGCCTTTTATATTAAACGGTTCAAGGGTAATTTCCAGAATCTATATTTTGTTAACTTTTTGTAGAAAAATGATTTTCCAACTCAAGTTAACGGTCATTAAGATTCTTTAAACATGTTTATGGCTTTAAGAAATTCATTTTAATAACTCAAACATTTTAATCAAGTACATATAAGTTTCGTTATCATCAAAATCAATATTATAAGATTAACACTTTACACCTATAATTTTAGATCCCTAGTTGTTGAGGAGTGAATGAAGATTCTGCATAAGCATGTAGCATGTTTAGAAAATTGTTAAGATTTATATAATAAGCTCTTCTGAATCTAATCCACATAATTGAAATATGGGATCTGAAATTTTTTTATATTTTTTTTAATTCTGTGTTCAATATGAAAAATGAGAGTGTTATACACTTCTTTAAATAATTTATCAGTCACATTATACTAGAAGATTCATGGGGTCTCCCAAAACATCAATTCTAGTGACTTGGTATTTCTTTTATATAAATCATTCTTTATTTTTTTCCCTTTAATAAAATTTCATATATTTATAAAAATTAGCCTATATTAGTTTACATGTATGACGTATCTCACAAATTAAAATACGATACCATATCCCTCAGTCTAGGTACCGTCAAATGATCAAAAAGTCAAGAAAATTTAACAAAATACAATCATAACAGTGCATATTTAGGTTATGTGATACTATACCTCAAAAGTACTATAGTTATACCAGTATCTCACATATCGTTTTCAGTACATAGAAAACAATCAAAGATTTTCTTTTTATGATTTTGTGATGAATTTGATAATACAATTAACAAGTATTTATTACTCAAATGTGAATTTGAGAAAAGTTTACAGGTTTAATTAGCATAAAAAGAAAATGGAAGATTATAAGTTGGTTATTATTATTATTATTGTAAGTTACTTTTTAGTTATAATTATTGTTATCCCTATCTTTTATAACTTTCGTTCTTTTATCATTTCCATTTTTCACTTGGTTATCTTCTACATCATAACCCAAACTATTGCAGTTTAATTTTGGGTTTGATTTCCTCTAAATAATCCAAGTTGAAAAGGTCTTAACTGCAGATTATAAGTTGTGGGCTTGTGGCCCTCATTAAAAAGTTCGCAGAGTTTCCTTGATGAGATCAAACTCAATTTGCCATCGTCTGATGTGATTTATATTCAAGTGAGTTTGATCAATAAGAGGCTTTGATGCTGGCCGGTTTAACTTTGCAGGGTTCCTAAATCAGCCGCACAAAATATATGCATTTGCTGCCACTATAAATATCAGCAGTAACTAATAATAAAAGAATTACCGTTTTTAGTTTTACTTGTGATATTTACTATTTTAAAACTATTATAGTTATAATAAATTTAAGACTACTCATATATACATGGTTAAAATTATTATTTAATAATTTTAGAGGATAACATAATTTTTGTCTATTATTCGATATGTTTATTTGTGTATTTTATCATAAAAGATAAAATTGGTGTCTTACTAGTCAATTAGCATTGGCATCGATCAACGGCTGATTGTTTCGATCCCTATCCAGCCTGTAAGATGCCTTGTTTAATTCCATAATTATGCGAACTTGTGATTAATCATTGCTTTGTCCAGTTGCCGTTACAGTTTATGGAGATAATTCATAATCAATTTGGAAATTTTTTATGGAAAGGACAATTGTATTGTAGTTGTGATTTGTGTCAAAATGGACTGTGAGGGGCTTCAATTAGTAATAAATCGAAGTTATTGATGATTAAACTTTGTTTCTTTTAATTGTTTTTACTAAAATTTTTATTAGTGTTAGCCCTCAATCCAGAGGTATGTACAGGCTTTACATATTGGTGATTTACATATTTCAGGGATCACTTTGGATATTTTGTGAGCTCAGAAAGCCTTATATTTAACATTGATTACCTTACAAAAACATTTATGTTAACAATTTAACTTGTCTTTTACTTTCTTTTTTGGTATATATTATCCGAAGACTACATTGGGCCTCGACTAATGCGGATTCGAGTCGGGTGGGACCATTAAGGCGGTAAAGCTATCCCAACAAGTATTTAAAGCAGTTGCATTCCCAAGTCTCTATCCGAGGACCTTGGTTAAGTTAGAACAACCCAATACCAATTGATCTATGCGCTCGTTCATAACTTGTCTTTTACTTGTTGTACCGTTTGTTGCGCATTATAGCATTATATTCCCTAAGCATGATAGATGGGGGACGGAGAAAGCCAAATTTTCCTTGGCCCCAATAGTTAAAGTTACTGAGTTTCATGGTGAGTAAGAACAAAGATCAATTGTAATGTTGTGAGTTTTTTGTTTCTAGCATAGTAGTATGTGGTCTAACTAATTCTTGAATAAGTTATTGTTGTATTTTACATGCTATGAAAATAAAAAAAACATTGACATTTATTGATGAATGAGGATTTTCTTTATTGTTCGATGATCTATATTTATTGTCAAGTGTCGATCACTTAAGCAATCATATTCTAGATTTTTTATTATTGTTACTGTATGATGACTTGACAAGCATGACTTAGCTTTTTTATAAATCAGTTGTACCGTGTGTATCTATCTCTATTGTTGAACTGTGTGAAATATAACTCCTGTTGACATTGCTTGTGTGCGCAGGCGCCATCCTTCTCCAACAAAAGAGATGTTTGAACCCATGCTGTACCCTGGTGCTACCGTGGTCTCAACTCGGCGCTTCATCATCAAAAACACTGGCTGATTCACCTGTGGTAATCCATTATGTAATTGCTAGTTTATTTTCTGGTGTATTTCAATCAGTTATAGAGATATTATGCTGCATATGCTGGATACTCATGTTAAAATCCCATCTGCTTTTAATTCTTGGCACCTTAGTTTATCGGGCTTTTGAGTTCTTTTCTTTTCTTTTCTTTTTTTTCCTTTTTTCATTTTAAACATTTGAATGCTGCAGCTCATCTTGGTTATAAGTTTATGGTCAGTGTATGAATTGACTAGAAAATTTGCTTTTGGTGGGGAAATTTTGGTGCTACATTTATAATTTCCCGCAAAAATGCTTTTATCTAGACATTGAAGTTAGTTAATTTATATGTTTTTGTGGAAATTGTCACCAAGTTCTTAATGTTTTGAAAGAGTAGATTAATAATAACTAATGATTTGAGTATCATTTTAGTAATGAATTAATAGAATAGTAATTCTAGGACAAATTTAATATCTGAGCTGTTCGCTCTACCCTTTTGAAGCAATTTTCATTCGTCCGCTCAATTGTTTTGGTTGGGGTAGCTGTAGCTTTCTCCTGGATCGGGTTTCTCTCAGTGATAACTTTTCCAGTATCTACTTTGTCTACTAAAAAACGAATTGTGTAACAATGCTGTGAATAAGCTAAGTTTTAATGTGATGTCTAAGCCAAATTAGTCTATATTCTGCATGTAACCAGCAGTGATCAAAGAAAGTTCAATGCCAATGTTTATAAGCATTTCAGGATGAGATCAGATTCTCGGTTTGGCTTATAAACTAATGTCATGGCTAGCTCTACATTCTTGTCAAAGCACTTTCATTGCATAATTTTCACCTAAATTAAGGTAGTGGTGGAATGAATGATAATGGTGTACAATTCATCGATAAATTGATACCGAAGTTTTGATAAAGTGTTTTTTGAAACTAATTGGGAGTCTACCAACGCAGATCTGGGTATGATACACGTGGTACCTATTTGAAAGCGGCTCTTATTTGTCCCGGGATAGCTCTTGTTAAGCTTAGTTAATGTGGTTAATAAATGATTTAAGCTTCCTGGTTCAGCTATGAATTAATTAAGCTTCCTGGTTCTCCAAGAAACTGCATTTGGGAAGGTGTTTAATATAGACGACTCTCCTTTTATCTACTGTTTGCATATGTTCGTTAACGCTTAGTTGACATCAGCCAATCATTAGAGAAGAATAATTAATTAGTTTCTTCTTAACCTTTCATAATTGAATCAACTCCTAGATCTTTTTTCCATGCTAATTTTTGGGTTGAACGATGAACATTTGGTTCATTGTCCAAGACAGAGAGTGCAGTGAGTAAGGGTAGAATTAATCAATTTGTTTTTAGCTACGCACCTTGTACAGAAGAAAGAAAGGAGTTAGTTTGCTTAACTGTCAATCTATCAAATGAATGATTTGAAAACCAAACTTTATATTACTCTTTATATAACTTATTTTTTGCTTTTTAATTCTATGCTTTATATTGTGTTTCTCTTGCTTCACATAGCTTTGCTATCTCAAATTTGATTGGGTTTTAAGGAGGAACAAAACAGATTCTTTTTTTTTTTAATGATTTTAAGTCATGAACTTTGATAGATGGAGAGAAATAGATTCTGTTGTATGCATATTAGGTATTGTGTTATGTTTGTTATTGACGGTGAAATTGATTTTGAAAGCCAAGGGTAGTACTGGCATCACCTTGAATGGGATATGTGAGAATTTTATTAAAAAAATGTTGAAATCAAAGTACATATGTTCTTTATGCCTTGCATTTTGGATTTTGTATATGGGACAGTTTGCTGTCGTTACCCTTTAATCTATTTAGTGATTATATTTTTCTGATATATATATTTTTTATAACTTGTTTATTCATTCCCCTCCTTTTTTTTTTGGCGCTTTCAGGTTAAATTGATCACATTCCAGTGGGCTGTGTGATGCATTTGGATGCAAAATACAATTTTTTTTCCCAATCCCATAATAAGATTGGATATGATGCCGTTGATGTAATAATTAATATACCAATCTTCTGTGGATTTTTTTTTAGAGATGATACTATGAAGAAACTATTATGTTCAATCCTAAAAATAAATATTATATTGAATTGTGTTTACTACCATTATTAAATAAAATTATATTTTTTAATGTACAAACCTCATTCACATTTATGGTGCATTTGCTAAACTGCAATAAAAATGGACTGAAATTGGAATTGATAAGAATGAAAATGAGCCGAAATAGGAATGGAGAATGTGAATCAGAATAAGTTGTTTACTTGAATTATATTAATCAAAATTGAAATAAGTTGGATTGTCATTAATATGTTTACTTTATCTTGGAATCGGAAATAAAATGAGTTAGATTATAACAAATTACTAAAAGGTATTTAATGAACTTTTGTCATAATTATTATTTTATATTATAATTATAGTGATTATCTATTCAAAAATTATTACTAATAATAAGAATTATTATTATTATTATTATTATTGTGGACAAAATAGGCATCTTTAATTTTGTGGGGAGTAAAATGATCATTCCATAGAATGAGAGACTCATTCCCAGCCCCCTTGGGAATTAATCTCTCATTCTGCATTCCCAACTTGGGGTAGTCTACACTATTCCAATTCCTATTCTCAATTCTATTTTGGAAAGTAAACGTTGCCAATAAATTCAATTTCGGATTTCAATTTCTTAATCTGGGAAGTAAATACACCATTAGGGGAATGAGAACTTTTTTGTGGGGCAGACTTATTGAAGCTCCTTTATTCGGCAATAAATAAATTAGTTTTGACCGCAAAGGGGTATTTGCGGCCGAAATTGTTTTATTTGCAGAGACTATTTTTGACCACAAAAGCTCATTTTTCTTGTAGTATAATTATATATTCTAATAAGATTTTTGGGCCTAATACAGGTAATTTTCATTTTTTAATTGTTCTCATTTAGTGCAATAAGCTTATTTCATGTTAAATCTTTGTTGGGAGAAACTATTATTAATAAATTAATGAGAGTTCAATTTATTCATTTCAAAACACGGTAAAAACATATGTTCTAAATAAAATGTTATACATCCCTACTGGACAATCTTATAAACTGTTGCAAAAATTTCACATAACAAATGTTGGTTTTGTCCTGAAGGTTCAGGACATTCACAACAATCCTCCATTTACATATAAAGGACGATCACGGTTACTTGGAAAATTCGTTAAATCCTTTTACATACAGATTTTCTTTGAACATTGATTATCCTGATTACAAACCTTAGTGTGTGAATTATATCTTTCATAATAATCGCCTTTCTATTTAACCCACTTCAAAACACAGGAACTTTTTCTTGATCCTTCAAAACAAAGGAATTATTATTCCCGTACTTTTAAAAGAGCCAATTTTGGCACACCATGGAAATAGAAGTACACTTCTGCTGGGGAACGTTTTGAGAATAATAATTGTGCGTTGTAGTTGCTTCGAAAACCTTAATATTAGGAGGAATGTTACATAACCAGACACTACAATCACCATGCATTGCAAGATCACAGGCACAAATAGTGAGACACCCATCACTGGAATCATTATTCTGCTGGTACTGGTTGGCGTAGTTGTCATCTCTTATGGCAGCGAACCTATTGAAGCTTTGTGAAAAAGAAAATGGGGTGCCTTTACTACAATCAAGAGCCATGTTCACTCAATTCTTACTTGTGAAAGTAGTAGTGAACTAATTGCGTGCTCTAACATTTTCTTCATCCCCGATTTAAAACATTTATTTCGATGCTTAGAAAGTCTTCGCAAAGCAATGACAACTGACAAATGATAAATTAAAATCTATAGTGGCCCATCAATAATAAACAAAAGCTAATAGAATCCCCATTAAGAATTTGACCACGTGATCTTTGGGTTAGGCAATATTATCTTTTCAGAAGCATTCTGCACGAACAAGCTGTCATTTTGGTACGCTACACAACTATTATAACATGAACAGTAATATCATTGTTATCTTTATAGTACTTTTTTGATGTTCAAATGCTAGTGTTGCTTATAATAATATTGGAAGAGACAAATCATTAAGTTAATGGGTTTGGTAAAAAACGTTTATGGTGGCGCGTGTACTAAATTAAAAAAATTTCATGTCATGACCCCTCTCATGCTCAAATTCATTTTTAATTAATTGGAACACGAAGCAAACTTGTACAAACTAATCCAATGAAAATCATTGATAATATGAGGACAAACTAATCAAAGACTCCAGCTCAGTCTTCACCTTAATTAGTATAATGAGCAGCTCTACTCGTTTTCTTCTCCACTTTTATTTACTTAATTTGTTGTTTCTTCTTTTTACTCGTTCATCTTTATTGGAGAAATCCTGTTTATTGTGCTCTGGGCAGGAGTATGTTAAAGGCGTGTGAAATAAAAAAGAAAAGATAAAGACTTTAATGGAGGAACTTAAGTCTGGCTATTGTTCTTTTCATAAAAGAAATGTTTAGTTATTGTTAAAAGCTCATGTTGGGATCAACCCATTTGAATTTTTGGTTGGGGTCAAAAAGTCTTTTAAAAGTTCAAGCCCGAAAAATAACTAGGTGATGCGAACAAATACAATTTGATATTTGTAGTAGTATCAACTTTAAACCTTTGCCAAAACTTGAGTGTTTAGATGATAATTTCCCAATTCTTTTTTTTTTTTTAATTTATATTTTCAGTAAATTTTTAAATATTGAAATAAGGGCAATCATCTATACAACCTTAAATTACTATTGTTACATTTAATACTCGTGAAACTTAAAATTTGATCCTTCTTTTCCCTATTGTGTCAATAGTCAAATAAATTTGATAAAACCATAAAGTAAAGGATTAATTTCACTTAGATTATAAATTATTATTCTAATGGTGTATGATCGAAAAAGATATATCTATTATTATTATTATTATTTTATGTTTTAAGGAAATACACTTCGGTCCTATTTGATATTGAGGTGGCGTATCTTTTAAGCTATAGTTACCGTGGAGAAAGGCTCCAAGAATGAAATAAAATTAAAGTGTACAGTGCATACGACTTTTAAATAATAGTTTTGATAAAAATAGTAAAGATATTGTATGTTTTTGGACTTGATATTTCGATGATAAATGGGTATGGAAGCAACCGAATGCAGATAGGACAGAGCACTTGAAACTTCAATAGCAATATGCAATTGCGATTCCCCTGTGATTGGAAACTCCTCATTTTGATGTTTCCATGGGGAAAGAACTCGTACACTAAAAGACGAACTTCAATCTCCAAGCAGCACCCTGGCAACTTGACTACATTTTTGTGGTTAATTTGAAATAAAATTACTGTCTCGTTGATAAATTCCTCCATGTTACTCTCATCCACCATTTTGAATTTTTTAACATCCACAATTTTTCCATCTGCCAACATCCCTTTGTTGACAGTGCCTTAGCCGAGATTCGATTTATATTAAAGCTGTTAGTGGCCTTTCCAATTATATTTGGATATTATTTTATTTGATAATACTATATTAAAATATATTATTATACTTATATATATATTAATAATTAATATAAAAAATAATAGTTTAATATAATTAACTATAAATTTAAATATATTAACTAAATATTAATATTAAATTTAATATAAAACGGTGTAACACCACATAAATAATACAATACACCTATATTAAATAATATAATAAGTGTAATATAATACGGTGTCAAATACACCCTAATAAGAAAGCTTTTTCGGACCCTGTAGAGCTATCGCATGCTACTTCAAAGCTCTTATCAAAGTAGCACCTTCTCCGATGCCGAAAGGGTATCGAAGGTTGTATATATTTCTCCGCATTGATCTGGACACATTAATGCCTCTGGTACTTTGATTTGGGATAGCAACAAAATTATCTGCAACAAAATCACACCATAATCAACAGCTATGCCCATGATCGCTATTCACTCAAGGTAGTGCAGTAATTGCTCTTCCATTTGCTTCAACCTTCTTGATTTAAACATTTCATTTCAGCGCTTGGCCATTGCACTACCAAACAATAATTGAAAATGATTGGCAACCCATCGTTTATAAAATAAATGTTCGCATCTATTTCAAATAATTTGAACCACTATCCTTCGTTGTACATTATTAACAAATGAAAAGTTGACATTTTTCTTTCTTTACTATTCTCTCTCTTCACATGCTTCTTTCACTTTCCCTGTATTCCTAATGGTAATGGTTGAATTCTACCTGCCTCTTTCTTCAACTTATGTTTCAAAACTTTGGACAATGTTAATCTCTTAATACGGTTGCGAATTAATTACACAATTTATTAATTTTGTTTTGTTTTAGGGAATATTGCATGTTTTTTAGAAAGTCAACAATGTCATGCTCTCGAAAGTTGAAACTAAAAAGACAAAACTTTTTAAATTATTTGATAATTTACTCTAAAACTATGGTGAAATTTGGATCATCATGCGCTATTTTTTAAAATATGACCAGCCGTTCATAGTTTCCAGCTCAGTCTTCACACTTGATTAAATAAACGAATCATGATAAGCAAGTATTTGTCTTCTTCTCCCCTTCTATTCTATTTTATTTTTCTGTCCGTCTATTTTCACCCGTTCTCTCGCTAAGACCAAAGAATCTTGGTCAACCTAAAGTATATTGATGGGATGGTGCTGAAATTGAGCATTTTCTTATTAACGAAGTGAAAACCATTTTAATTATGGTTTTTCTTAATATACATGATGAAATTTGTTAATGGAAAAAGAGAATAGGAGATTTACAAGTGTTGGGAAAGGAACTCATATATGCAGTCACAAATTAAGCGTAAACAAATCTCTTTTTCTCATTGTGTGATTATAATAAGATTTGTACCATGAATAAATAAGTAAAAAAATAAACCAACAAAATCCAACCACAAAAGATAAAGATTTTTACATGAAAAATCTAAAACGAGAAAAACTATAGGACCATAGTTCGATATAATCTTTCACTATATTAATGGGATTACAGCACAAATTCTTTTTTAGATAATACTAGAAACTAACAACATTAAGAATCTCAATATTCTTAATTTAGAATAACAACCTAATATTTGTTTTTCAAGTGAATATTTCAAATAACAGTCAACGAGAGGATAAAATAAAAATCAAGACATATAAATTATAAAGGGTGATACAAAAAATTTACCATCTAAATTTAAAAAAAATCATAACTAAATTCATCTTTCGATCATCCAATCAAAAATTAAAAATCATTGCACCTAAAACAAAAAATAGCAACCGTCTCTCTCCCTCTCCCGTCTTTTTCTTCCTTGTCCTTTATGTCAGCCGCCTGTCACGGGATGAGTATTTTGCGCAGCAAACCCGTGCGGCACTTAGTCGACTTCTAGCACACTAGTCGCTAAGTAAGCCTAAAACACTTCTCAAACTAGCTAAGCAAAGAAAGCTTATTCAAAGGCTAGAGAGAAGCAAGAGCAATGTGGCCAAACTATACACTTGATTACTCACAAGAGTAATTTACAAGAGAGCTTTACAAGAGAGCTTTGAGAGCTTGTGTGTTGTGAGTTGTGTGTGCTGGAATTGTGGTGTGTTATGTGCAAAATGACAAGGGTGGTGGCCTATTTATAGGCTTTGGATGGAGGACTCTAGAACCACCTAACAACTTGCCAAGTTGCCTAGAACTCTAAGGACTAGAATGTTCAATTCTAGAGAATTCTAGGATATTTATAATTTCTAGAAGTTGGGCTGGACTTGCTAAACGTACCCCGCATTTTTGTTGAGTGAGCCCGCTCGCAAACTTAGCCTCTGATTGCGCAAACTTAGCCTCTTATTTTATCATTTTTTATAGAGTGCTTTCAAAACCTAATTTTTAATGGAAAATTTGATCGAACCCCTTCAAATTTTCTTTAATTACAATATATGTGGACTTTGGGCCAACTACATGAGTTGAACCCAAAAACAGGGCTAGTAAAATGCTAAATAGAAGATGATTAATGAAACAAGCATCTAGAGTAAGAACGTCAGCTATGTCACCATCCACACAATCAATCTCTTCAACACTTTCTTTGAAATTAGAAGATCGGCATAATTGAGATAGTGACACTACGAGAAGATGATTTAGTGTAACAAGCATTAGAGTTAGAACTTTCGACAATGTCATCATCTAGACAATCAATCTCTTCAAGATTTTCTCGTACAATGTTTGAAGCTCCTTCGCATGCCCTGATCCCTGTTAGTTCCATGGCTACTTCTCTCGTTGTAGGTCTCTTCTTCCCATTAAGGTTCAAGCATCTCTTTGCAAGTTTAGCAACATTTATAATCTCATCATTGTCACCATCTTTCAGGACATGATCATCAAGGATTTCAAATAATTGTTCCTCTTTCATTGCACGTAAAAAATATGCTGCCAAACTTTTATATTCTTTAGAGTTGGAGAATGGAATTTGTTTTTTCTCCAGTCAAGAGCTCAGCAAGAAGAACTCCAAAGCTATATAAATCACTTTTATCTGTAAAATGACTAGACCGAAAATACTCAAGGTCTAAGTATCCGATGGTACTTTGGACTTGAGTAGTCATAGGTGTTTGATCAACTGTAATAGATCTTGAAGCACTGAAATCTAAAACTTTGGTGCGATATTTATCATCTAATAGTATGTTTGCAGACTTGATATATCGATGATCAATAGGCATAGAAGTAGCTAAATGCAGATAGGATAAAACATCCGAAATGTCTATAGCTATACGCAATCGCATCTCCCATGTGATTGGAAATTCCTAGTTTTGATCATGTATGTATTGAAAGAGTGTTCCATTTAAAATAAACTCATATACTAAAAGAGGAACTTTGGTCTCCAAGCAACAGTCTAACAACTTGACAACTTTTCTGTGATTAATTGTGATAAAAGTACCACCTCATTGATGAATTCCGCTACTTTACTCTTATCTATTATTTTGGACCTTTTATGGCCACAATTTTCCCATCTGCTAACATCCCTTTGTACCCAATGCCTTGGTCGCCTTGACCAAGAATTCGATTCGTGTTGAAGTTTTTTATTTTTAAAGGAAAAGGAGGGTGGGTAAGTCCAAATCAATTTTTATCTTCCTTTCCACCCCCAAGGCTCAAACCTGAGTCCACACAAGTGAGGGACGACAAATTGTACTGCCAACCAACTCGGCTACGCCCTTGGGGGCCGTGTTGAAGTTATCAGTGGCCTTTTCTAATTTTTTGGAAGTGAGCAATTTTGTCTTCTCAATATTACCTTTATAGGAAGACAACTCCTTTTGCAGTAGTAAACCGCCATTTCTCTTGAAGAACTTATGATTGAGCTTGATTCCCCATCTTCTTTTGACAAATTTGTTCATCCATCATGCTCCTGTGAGTAGAAACAACATTCCAAGCCCACCATTAGTGCAACCTGTATCACTTAAAGACAAAAAAAATGATAAAATAAATTTGTAAGGGGTACAAGCACCTGTAACAATAAATTTGTCCCGAGATTTTTTGCCAAATAATAATGTGCTTGAGGAGCATACCGGTTCTTGGTTGAAGGTAGAACCAGACCGATAATAACCATGAGGACATTTGGAGCAATCGACTCCGCTTGTGGTATTACAGATCAGGTAACCTGCACTAAGCCAAAACATAAAAGATCAAATTAAACTACGGCTATAAATCTTTCTTTCTGCAAATTTCATCTGTTTATTCTGAGAAATATGGTAAAAACAGATGTTTGATCTTTTTTTAGCTGCACATAAGTATTTGGAAGCGTTAGAACTTTTTTCATCGCACAGACAAAGATGTCGTGATGAGCCTAGTTGTATTAAAGATTGATTATCCTTATTACACATTTTATTGTGTGAATCATATTCTTCATAACATGTCATTTTTGTTTTGGTGCAAAGTTGGTGAGATAGAGCTCAATTTTCCGTCGTCTGATTTGATTAATTTTCAAGCGGGGTTGATCAATAAGAGGCTTGATGCTGGCCGGTTTAAGACTCTGCATTCTTGCCGTTTCAGTAAGATTTTTGGGTCCTAGACAGGCGCTTTTCATTTATCTAATTTTTCACATTTACTGATATTATGTGAATTTCATTACTTGAATATGAGTTTTCAAGATTTATGATTGAAGGCACACTAAACTACGACCGCGAGGTAAAAAAAGTGACGTTGTCATGGAACCTTTTACCAAGATTTTCGGTCACTTTTACAGTTTTAATATTTTCAAGTAATGGGATAAGGACAAAATGGTTCAAATAAACTTGTTAAAGTTACAATTAAATTTGCATTTAACTTAACTTTCCCAAATCAAAGCTTTCATAATGGAATCAATTGTTTCGTCTTTTCCCCAACATGTCAGTTTCAGTTATTAATGTATGTTAATCAATTTCAATTTATTCGTAACCAAACACAGTAAAACATATACGTTCTCAAATGAAATGTTATGTATCGATCCCTACTAGATAATCTTATAAACAGATGCAAAAATTTTACAGACCAACATGTTGGTTTTACCCTGAAAGATTCAAAACATTCATAACAATCTTGACTATGATGTTGACACACTCAATTTATAAAAGAAGATCAAAATTACTTGGAAATTTTGTTTAAATACGTTTATATATAGTAGAAATTATCCAAGATCCTAAACTAGGTTAATACTATTAAGTAGAGATTTTTCTTTTTAACTATTTATGAGCATATGGTTTCTGAAGAATAAAAAAATAACTGAAGGATACAATAACTAGAATACATTCTAGAAGTCACACAATTTTATTTATTAAATACATAATTCAATAAACAGATGGAAACTATACTTCAATTTATTTCATAACCATTGGGAATGGCCAACATACATCCAATAATTTAATGTTAAAGTCATTGACATGAAGATTGAAACCTGAACAACACACTTAGAGACCTCCTACACTGAGTTTGACTAATATATATGCACGTAAAATCATAGTCACAAACACAAAATCTGAAAGTTCTCAGAAAAAGTTATAAAATTTCAGACATAAAACTTGAAATATCAGGTGCATAGTATCAAACAGTCCTTCACCAATTGTTTGCAATTAGAGGAGCAGCATCCACTGAAACAGTAACATCCAAAAAGGATCCGTTGATGGATACATCAGTTTCAGAATTTGCAGCTACATATATGTCACCGACAGCACAATCAATCTGTTCAAAACCTTCTTCCATTACATTTGAAGCTTCATTCCCTGCTTTAATTCCTGCTAATTCACTTGCCACTTCTCTCATTGTAGGCCTCTTTTTTCCATTAAGGTTCAAGCATCTCTTTGCAAGTTTAGCGACTGTAATTATGTTATCCTCACCACCCTCTTTCATGACCTGAGCATCAAGGATTTCAAATAATCTTTCCTCTTTGATTGCACATAGAAAATATGCTGCTAAACTTTTGTCTTCTTCCAAGGTGGTAAAACGAATTGCTTTTTCTCCAGTCAAAAGCTCAACAAGAACTACTCCAAAGCTATAAACATCACTTTTATCAGTAAATTGACTCGATCGAAAATACTCAGGATCTAAGTATCCAAAGGTGCCATGGACTTGAGTAGTCATATGTGTTTGATCAACTGCCATACACCTTGAAGCCCCAAAATCTGAAACTTTGGCACGATATTTATCATCCAAAAGTATGTTTGTAGACTTGATGTCTCGATGATAAATAGGTATAGAAGCAGCCGAATGGAGATAGGATAGAGCACTTGAAACTTCGCTGGCAATTCGCAATCGCATTTCCCAAGTGATTGGAAACTCCTCATTTTGATCGTGTAAGTTTTGATAGAGAGTTCCGTTGGGAATGAACTCATATACTAATAGAGGAACTTCTGTCTCCAAGCAACAACCCAGAAGCTTAACAACATTTCTGTGGTTAATTTGAGATAAAATAACCACCTCATTGATGAATTCCTCCACCTTACTCTTATCAATTACTTTGGACTTTTTAACGGCCACAATTTTTCCATCTGCTAACATTCCTTTGTAGACAGTACCTTGACCTCCTTGTCCAAGGATTCGATTCAAGTTGAAGTTATCAGTGGCCTTTTCCAATTCCTTCGAAGTGAACAATTTTGTTTTCTCAATTGTACCTTTAGTGGAAGCCAACTCTTGTTGCAGTAATAAGCCCCCATTCCTCTTAAAGAATTTTCGCTTGAGCTTAATTGCCCTTCTTCTTTTGACAAACTTGAACAGCCACCATGCTCCAATGAGTAGAAACATTCCAAGCCCGCCACTAGTGCAACCTGCACCACTCAAAGACAATCTTAGTATCGAAGTGACATAGCAAAAAATGAAAAAAGAATAAATGTTTCCAAATATAATTTGGGGAAAGTAGTCCCTCTTCAAACTTATTTCGCTACGTTTCAGTCCACACACTACCTCATTTCATCCTTGATGTTGAAACAGTGATTAGGAGAAAAAAAAAACATTATTGAAATGTACATTACATTTTTAACAAATAAATATTTAACTAGTTTTAATTTGCAAAACTCTTAGATAAACAATTGTGTGTGAAAAAGTGACATTTATCTTCTAGCAGTGTATTTATTCTGTTGTTATATTTTAACACCATGGATAAAATGTAAACATGTTCTAAGAGAGAAAAAAGTCTCATCGAATAATTATAGAGCTACAAACACTTGTATAAATAGTATAACATTGTACAAACTGATGTGACAAGATATGATTGATTGATTAATAATATAAAACATAAAAATAAACCACGAGGTCCTACTGTATTTTTTATTTAACTAATGATAATTTAAAACTTTAGTTTGTACAATTTCTTTTTTTTTTTTATAAAAATAATTGTGGTTGTATCATTACTCTGCCATACTAGATTTTATATCTCTTTTATACAAATAACAGAAAATCCTAACAATGTGTAATTTCTAGTATTATTTTCAATACTAACCATGTGTAATTTCTAGTGTAATTTTTATTTATAAAAGCTTACGTGCCTAACTCATATTATTCGGGTGTTGATTCAGTCAGATTAATGTTCTACTTTAATTACTTTTAGTCAAGTTGGGAAATTTTAAAAATAACACGGGCAGAAATATATACCTATAACAGCATATTTGACCCGAGTTTTTTGGCGGAGAAATGAATCCTTAGTTCTGTTGGGAGAGCATCCCAGTTCTTGGACAGACCCATAAGAACCACGCGGGTCATAATAATAACCATCAGGACATTTGGAGCAATTGTGTCCGCTTGTGGTATTACAGATCAAGTCACCTGCACAAAGCCAAAGAAAATACAAGATCAAATTAAACTGCGCCAAGAAATTCTGTATGTACTCATGTCCCAAAAAGGTTTTAAGTCTGTACCTTCACATAAGTAGTAGAGGTGGCCGCTAATTATGCCGTAATCACAACGACAGAAATGACCTGCGCTTAATTGTATTAAACAACTATGATCCTTGTTACACACTTTAGTTCGTGAATTATAATCTTCATAACAACGGCCTCTAAATTTTCCCCACTCCAACACAGCAGGCATCCTTTTTTTATCCTTCAAACCACCGGGAGTTTCCAGGTAGTTTGAAAAAATCCAACGTGGTTTAACCAGAGAAAGAGAGGTGCATCCCCGTGGAATGCTTTGAGAATAAACGTACGATGTATTCGCATCGAGAACTTTAGTACTACTATTTAGAGGAATGTTACATACCATATCACAGCAACCACTATTCTCAGAAGGATTGCATGTACAAATAGATATGCACCCCCCACCAGCATCAGTGATGGTTGAATTACTTGAAATCGAATCATTCTGCTGGTTATTGGCATAGTTGTCGCAGCCTATGGCCAGGAACTTGTTAACGCTTTGTGAAAAGGAAAATGGAGTGCCTGTCAGGTTAATGCCTTTAGCATTGTTACTGCTGTTCAAGGAAATTACAGAAATATTGACTGCGATATAGGGGTCTCTGCTGAAAGATATATACGAGGAAATTTCCTGGCCGATTCTTCGAAGAATAGCTTTTGGAGAGCCGGAGGAGTTATCACAGACTACTTCAAAACTCTCATCAAAGTAGCACCCTGCTCCGATCCCGAAAGGGTAGTCAATCGGGATATCCCCGCATTTATCTGGACAAAATAATGGCCCTGATGCTGCTTCGACCGTCCAGAGTAACAAAATGATCTGCAACAAAACCAGACCATTATGAACAGCCATATATAATCACTCAAACTTTATTTCTTCAACCTCCATTTATATAGTTATTTCAGCACCAAGAAAGTATAAGCAATTTCGATAGACTCCAACCTCATTGGCCTTTTTGGTCTTCCTTTTTTTATTTGTTAAGTCATTTCCTCCAATTATTATTTATTCCATTATATTTATTTTGTCTCATGATTCAATGAAGATAGAAAGAGACAAGGTTAATGTCGTTCGAAAATGAGATTCACACCATATTTAACCCCACACATAGCACCGAATGCAGCGTTTTGATATAACACTCTCTCTCTCCCCTCCAAGTCCAGCACAAAACGCACGAGTCACTCTCCCTGTCCCCCCTTCAAATCCAGCGCAGAACACACGGCTCACTCTCTCTTTTCCCCATCCAAATCCAGTAGCCGTGGGTCACTCTTTCTCCCCCTTCAATTCCATTATGCACGTTATTAATTAGAAAAATCAAAGTTTGGAAAGGTCAAATAGCCTCGGTTTCGAGGTTAGTGCGAAGACAGCAAAAGAAAAAGTCCTTAACGATGATGACAACGAAAATGCCAGTACACAGTTATATCAAAACGCTGCGTTCGGTGCTATGTGTGGAGTCAAGTGTGGTGTGAAACAACAAAAGTCAAATGCCATTGTATGGGTGCGCACTAAAGCACCACGGAATGCATGGCGATTAATGGACCCCATAAGCCCACGAAGGCGGGCTGCGACACTCCCATCACTTGTGAACCAATGGGATATTTCATATATTTTAATTAAAGGGCAAAAAAGGAAATTTCCAAGTAATATATGGACTCGCAATTTTTCTCATTATTGTTTTGGCGTGACCTCTGGGTGGGGTGGGGGTAATAATATTCGACTTTCTTTGTGAATCCGATTTTTTTTTCTTTTTTTCTTGGCATATATTCAAATTAGATATGGGAAATTTAATGTTTAATTATCATGGATATTTCAAAAAAATATCATGAATATTGAAATAATGCGAATATAATGGTGGAAAATGTTGAATTTCTTCTTTCATACTTGCTGGATAATAATGAAATGTTCATAAACACACTCAATATTTTATGGCAATTTTAATTGGTTACCTATTAAAGTGCGAATCCTAAAACGCGTAGGAAATTAAAAAATTAATTTAACTTTAACCATACTTCAACCTTTTGAAAAAAGATAAAATAAAGGTCTGATACAATTTCGTTCAATTTAATCTGTTGTCGTATGCTTAATTTGCTTTCAATGGAGCGCAGGTGACTTTTCAAACTTCTAGGAAGCAAAAAGTTGCGTTACCGGACCGCTTTGAGCGTTCTGTACTAATAATTCTAGTGCAGAAAAAGAAAGCTCGCTTGATTTTTTTTGGTTTCTTTAATGGACTTTGAATAAGTCCGGCTTTTGACTTTTTGTGACTTCGTGTACAATAAAGTTTCATTGAGCCCCTTGTATTGTATTTTATTTATAATTTAGTAAAATTATTATAATACTTTCTACTTACCTACACTATCAAAATTTAATTTATCACCTTCTAGTCTTTTTTATTTACTATTTTTATTAAGTATGAAAGTAGTTTCTGCTTATCACAATATATTAATGATCACAACACACTAATATCAATAAAAAAGATAAAAGTACCCTTAAATTACTACTTTAAAAAAAAAAACTCTTTCCTCTCTTAAGAAATCATGATAGCTCATTTTTCATCACTCACTATCAACAAAATTTTCAAGAATACAATCAATAATCTTATTTATAATATCATCTCATATTCTCATAATAACAAATACTTTTATGATAAAAGAATGGATGAACAAAACATAATTAAATCTCTTTCCAATCCATCCCTCTCTATTATTAATTGCTCTTCATCACCGTTTCTTACGGATGGCAAGCTAACAATTGAAGGACACCATCAATCAATCTAATCATCACGGACTAGCCCTTTGTCACCTTAACCCATATCTGCCACTATGTAATGTGCTTGTTTTTTCGAATGGACGGCCACAATTATCCGTAATCATCAACCCGACACATTTTTTGCTCTTCGAATCATATGGTTACAATAAAAATTCAGGCTTTAAAATATTGTTGTGGTCATTATAATGTCTTTCGTATGTTGTTGATAGATAGAGAGCAACCTAAAGGGATCTAAAGACATAAAAAGAAATTATCCACAATTGTAAAACCATTACTCCAAGTTAAGTCTTCAATCTCATTGAAGAATAGCTGTTGGAGAGCCGGAAGAGTCAATCAAGGTAGCGCCCTGCTCCGATTCCAAAAGGGTATTCAATCCGGACAGCCCCTCATTGATCTGATGATGTTTTGACTGCCCAGAGTAACAAAATGATCTGCAACTAAACCAAACCACTGTGAATATATATATATATATATAAGCGCTCAAACTTTATTAATTCCTCTTCCTTTTATTTCTCGAAGGTGTGCTAATTCCTCTCCCATATTTTCTTCAACCTCCGTTTATACGTTTGATTCCGCTCTAAGAAAGTATTTGCTTGCAAGCAATTTAGATTGACTTCAACCTCATTGGCCTTCTCAGTTTTTTTTTAATCTGTCGAGTTTTTTTTTCTCCAATTATTATTTATTCCATTATATTTATTTCACATCAATTTATTAAATACTTGGTCAAAATTGCCGAGGGTAAAAATTAATTTATTATTGTTTTAATCCAAAGGGACAAAAGATTATTAGAATTTTATTAGTATTTCAAAAAACTAATTGTCTGCATTAGAGCGAAGTGAGAGCAATCACTTTTATATTTGATTTGAAATTAATTATGTATTTGATTTAATTATAAATTACAATTGAATAAGTCAAATCTAAATATGATATGGATTATTCAAATTGAATTAAATTGTAAGACACATGAATGACTAATTGAAATTAAATAAGAAAAGTGAGTGACTAATTCAATTTGAATTAAGAAAAGAATTGTAGAGGGTTTCTCTATATATAGGAGACATAAACGCTTTCAAGGAAAAACAACCTCTATTACCTCTCCTCCAATTTCATGTTTCCTTCATAATTTTCTTTTGTTGTTCTACACTGTTATTTGGAGTACAACCTCATAACAGTAGCATCATTGAATCTTGGAGATCAATCCGCATTATTTGTATCCTTATTGCATCGGGAAATTCTCCTAGAGGAGGGAAAATTGGTCTAGAGATCAATCCGCATTATTTGTATTCTTATTGCATTAGGAAATTCTCCCAGAGGAGCGAAAATTGATCTTAAGGATAGTGCATTGCGCACGCTTTGACGAGCTTATAATTGTTGCTGGGTGAACAATGCCATGAACAATGGAGGATGAACAGTACAGAGTAAACAGTAATGGATGAATAGTATCTGCAGACAAAGCAATATTAACTCATATTTCCCACAAAAACAACTGTCAACCAACGATCGACTTCAATCTCGGCTACTTGCAAAAAAGTGCTCATTTATAATGTCAATGTTTGTTTCAACAATTTTTTAGAAACTTCGGGAAAAGATCAAAGTATATGTTCTCTTGCTAATTTCTTAATAATCTCAAATAATGAAGAATAATAATAATACATTATTCTTCACACGAGTGACAAGGTAGTTAGCTATTCGATTTCATTTCTTTTCATGAGGGAAAGGTTTCAACTCCCCACATTGCATAAGTGAAAGTAAATTATAAATAGAGACAACTCTCTTGGTGTCGGCATATCCCTATTCAGAACTACAGCTTTCAATTAGTATAAAATTACAATAATTTTATCTTTCAATACCCTTAATGCAATTTTGACTTTACATTTTTTCTAACATTTTTATTTAATGTTGGAATTCAAAAGAAGAGACCGAGAGTATTATTACAGAACCATTAAGTTAGAGGATTAGCTGAAGAAGTCTTTGCATATGCACATGGCCCGAATGTCATAATTAATTCGGAAGAGGAAGCTGGAGGTTCAATTAAATTTAATTAAAAAAAGGGGGAAAGGTACATGATCACATTTTTCGTTATTAAGTAGCAAGAAAAATCCCTTTAAAAGCCATCCTCTTACGTTGCCATAGTATCATTTCTCTTTCGCAAGACAATTCCACAAATTTGACAAAACCTCGAGGAAGCTTCAGATTCTTTTCATTATTAGACTAGTCAAAATCTCTTTGGTAGATATAATAAACAAATCAAAGATTTCATCAGCGTATTGTAAATAGTTAGTCTAATTAACTAAGAAAATGATAATTTAATAAAGCCCCATATATGTTGTTAAGTTGCTACATGCTATGCTCTTGCTCATAGATCCTAGTTCCTCTGATTTCTGCAATGTATCTAGAAATTTCTATGCAGATGAAATTTCAAGTTTAATACTAAAGACTTCATGTTACACAATTTTCTATATATATGTATATATGCTTGAATTTCATTTCACAATCAAGAAATTGAATATCTAAAAAATAATACTTTTAGAGATTTTATTAATAATATAAAAAAATGTAGAGCATAGTAATATAGAGAGAACTTTTTATAATAACATGTTATCTCTTCGGAAGTTTTGCTCTTTTATCATTTTCTCCATCGAAACTAAAATTATGAAAGCTTGATTTCGGCCTTGCGTTGCTCATGTTCTTACCATTTACCATGGACTGAAAAATCGTTGTGGTATAAAATAGATCCTCTTGGATTTGGTTTCTTGATGTTTGAGAAAATGTATTCATTGTTTAGTCTATAATCTTGGGTCAAAGAGATCCTAAATTTAGGCCAAGTGGGCTTGTTATGTTTAGTTTTAGCAACTAGTTCTACTGAAACAAGTTGTTGGCTTGTGAAATCATGGTCAATTTGCCATCGTCTGATTTGATTAATTTTCAAGCGAAGTTGATCAATGAGAGACTTAATGCTTACCGGTTTAAGACAGTGCAATCTTAAAAAAAAAAAAAACTAATTAATGTTATAAAATAAATAAATAAAGAAAACTTGTAAACTAAAACAAAGTACTTAAAGAGTACCTTGTGATTAATATTGTTGTTAATTAATTTCCAAATTTTGTTACACCAAGTAATTACACATATGCATTATATTTATAGGCAACAGAAGCAATGAGGGGGGGTATAATTTTTCTATGTGGGATAGGTGACACCATGGGAGGATTAATTATTCAATGTGGGATAAATGGTGAAGCTCACAATTACAACACTCCCCTTTGACCTTCACCATTTAGATACTATATTATGTGTGCTTAATACTGTCGCGTTAAAACCTTCCCAGTAAAACATAGTTGGACAAAACTTGGTTTAAGGAAAAAGAGTACAGCGCACATTTATCTAAAATAGCCCCAGAAAATCTTTTCTTCACAATATGCTCGCCTTGACGAAATAGTTCCTTGTATTAACTTGATAATTTGTTGAATCGACGCATGCCAATATTGTAGACTAACTTATCAAATGTCGATATGGGTAAAGCTTTAGTAAAATGGTCAGCAAAGTTATCAGTGGAGCGTATCTGCTTAACGTCAATTTTCTTGTCTTGCTGCAGCTCATGAGTATAGAAAATATTTGGTGAGATATGCTTTGTTCTATCACCCTTGATGTATCCCCCTCTAATTTGAGCAATACAAGCAGCATTGTCTTCATATATAATTGTTGGGGTATCTGTGGTGGAAGACAAATTACATGTGCTTTGAATGTGATGGATAACAGACCGCAACCAAATACATTCTCTGCTTGCTTCATGCAATGCAATAATTTTTGAATGATTGGATAGGGTGGCAACGAAGGTTTGCTTAGTAGATCACCATGAAATTGTTGTGCCATTATAAGTGAAAACATATCATGTTTGTGAACAAGCTTTGAGAGAATCAGAGAGATATCCTGCATCTACATAGCCAATAAGACTAGAATTCTTTGTTGGCTCATTTGAGTAAAATAAACCCAAGTCTGATGTTCCACAAAGGTATCGGAAAATGTGCTTGATGCCATTCTAATGTCGACGTGTTGGCGTTGAGCTAAATCTCGCTAACAAGTTCACAGAAAAATGCAATGTCTGGTATGGTGCATTGAGCTAAATATAATAAAGCATCAATTATATTTAGATATGACACTTCTAGACCAAGTATTTATTCGTCATCTTTTTTGGGGTAGAATGGATCCTTTTTAGAATCAAGAGACCGAACAACTATAAGGGTGCTTAGTGGATGAACATGATCCATATTAACTCGTTTTAAGATGTTCTCAATATAAGCTGATTGATAAATAAGCACTCCATTTGTTTTATGCTGGATCTGCAGGCCGAGACAATATTTTGTTTTGCCTAAATCTTTCGTTTTAAATTCTCTCTTTAAATATTCAGCCATTTTTATGAGATCTTCAGGAGTTCTAATCAAATTCATGTCATCAACATAAACTGTTACAATTGCAAATCTAGATTCAGATTTTCTGATGAATATGCATGGGCAAATCAAATCATTTTTATATCCTTTTTTAATCAAATATTCACTTAGACAATTGTACCACATGCGTCCAGATTGTTTTAATCCGTATAAAGATCATTGTAAATTGATTAAATACAGATTACGATTCCTTAATTTAAATGCTTTTGGCATTTTGAATCCTTCAGGGATTTTCATATAAATGTTAGCATCAAGTGACCCATATAGATATACAATCACTACATCCATGAGACGCATGTCAAGTCTTTCTGAGACCCATGTCAAGTCTTTCTAAGATCATTAAGCTGATTAAAAATTGAAATGTAATAGCATCCATCACTGAAGAATACGTATCCTCATAATCAATACTAGGTTTCTGGGAGAAAACTTGTGCAACTAGTCGTGCTTTGTATCTGGTAATTTCATTATGCTCATTACGCTTCCTTACAAACACCTATTTACATCCAATATGTTTGACATCTTCTGGTGTCTGAACTACAGGTCCAAAAACTTCATGTTTAGCAAGAGAAGTCAATTATACTTGAATTGCTTCTTTCCATTAAGGCCAATCATGTCTTTGCCAACATTCATCGACAGTTTTAGGTTCAAAGCCATTTGTAATTTCAGTAGCTACTGCGAATAAAAATACATTATCAATGTTTATTTCATTACGATCCCATATTTCCTTTGTATAAGAGTAATACGTAGATTTTTCCTCATTTTTATGTTTCTATACCTTTTCAAGGGTTATTGTCTCTTCAGAGACTTGTGTCTCTTCAGGAATCATCAACTCTTCTAGTGATTCAAATGATGTGGATACATTTATGACTCAATTATTTTCAACAAGATCTTGGTTTTTCATTTTCCTCTTCCGAGAAGCACTGTCTTTGGAACTAAGTTATCTACCATATTTATGTGGTGTAACAAATAATTCATTAGCTGCTTTTACACTTGATTGTTCAGTAGGAACAATCACCCGGGCTGGTGTATTAACAGCTGGAATATGTGACTTTGTTACTCTTGTTGTATCTATAAAGGCATTTAGCAATTGATTTAAAATTTGTTGCAAATGCACTATCCTCCGTACTTCATTTTCATATTGATTGGTACGATGATCTAAGTGAGAAAAAGTGGGGACTTTTCAAGAAAAATTATGCCTTACTTCAGGAGGTTTTCCATTTTTTATTAATGGAAACACTATCTCATCAAAGTAACAATTTGCAAAACGTGTAGTGAAAAGATTGCCCGTCAGGGGTTCAAGATATCTGATAATTGAAGGTGAGTTAAAACCGACATAAATCCTCAAGCAATGTTGAGGTCTTATTTTTGTACGTTGAGAGGGGGTTATAGGAACATACACAGCACAGTCGAAAATACATAGATGAGAAATGTCAGGTTGTTGACCAAGTACAAGTTATGATGGAGAATATTGATGATAAGCAGTGGGTCTAAGACGAACTAATGCTGCAACATGTAATATAGCATGACCCTATGTAGATATTGGTAATTTTGTATGCATAAGTAAAGTTCTTGCAATTATCTGCAATAGCTTAATCAACGATTCTGCCAATCCATTTTGTATATGTACATGTGGCACCGGATGGTCAACGTCACTGCCTGCCGATGTACAGTAATCATCAAATGTCTTACATGTAAATTCACCAGTATTATCCAGACGTATGGTTTTGATTGGGTAATCTGGGAATTATGCCCTTAACCTTATAATTTGGGCAAGTAATCTTGCAAATGCAACACTGCGGGTGGATAATAAACAAACATGTGACCACCATACAGATGAATCAATCAAAACCATAAAGTAATAAAATGGTTCACTAGGAGGATGAATTGGACCACATATATCTCCTTGAACTTTTTGCAAAAATGTTGGAGATTCAAAACTAACCTTAGAAGGAGATGGTCTAACTATAAATTTTCCTTGTGAGTAAGCGGTACAAATAATCTCACTTGACAATAGAATCTTCTGGTTTTTTAATGGATGTCCATAAGAATTTTTAATAATTTTGCACATCATTGAAGATCCAGGATGTACAAGGCGATCATGCCACAACATAAATATTTTTGGATCTGTGAACTTTTAGTTCATCACTGCGTAGCTTTCAATTGCATTTATGATTGTGTAATACAATCCTGATGAGAATGCTTTGAGCTTTTCTAATATGTATTTCTTTCCTGAGACATTTTTTGTAATGCAGAAAAATTCCACATCATTTTCATTTAAAGTCTCAATATGATACTCATTTCGGTGGATATCCTTAAAGCTTAGCAAATTTCTTTTAGATTTTGTTGAATATAAAGCATTCTGAATTATTAGTTTTGTTCCACTTGCTAACAAGAGTAAAACTCTTCCGGAGCCTTTTATCAGGTCTATAGGCCCAGATATAGTATTTACTTTTTCTTCAAATAATTTTACCTTCAAGAAATATTTTTTATCTTGAAGAATAATGTGTGTGGTTACACTATCAGCCAAGCAAACATCTCCAACTTTTGATTCCAAACCAGAAATTTTTTTATAAAATCCATAGCCTTATATTAAACACAAGTTCACATTAGATATCAAGATCAAGTACATCTGATAAAACTACAAAAGATACAAAAGTTAATATATTAGTAATAGGTACAACAACAAAAGTCTGGATATTTCTATTATTGATTAATTGGTTGTTTTCCCCTCTATGTCTTCAAAGAAATCAAAGACATCAAAATGAGTTAGATCAACAGGATCTGGGTTATCTATTAAATTTGTCTCAATTTTTCCCTTTCCTTTCTTGGATGTCTAGTAGAGGTCCACCAAATATTTGTCAGTTCGACAAGTGTGTGACCAATGTCTCTTTCCGCCACATCGATAACAGATTTCTCTATTATCATTTATAGTATTGTTATTTCCTGCATTATTGTGTTTAGGCCTCTCATAAACATTCCACTTCTAGTGGCATCTATTTTTGTTGTTCTGTTGTCCTTTATGCCTGTAGCCACCACGATGATAATGACCACGGCCTCTTTTACCTTCTCGATTACGCCCATTATTGGTACGTGTGTTTACATTCGCTTTTGGGAATGGTTAAGACCCAGTTGGATGTAACTCATGGTTCTTCATCAGGAGCTCATTATTTTTCTCAACAATTAAAAGAGTTGTTATCAATTCAGAATATTTGTTATATCTACGCTCTCGATATTGTTGTTGTAAGACAACATTTTATGCATGAAAAGTAGTGAATGTCTTTTCAAGCATATCTTTATCTGTAATTTCTACACCATATACTTACAGTTCTGAGGTGATACGGAACAAAGAAGAGTTGTAATCAGAGACTCTGGCATAATCTTGGAATCTAAAGTTTAACCACGCGTGTTTGGCATTTGGTAGGGAAATATCATTCTGGTGGTTAAATCTCTCATTGAGATTATTCCATAAAATTAAAAGATCTTCCACTGTTAAATATTGAGCTTTTAAGCTCTCATGTATATAATAGCGGAGGAAAACCATGGCTTTTGATTTTTCCTAGAGAGATGCCTCGTTTCCTTCTGCTACAGTGCCTTCCAAGCCCATAAGGTTGTAGATGCATTTTGGCATCCAATACCCAAGAAAGGTAGTTTCCTCCGGAAACTTGAAGAACAGGGATTTGCAAATTCATGAGACTGGCAATTTCTCAAGGAACCTTGTTCTCAATTATTAAAGAAAATAGAAATAAGTGCCACAATTTAAATATATAAACAACAATAGTAATTATAGAATATGTAGAAACTTTATGCAAATATTTAGAACTTCAGACTCTAACACAAAATCATATCTTTAAACTTCAGGTTCTCACTACCTCATTTATGTCAGACTTCAGGCTATAACAATAATATTCAAAGACAAATCATAATTTATTGAATTTAAAATAACTTGTTAAGCAGTTAAACTAGCCATATTAACAAATAAACAAGGTAGGCAGATGAACCATTCATATAAGCAGATAAATTAAACAACATAGACAGTTAAATCAACCATATAAATTAACATAACAATAACATATAATATAAAGATAATAAAAATATAGGCAGTATTATAGAACCAACCATCCAAATTATTATGAACAATAAACAATAAAAAATAAACTACCCACGTCAAATTAGCCATCGTACTGATAACGTGTTACAAAATAAATAAATAAAGAAAACTTGTAAACTAAAACAAAGTACTTGAAGAATACCTTGTGATTACTATTGTTGTTGATTAATTTCCAAATTTTATTATACCAAGTAATTACACATATGCATTATATTTATACACAACAAAAGCAATGAGGGATGTTATAATTTTTCTATGTGGGATAGGTGACACCATGGGAGAATTAATTATTCAATGTAGGTTAAATGGTGAAGCTCACAATTACAACAATTAATAATTTATTTTTACGTTGTTTTACATGATTGTACGTCACAATAACTGTAGTTTAGACAAATCTGACAAAAATAAGATTTTTGGCACCTAGGAACTTCTCAGCTGCAAGGTGCCTTTCATCACAACTGGTGACGTTATTCCGACATATGATCGAGACACAAACGTTGACATAAAAGCCCCATATGGGTCAGTTACACGTTGCATCATGGAATGTTTTACAAAATCATCCAGTCACTTTTACCATCTTCAAGTAATGTGTTGAGGAGGGGAGCCATAGTCAAAACAAAGCAAAAGCAAATCTCCTTCGCAGCTCTTCCTCTGTATGAGGGAAAGTAGAATGATAGTTTTATTGAGTCTATATGACTTTTTGTCTTTCATTCTTTAGGAGTGTTTGGGGGGCGGTGTATGTGTTATCTTTTCATAAACTTTATGTTTCTCTAGCAAAAAATTTACGGTTAGTAGAAAATTTGCTGACTGTGTGAAAGATTAATCACAGGGGGTTAAAACTTCAGGAGATAGTAAAAAGGTTGGTAGTGTTTTTAAAGCTGAGTTTGTAATAGAGGGAAAATTAAAAACTGGTGCTGTCTGACCAAGCTATGGAAACAAAAGAACTGATACAAAAGTGTAAAGCTATAACACTAAAAGGAGAAGAAGCTGACCAATTTATCTTCGAGGGCCAAATGAAAGAAAAAGGATCCCAAGTTGTTGCTGGATGTTTAGTGGGTAAAATTCTTCTAGCAAGAGGGGTTAATCGGGAAGGACTCAAAATAACGTTACAGTAAGCTTGGTGCACTGTAAAAGATTTTAAGATTGAAAGCCTGGGAAGTAACATTTTCATGTTCAAATTTACTCTAAAAAGTGACAAAAAGAGAGTCTTAAACGGTGGCCCGTGGCATTTTGATAGAGCTCTAATTGTACTTCAAAAACCAAAGGGGTATTGGTAATATAAAAAAAAAATCTCTCTCATGCTTCCTTTTGGATCCAACTTCATAATGTGCCACTGATGTGTATGGATGCTAGTATATCAGAGAGTTGGGGTCAAGAGTGGGGAAGGTGGAAGATATAACAACAAATGCCCAAGGGGAATGCTTTGGGGAATTTGTACGTATTTGAGTCTTGGTGGATGTCATAAAACCTTTAAAAAGGTTTATTGCTCTGAAATAGGAAAGTGAAGAAGACATCATAATGCCAGTGTTGTATGAAAGGTTACCAGATTTCTGCTTTTGTTGTTGGTGTATTGGCCATCAATTCCAGGAATGCAAGGAGTACAGAGATCAAAAGAAAGAAGAATTGTCATTTGGGCCATGGCTAAAAGCAATTTCTATGGCAGATAGAACTAAACTGTACATAAATAAAGAAAAAGGGAGAATGGAACATGAGAAATCAAAAGAGAAAGAATCAGTCTCAAGAAGTGTAGAGAACCCCAACCCAGTTTCACCCTCACCGAACTCAGGTCAACAAAACGGATATATGCAAAACCAAAACAACACGCAAGATATTAGGGCACAAATGGGAGTGGAACACGTGGAGGAGATGCTTGGAAATGTCAAAATAATCAATGAAAGGAAACCGAGGTCCAAAAGCTGTAAAATGAAACTAGCAATTCTACAACCATAGCAGGGGCTGAACTACATAAGAGCTAAGCAGGAAATCTAACAGAAAAGTTGGAGGGAATAAAAAAAGGGAAGAAAATTGTAGTGGGCTGAGCAATAGAAAAGCCCAATGCAAATCTCACAGACTAATAAAGCTCAGAAGAGGAAACAATGGAAAAAGAGATAGAAGTAAAACAAGTACGACCCAAGTGGAAATGATGGAAAAACCAAGCCTGGGAAACAAACAAAAACCAAAGCATCAAAGTTCAACGCCTAACTTCGAAACGCTTAAGTAGTGAGGCCAATTGGGACAGCCCTGACAAGATAAAAGCCAAGTCTTGAAGCCTACTAATGGAAGATCCAATAGCTAGCCTAGTTAAATCCCTCTCGGTAAAATTCAAATTTAGCCAGGAAGTAACAGCCATGGAAGTTGTGGAAGTCTCAGAGTCAACAATGAAATAACTATCGGCGGTGGCTGGTGACCAGCCCTGCCGAATGCAATGAAAATCATTAGCTGGAACGTTCAAGGGTTGGGGAATACCCGAACATTCTAAGAATTAAAAGGCATTCTCTAAAAACACAGGCCTCAAATTCTTTTCCTTTGTGAGACGAAATTGATGCCTGGCCAAATGGTTAGCAAGGGTAAGCATTTGGGATTTGAAAACCATCTGGCAGTAGGTAAAAATGGCATGGGGGACGGATTAGCAATGTTGTGGAATGATGATTTAGAGCTGGAGATAGTCTTTTACAGCAACCACCATATTGATGGCATAGTTAGAGGTGTGGATGTGAAAATATAAAGGTGCATGAGAGTATATTGGCATCCAGAGGTGAATCAGAAACGACATACTTGGACATTAATGAGACGGCTTTCAGGTTTGTTCTCATACCCATAGATTTGTTTTGGAGATTTCAATGAAATCCTAAATTTAAATGAAAAAACAAAGGGGAATAATAGAAACCTAAGCATGGTGGCTGAGTTTAAAGACATGGTACAGGCGTGTCAGTTAACTGATCTAGAATGTAGGGGGTATCTTTTCAAATGGTTGAATAGAAGGTTTGGACCCCATTTTGTAGAAGAAAAGTTAGATAGATTTTTGGGGAGCAAGAGTTGGGAGACTGGGCTAACTGAGATAATAACTTATAATTTAGATGCCGGGTGGTTGGATCATAATCCTATAATGTTGGAAATGCAGGATAAAAATAGGGGGGTGAGGTATAAATAAAGAACTAGGTCTCGATTTTGTTATAAAGACATGTGGAGCTCTTATGAGGATTGTAAATGTATTGTAAAAGAGGAGTGGGGAAGTCAAGAAGGTTGAGTTAGAAATAACCCTGTGCAGGTTTTTAAAAGGGTAGCGACCAGCTCAATAATGCAGCTATAAAGAGAAGCAAACAACAATTTGGGAATATGAAGGAAAAGTTGAAACAACTAAAGAGGAAGTTGGTGGATATAAAGTTTAATCATATGCAGTATGAAGTAGAAAATGAAATAAGAAACATGGAGAAACAAATTGAAAACTTGCTGATGGATGATGAGATTTATTGGCGACAGAGATCAAGAGTTGAATGGTTAAAAGAAGGGGATAGAAACACCAAATTTTTTCACTCCAAAGCCTTTTCAAGGAAGAAAAAACTCGCAAGAATTGTTCACCACGCCCAGCCCAACAAAGAGTGCATTTTGAAGGCTCTAGAGGATCTAACTCCAACTGTTTCCACAGAAATGAACCAGCAATTGGGCAGCCCCTTCACAGCCGAGGAAATCTACACAACTCTCTCCCAAATGAGCCTTACCAAGGCCCCCAGACCAGATGGTTTGCCGGCAGCTTTCTACTAAAAACATTGGCATTCAGTCAGGTATGAAGTCCTAAAAACATGTCTTTGCATCCTAAATGAGAGAGGCTCTATTGCTTCCTTAAACCACACTCATATTACATTAATCCTTAAGGTAGCTAAACCTTTGAGAGTGACAGATTGTAGGTCGATAAGTTTATGCAATGTCATTTATAAAGTTGTGACTAAAACAATAGCAAATAGGTTGAAACACATCTTTCACCATGTCATATCCCCAACCCAAAGCGCTTTTATACCAAATAGATTGATCTATGATAATACTATCATAGGGTATGAATGCTTACACAAGATTAGACACAACAAAAATAGAAAACACGGGCTGGTGGCTCTTAAGCTAGATGTTAGTAAAGCTTATGATAGAGTGGAATGTTCTTTTCTTGAACTTATTATGTTGAAAATGGGGTTTTCTTGTAAATGGGTAGAGCTAATAATGAATTGTATCACTACAGCCTCCTTTTTCAGTTATTGTGAATGAGGCAGCAAAAGGGCTGGTTTATTCACAACGAGGTCTTAGTCAGGGTTGTCTACTCTCACCTTACCTCTTTATCATGTGTGCTGAAGCGTTCTCAAATAGAATTAGACAGGCTGAGCATCAAAAGCTTATTCATGGCCTTCAATTTGGTAAAGACCTTTTAATTTTCCACTTGGTATTTGCTGATGACAGCCTAATATTTTCTAGAGCAACTGTAGAAGATTGCACAAATTTAAAAAAGTTGTTTAAGGGTTATGAGAGGGCTTTGGAACAGATTTTCAACATGGAAAAATCATTTATGTTTTTTAGCAGCAATACAAAGCCGTAGCTTATAGCAGTCATTAAACAAATTTTCCAGCTTAATGTTGTTTCAAAGCATGAGAAGTACTTGGGCCTTCTATCAATGATAGAGAGGAGAACAAAGAGCTTTTTCAATGAGATAAAGCTCAGGGTGTTAAGTAAAATATCCAGTTGGCAGCATAAGTTTTTTTTTAGTAGTGGAAAAGCGGTACTCATCAAAACAGTGGCTCAATTTATCCCAACTTATGCCATGAGTGTTTTCAAAATCCTGCTGAGGTTATGTGAAGATATGCAAAGGGCTATAGCAAGGTTCTGGTGGGGTTTTATAGAGGAAAAGAGAAACCTGCATTGGGCAAGGTGGGAACATCTTAGTCAAGCTAAAATCGGAGGAGGATTAGGATTCAAAGATTTTTCATGTTTCAACAAAGCTCTTGTTGTTAAGCAAGGCTGGAGAATTACACAAGACCCTGACTCTTTAATGGCAAAAATCCTAAAAGCCAAGTATTTTAAGCACTCAAGCTTTATGGAGGTTAGGTTGAGATCCAAACCCTCTTATATTTGGAGAAGTGTTTTATGGGGAAGAGAGGTGTTAGTCCAAAGGTGTAGATGAAGAGTAGGAAATGGCAATTAAATGCCTTAAATAGCAGCTTGATTCTTAGACCTACAACCTTTAAACCAATAACACCCTCGATCTTGCCTTATGAAACTCCTATTGCTTTGTTAGTTGATGAAAACAACCAGTGGAAGAAAGAATTAGTTTACAAACATTTTAGCAAAGCTGATGCAGATGTCATTGTGCAAATTCCTTTACCAAGTAAGCAAAATGAAGATAAACTGATTTGGCATTATGATCGAAGAGGGCAATACCTAGTTAGAAGTGGCTATCAAGTGGCGTTAAAGCAAAAGCACCAGGATATCCCAAGCTGCTCTAATCATCACTCAAACCATTGGAGCTCAATTTGGAAGTTGACAGTCCCTAAGAAGGTGAAGATTTTCCTGTAGAAAATAGCTAAAGACCTCCTTCCTACTGCTGAAAATCTTTGGAAGCGAAGGGTGATGCAGGAGGCAACATGCCCAGTGTGCAAAAATCAAATAGAGAATATAGCTCATGCCCTTTTGGATTGCAAAATAGCAAAGAAAGTTTGGAAACATTCTCCCCTAGGTAAGCAAGTTCAGAGAGGAAAATTTTCGGATGTAGTAAGTATTCTCCAATCTTTACATCAGCAGCAAAGGGAGTTAAATAGGGAACTAGTAGCTTCTCTTCTATGGGTGATATGGAATGTCAGGAATAATTTGCTGTTTAGAAGGGTTAATGAGGATCCAATAAGATTGGTTGTTAGAGCATTTTGTTGTTGATTCTGTAAAAAGAATTACAGCACTAGAAAAGGATTTTTGTGCTAACAATGGTTCTATAAAGCAACAATAGTGGTGTCCCACCAGCACATGGATGGGTGAAAATAAATGTGGATGCTACAATGGACGGGGAAAATAAATTAGCTGGGTTGGGAGTAATTATCAGAGATCATAAAGGTGAAGTCATTGCTGTAGCTGTCAAAACAGAGAAGAATGCTGGTAATGTGGAGATGGTAGAAGCAAATGCTGTTTTATGGGGTTTGCAGATAGCTCTCAAGGCTAAAGCAGACTATGTGGTTATAAAGTCGGACTCAAAGGAAGTGATTGAGCTGATAAACAATAGAATGAGTACCTTAACAGAAACCTTTTGAGTGATCTTTGACATTTTGGAAACTAAGAAAAGTTTCCAAAATTTCAAAGCTCAACATGTGTCGAGAAATTGTAATACCTTAGCTCACTGTATGGCAAAATTAACGCTAAGGAAATTAGACTCCTTTGTATGGCTGGAAAAATTTCCAGGTGATGTCTTTTATTTATTCTCACTATGAATAATGAAAGGTATACTTTCTTTTCAAAAAAAAAAAAAAGTAATGTGTTGAGGACAAAATAGTCCAAAGGTTCAATTAAATTTGAATTTAAGTAATTGGGATAGGTCTCCATGACATTCGCCATGTTACTTAGACCAGTTTCCTAAATTATTTCGTTTTTATTTAGTAACTCGATAGCTTAAGAATGGAATCAATTATTTCATCTTTCCCCAACAAGTACGCTGAAGTATGTCAACCAAGTTCAATTTACTCTCTGCAAAACACAGTGAATTAAAGCGTGCGTTCTCAAATAAAGTGTTACACTAACTGTTGACACGCTCAAGTTGCAAAAATTCAACACGTTGGTGGATTCAGGGCATTTACAACAGCCCTTACTATAATGTTGGTGCGCATCATGCGCTCAAGTTATTAAGGACAATCACACTTAATTACTTCCAAAATTTGTCTAAATATGTTTTTTTTTAATTATTTATCAGCAGATGGTTTCTGAAAAATTAGAAAGGAAAAGAAATGAAAATTGAAGGACACCAACTATAATATATTCCATAATTAAGTCTCACACAATTTTATTAATGAAATAAATTGAAAAAAATACATATAGTAAACAATACTTTAATTTATTTCTATAATAAGTGAGAATGGCCACCATACATCCACATAAAAAATGATACCTAACAAACACATTTAGAGACCTCCCACACTGAGTTTGACTAATTCACATGAATGTTAAATTACATCCACTAACACAAAACTTGAAACTCCTCGCACAACAAGCTTAAAAATTTAAAACATAGAACTTGAAATTTCAGGTGCGAAGTGGCGAATCCCTTTACCACCTGTTTGAAATTAGGGATTAGCATCCACTAAAATAGTGACACTATTTAAAAAGGATTCGGCTATGGATCCATCCATTTAAGAATTTGCAGCTCTATATGTCATCGACGACACAATCAATCTCTTGAAGACTTTCTTCAATTACATTTGAAGCTCCATTCCAAGCCTTAATTCCAGCCAATTCACTTGCCAATTCTTTCATTGTAAGCCCCTTTTTCTCATGAAGGTCCAAGCATCTCTTTGCATGTTAACTATTATAATCTCATCCTTGCCACCCTCTTTCATGACCTGAGCATCAAGGATTTGAAATAATCTTTCCTCTTTCATTGCACATAGAAAATATGCTGCTAAACTTTTGTCTTCTTCAAAGGTGGTGAAATGAATTTGTTTTGCTCCAGTCAAGAGCCCAGCAAGAACTACTCTAAAGCTACAAACATCACTTTTATCAGTAAATTAACTTGATTCAAAGTACTCAGGATCTAAGTGGAAATTACCTAATTTAGGATCTTGGATTATGTTAAAGTCCAGGATTCTAAATTAGATCACTACTATATTCCAGAAGTCTCACAATTTTATTTATTAAATACATAATTCAAAAAACATATGGGAAAAATACTTCAATATAATTCATAACCATTGGCAATGGCCATCATATATTTATGAATTTAACATGTCAATCACTGAAATGAAGATTGAAACCTTACAAACACACTTCGAGACCTCCTACACTAAGTAAAGTTTGACTAATATGCATGCATGTAAAATTACAGTCACTAACACAAAATCTAACACTTCTCACAACAAGCTTAAAAATTTAAAATATAAAACTTGAAATTTCAGGTGAATAGTAGCAAATCCCTGCACCAACTATTTGAAATCAGAGGATTAGCATCCACAGAAATAATGATGCTATCTAAAAAGGATCTGGTGATGGATCTATCAGTTTCAGAATTTGCAGCCATACACATGTCACCAAGAGCACAATCAATCTCTTCAAGACTTTCTTCCATTATATTTTAAGCTCCATTCCGAGCCTTAATTCCTGGTAATTCACTTGCTACTTCTTTCATTATAGGCCTCTTTTTCCCATTAAGGTTCAAACATCTCTTCGCAAGTTTAACAACTATTATAATCTAATGCTTGCCACCCTTTTTCATGACCTCAGCATCAAGGATTTCAAATAATCATTTCTCTTTCATTGCACAGAGAAAATGCACTTCTAAACTTTTGACTTCTTCAAACGTGGTAAAATGAATTGGTTTTTCTCTAGTCAAGAACTCAGCAAGAACTACTCCAAAGCTATAAACCTCACTTTTATTAGCAAATGACTCAATTGAAAATACTTGGGATCTAAGTATCCAAAGGTGCCATGGACTTGAGTAGTCATATGCGTTTGATCAACTATGATGGACCTTGAAGCCCCAAAATATAAAACTTTAGCATGATATTTATCATCCAAAGGTATATATGTAGACTTGATTTCTCGATGGTAAATAACTATAGAAGTAGCCAAATGCGGATAGGATTTAGCACTTGAAACTTCTACAACAATTCACAATTACATTTTCCATGTATTTGGAAATTCCTCATTTTGATCGTGTATGTGTTGAAAGAGAGTTCTGTAAGGAATGAACTCATACATTAGGAGAGGAACTTCTATCTCTAAGAAACAACCTAGCAGCTTAACAGCATTTCCGTGGTTAATTTGAGACAAAATAACCACCTCATTGATAAATTCCTTCACCTTACTCTCATTGGTTATTTTGGACTTTTTAACTGCCATGATTTTTCCATCTACTAACATTCTTTTGTAGATAGCACCTTGGCCTCGTTGGACAAGGATTCGATTCATGTTGAAGTTATCAGTGGCCTTTTCCAATTCCTTGGATAGTGAACAATTATTTTTTCTCAATAGTGCCTTCGATGGAAGCCAACTCTTGTTGCATGTTGCAGTGATAGACCCCCATTCCTCTTGAAGAAATTTTGCTTGAGCTTGATTTTCCTACTTTTTACAAACTTGAACAACCACCATGCTCCAATGAATAAAAACATTCCAAGCCCACCACTAGTGCAGCCCGCACCACTCATGGACAATCTGAGTACCAAAATGACAAAGCGAAAAATGATAAAAGAAGAAATGTTTTAAAATATAATTTGGGCAGAGTGGCCCATCTTCAAACTTATTTCTCCACCAGTTCAGTCTCTATACTAATTTATTTCATCCTTGAAATGTTCAAAAAATAACCAAAAAAAAAAAGAACAATATTGAAAGGTAAAGGACCTTTTTAACAAATAAATATTTAATTAGTTTTAATTTGCAAAGGTCTTGGATAATCATTTGAGTGTGAAAAATTCACATTTATCTTTCAGCAGTGTATTTACTATGCCATTGTATTTTAACATTGTGGATAAAATATGGTCTCAAAAAACTATTAAAGACTAAAGTGGTAAAAACAAGTTCTAAGAGGGAATAAAAAGTCTCATAGGATAATTATAGAGCCACAAATATTTGTACAAACAGTATAATATTGTGCAAACTGATGTGGCAAAATATGATTAGTTGATTAAAAATATAAAAAATAAAAATTAGTAATGACAGTTCTATCGTATTTTTAATTTAGCTAATGATAATTTAACATTTTAGTTTATTTTATACAAACACACACACACAATTATTAGGTGCGGGGATCCTCATTTTTTTTTTTTTGTGAACACATTGTTAAACCATATGGTTTAATAGTTAATTAAAACGACTTTATTAAACTGCAGGTCTAATAGCGTGTTCACTTTAAAAAAAAATAATGACACTCGCACTAGAGAAAGAATGTATTTAGCATAATGGGCCTAGTGCACCTTATACATACATACATACATATGTATGTATGTATGTATGTATGTATGTATGTATGTATGTATATAGAATTTTAAAATTTTAAAATATTTAAAATATCATTTATTTATTTAATGGTCTTATTTCATTACTTTCATAACATAATATTAAAAACTTGTCTTCTAATACAATTTTATAATTTTTTTAAAAAAAACTCTCATTGACAATCAAGTTACTAATTTATTTTTTTTAATAAGAACTCTACTTGTAAAATCTTTAATTTTCAATCGAAGTTGATTAATAAGAGTCTTGGTGCTAGTCAATTTAAGACAGTGCATTCTTATATATATAGAGTTTTTCTCTAATGCAAACACCTTCATTTTTTTTATGCAGACACATTTTTAACGACACGGTTTAATAAAATTAAAATTTAATATTATTAAGCTGTATAATTTTATGATATATTTAAAAATAACTGTATTAGGCCTTACATTTAACACCATGTCTTCGTTAAAAAAAACAAGGGCACCTCCACTTCTCACTAAATTACTTATTTTTTATTATTTAATATGATTATACTATACACTAAAATTTAGACAACTCCAAAAGAAAAGTTTGGGGCCTAAGAACCTCCTGTGTAGGAAGGTGGCTTTCATCACGACCGATGACGTTATTCTGACACATGATCCAGACCCCATCGTTGACTTAAAAGTTTGACAAGGTCAAAGACAGGTGGCATCATGAATCTTCTACCAAATCACCGATTCACTTTTACCGTCTTCAAGTAATGATTAAAGGGAAAAATAATAATTAAATTTTTTTTCTTTGAAATTTGTACTCTGATAATATTAAATTCGACTTTAAATCATAGAGAGATAATTTTATTTATACCTAATTTTATTAAAAAAAATTAAAGTCCTAGTTATGGTTAAAAATTCGAACCCATGCACTCAAGGTGCACTCAAACCTTGAGCAAAAGGGTTGTCAATAGTAATTAAATTTAAACTGAAGTAATTAGGTCTCCATGATATTCGTTATATTACTTGGTGAAGTTCACTAAATTATTTCATCTTTATTTCTTAACACAAGGGCTTTAACTATAGAATCAATTATTTCGTCTTTTCCCACTAGATCAGACTGAATTATTATAGTGCAGCTATGTGCAACTGTTGTACACTACCTTATTTTGTCTTCTTGTGCTACCACTATTGGATCTAATATGAGACTAGTTCTGATGGTAGGATGCAGGTGCTATTATTTGGTAATTAACATTATACCCTGTTGTATAATGATATTCTAAAATATCAAATGTTTTAACATTTTGACATATAAATCTAAATTGTTTCAAATTTATAAATAATTTAAACAATTAAAAAATGGGTGGGTTGTTTCAACTTAAAAATTTGACTTAAAACTAAACATCAATATCCAACTTTCTATTTTAGTTAATTTAAGGAGTGAAATAAGTGATGACTTGATATTAAAATTTCAATTAATAAATTAACTTGAAAAATAAAACTAACATGGCATTACTAAAAATAATTAAATAAAAATTATAAAACCTATGTATTTTTATCTCCTTTCCTTATACTTTGGTAGCCACTTTAAAATATGTGCAAATTGAATTTTAAATAAAAATAACTATAATACGATATAATTTTAAGGTTACTAGGTACTAATTACTAGAAAATAACAAAATTTAAACTTTATTCATAAATCTAAACCAATATGATATCAAATATCAATCACTTCTAACTGATAGATTTGATTTATTATCTTAATTTATTCAATTGGCAGGGCCTCACAATTGCCATCCAAATATTCAGTTCAAATTGCTGCAATTTTTCTTGATTGTGATGTGAAAAATAATTGAAATAATTGGTTGATTAATGATATTTTTATCTAAAAGGAATTGTTGATTAATGGTTAATTAATTATTTAAACGGAGAAAAAGGGACAAAATATTTTAATATGGAGTAAAGGAAAAGAGAATGAGAAAATAAAACTATCATAATAATTATAAATATAGAAGAAAATAGAGGTAAAAAAATAAAAGACAAAAATGTGGTACCAGTACCGTGCAACAGTTGTAACATAATTTTGTCGTATTAACTTGCGCATGTTAACCACGTTAAGTTTACTCATTGCAAAAATTCAACATGTTGGTGGATGCATCTATGAGTGACAAGATAATCCGAACTATGATGTTGACATGCTCAAGTTATTAAGGACAATCACATTTAATTAAAATTTAAATATGTTTAAATTACTTTGAAAATTTGTTAAAATATTTTTTAAAATTATTTATCAGCAGATGGTTTCCGAAAAAATTTTTTAAAAAAGAAATGAAAATTGAGGGATACACCTACGAGAATATATTCCAGAAGTTCACACAATTTCCATAATCATTAGGAATGGCCAACATGCAACCACCTAAAAAATGATACCTTACAAACACATTTAGAGACCTCTTACATAGAGTACGCATGTGAAATTACAATCGCTAACGCAAAATCTGAAACTTCTCACGCCGAACTTAAAAATTCAATCATACAAACTCAAAATTTCAGGTTTATGGTATCTTAATCCCTTTATCGTTTGTTTGAAATAAGCGGATCAGCACCCGCTAAAATAGTAACACTATTCAAAAAGGATTCGGTGACAAATCCATCAGTTCTAGAATTTTCAGCTATATATATGTCACTGAGAGCACAATCATTCTCTTCAACACCCTCTTGCATTACATTTCAAGCTCCATTTCATGCTTTAATTCCTACTAATTCACTTGCCACTTCTTTCATTGTAGGCCTCTTTTTTCCATTAAGGTTCAAGCATCTCTTTGCAAGTTTAGCAACTTTTATAATCTCATCCTTGCCACCCTCTTTCAAGAGCTGAACATCAAGGATTTCAAATAATCGTTCCTCTTTAATTGCACATAGAAAATATGCAACTAAACTTTTGTCTTCTTCAAAGGTGGTAAAACAATTGGCTTTTCCCCAGTCAAAAGCTCGGCAAGAACTACTCCAACGCTATAAACATCACTTTTATTAGTAAATTGACTGATCGAAAATACTCAGGATCTAAGTATCGAAAGGTGCCATGGACTTGAGTAGTCATATGTGTTTGATCAATTGCCATAGACCTTGATGCCCCAAAATCTTAAACTTTAGCATGGTATTTATCATCCAAAAGTAGGTTTGTAGACTTGATGTCTTGTTGATAAATAGGTATAGAAGCAGCCGAATACAAATAGGATATAGCACCTCTCATTTTGATCGTGTATGTATTGAAAGAGAGTTCCGATGGGAATGAACTCATAAACTAAGAGAGGAACTTCTGTCTCCAAGCAACAACCTAACAATTTAACAACAATTCTGTGGTTAATTTGAGCCAAAATAACCAGCTCGTTGATAAATTCCTCCACCTTACTCTCATTTATTACTTTTGACCTTTTAACAGCCACGATTTTTCCGTCTGATAACATTCCTTAGTAAACACTGCCTTGGTCTCCTTGGCCAAGAATTCGATTTAGGTTGAAGTTATTAGTGGCCTTTTCCAATTCATCAAAGGTGAATAATTTTGTTTTCTCAATATGACTAGAAGCCAACTCTTGTTGCAATAATAAGCCATCATTCCTCTCGAACAATTTTTGCTTGAGCTTGATTTCCCTTCTTCTTTTGACAAACTGGAGCTGCCACCATGCTTCTGTGAGTAGAAACAACATTCCAAGCCCACCAAAAATACAACCTGTACCACTTAATGAAAAACATTACATGCTGTCGATAATTTATCAAGTGAAGCACTTAACTATTTGAAGTTGTGTTTTGGATTGGCTTGTTGCAGAGGTGGCCCCAGGAGTTTAAAATGGGCAACATACTAATAAAAAAGATTTTGAAATATTATATACGTGTGTGTGTATGTATATACGTACGTATGTATGTATTTCTAATAAAAGAAGACTGCCACAACAAAAGGTGGGAAATAAAGTTTTTAAAGAAGAAAATAATTAAAATTATACCATACAAATTTTTAGCAGAAAATTTATTGGAGAGATTTCATGTGGACAATTGATAATTTTTTAACATCAATTTCAACTATCCAACAATTCTAGGAGCAACTTAACAATAAGAGATATTTCGGCAATTTCTTTAGGGATCAGGGTATATGTGTGAAAAATAAAAGAAGAATTATATATATATTGAAATGTTATGGCAAATTTTTATTTCTGAATTAGCTTATTTATGAGGTTAGACGTGGCCCCCAAGATACTTTGTAATCGCTAATTGTCAACCAAAAGTTTGAGTAGATTATTAACATTTGCTACCTCATACGAGTATTCACAGGACACTCTAGATATTGACTTATGGTATTTTTAGCGATGAAGAGGTTGGAATCAGAACACATTGGAATCAAAATAAATTAGAATCAGAATGGAAAATGAGCATCAGAATAAATTATTTACTTTATTCGAAAGAATCGAAATTAGAAAAAACTATATTATAATTCATGTATTTATTTTATCCTCTAATCTGAATGGTTTGTTGTAAGTTACTAAAACAACTTTAATTAATTATTTTCATTAACAACAATACTAAATATCATCATCATCATCATTATCATTATTATTATTGTTACCGGTACAACTATTACTACTACTATTATTATTATTAAGATTGCTTTTCTTTTACTGTTGGAACTTTCTAGCTATTTTTAGCGACAAAACTCACTTTGTGCCCCCCCACCCCCCAACTAAGAGAACATGGTTATTTATCTTTAACAATGAAGCCTAGTGACTTGAGGTTCATTTGAAAATTATTATTATTATTATTATTATTATTATTATTATTATTATTATTATTACTACTACTGTTGCTGCTGTTGTTACTATTATTAAACTTAAAAAAAAAAGAATTTTTAATTTTCATTAAGAATATAAATGTCAATTCACTTCTTATTCTCATTTCTATCTTCCCCTTGTGAATGGGACTCTTATTCCATATTTCCAAATTTGTGGGGCTACTCAAATTTCATTTTCATTCCCCCTTCTTATTTTAGAAATAAACAAGTTAATGAATTTTTTCCCCTCATTCCTATTTTCATTCTTAATTAGTAAATACATCATAAATGTACATTCAATATTAAGTTAATTAATTAATTAAAATTTCAAAAGAAAAAGATTAGTTAATTAAAGCACAACAATATACTTTTAAAAAAAAGTTGGGGGTGGATCCAAATTAATTTTTTAACATGTACCGCTTTCTAGATTAACCAACTAAATAAAGCCGCTTGTGAAACCATTTGACTATAAAACACTACAATACCAGACGTAAACACGCACTAGTATAAAAAATAGGTACCTATAACAATAATATTACAGACCAAGGATCCTGCACAAGCCAAAACAGAAAAATCAAATTAAACTAAGGCTAGAAAACTTCCTTTCTGCAAATTTCATCTTTTGATTTTCATCACCTGTTTTTTATTTTTCATCCGTTTATTCAAAGAAATACCGTAGTAACAGATGTTTGATCATTTTTAATCAGAAGAATATTTACCTGCACAAATGTATTTGGAATTCTCAGAGCTTTAGTAATCGCAAAGACAAAGATATCCTGAGCCCATTTTTAATAAACACGGATTATCCATATTACACATTTTAGCGTGTGAATTATATTCTTCATAACAAAAGCCTTTATACTTTCCCCAATCCAAAACCACAGGAACTTCTTCTTGATCGTTCAAAACAACGGAATTAGTCTGGTAGTTTTCAAAGAACCAACGTTCGTCAACCATGGAGACACCCTGAGAATAATTGTACAACGTATTCGCATCAAAAACCTTATTGTTTATGGGTTAAGGGATCTGTGCTTGATGCTTTGGCCTCTTTTTTCCACCGCTCTTTCTCTCGGATCTACCTTGCTCTTTCTGCTCTTGTTAGTGCTTTCATCTAGACTCCATATGTCAGTTCATCTTTTGGTTGTCCTTTGCACTCAAGACATTCTTTTTATTAGTGCCCAATTAGACCATAGCAAAAGTAGAATTCTGGTAGTTTTTTATAAGCCACTCGAAAGGAAATCGTCCCTCCATCTTCTAACTTTAGTAGTAATCTCTTGGTCAGTGGTTGTGTAATGTTCAGCAATATTCTAATACGAGCAAAAAGACCAATACACTCCCATGTTTCATCCATTTCTGCTTCTTGGACTTTTCCAATTCTCCCCTCAATCTCGTGGACTATCTCCTTGTCCATACACATTATTGGCATATTATGGATTTGCACCCAAAATGAGGCATGAGTGAAATCTTACTTTTTAATATTGCCAACACCAGTTGGTTCCGTAATTACCATCAGATATCTATCGAAATTCCATGACTCTCCATATAGAACCCTCGTTTTCTCACTTTCTGATGTAAACTTGAAGATGAAAATGTTGTCACCCAAGCTCCCCACTTTCAATTCTTTAGTAGATTTCCATGCTTGCGGCATAGCCGCCCTTAATTCTTCCCAAGGCACACTTTGTGTCTGTAGAATTTTCCCAACAAGGTAGTATGCTACAACCTTTTCCCTTTTCACTTTCATCCTTCCAACGAAATTAATCATATTATCTTCTTCTGACTTTAGCGTTATAGTTTCACATCTACGGATCAGCTCCTCAGTATCCATCTCCTCTCTTTTAAACCCCTGCAGTTGTGGTATTCAAGATCACTAGCTTTCTCACCAACCCTCTTAGCTACTTAAAGTGCTTTCTCAATTATTTTAAAAACCCCACTTTACTACCCTCTTTACAATACAACTTTAGTTTTCCCAACCCCACCCAACTTGTGGGTGATCACTCTGGATCCAGTAAAGATCCAAGTTATGCTTCCTATCTAAGTTCCCTTTCTACGAGAGAAAGGACCCAGAGGAAGAGTTTTTAAGTCCATTTTTAAATCAAATAAAATCCTCCTTATGGTGCTACATTTACCTTAACAGAAGTTACCTGATAAACAGGTTGTGACCTGCTCAGCTATAAGAAAATAATTTATTGGTAAAAAATCAAACAACTTCTTTAACATTTGGTTGCAAATAATTGCTAGACATAGGCAAGATGCAACATTCAGTTACATGCAACTAAGTGTTGCAATGAGGTCTTTTTTAATGTGATTCTATTAGTAATCATGTGTTGCTTATTGTCTTATTCATGAATTGGATCAACAATCTTTTTTGAATTTTTTTACAAATTTACACTATTCGTGTAATGATTTTACTCATGTTCTGGGATAATATGATTTATTCTAATATATGCGTCGTAATATGGCGCGGTGTAATTGGCTATCTCCTTTCACACTTACATTCAAGAAAACTGAAATTTCTCTCAAGCATTTTGCGAACACTTATCCGAGCACTCTTTATATCACCATGAAGTAGCCTGAATCACCAAAATAAATAAAGCCTCTGTTTTCCAGCTTTAATAGCTTAGTTAACATTTAACAATTGTAAAGTGGACCCACAACTGCTAGCTCAACTCGCCACACCAGCGTTGTTGGGCTCCAAAATTAAAGCACGAATATCATGTGTCACAAGGTTTTCAAAAGCTCTGGAATTAAAGATGAGAATTGGGATGTTTATAGAATATATACTAGAAGTGTTACAAAATTACTCATGATTGGAAATTCGAACATAATGATAATTATAAAATATGATGCATTTAGCATAAAACTTAGAAATTTCAACAGCATAGAAGATTATTCAATCAGATTGTAGTGAATCTCAATAGTGACACTATCAGAAGATGATTAACGAAACAAGCATCTAAAGTAAGAACTTCAGCTCTCTGACCACCCACACAATCAATCTCTTCAACACTTTCTTTGAAATCAAAAGATTGGCATAATTGAGGTAGTGACACTACTAGACGATGATTCAGTGTAGCAAGCATCAGAGTCGGAACTTTCAACAATGTCATCATCCAAACGACCAATCTCTTCAACATTTTCTCGTACAATGTTTGAAGCTCCTTTGCATGCCCTGATCCCTGTTAGTTCCATGGCTACTTCTCTCATTGTAGGTCTCTTCTTCCCATTAAGTTTCAAGCATCTCTTTGGAAGTTTAGCAATATTTATAATCTCATCCTTGTCACCCTCTTTCGGGACATGATCATCAAGGATTTCAAATAATCGTTCCTGTTTTCATTGCACGTAAAAAATATGCTGCTAAACTTTTATCTTCTTCAGAGTTGGAGAATCGAATTGGTTTTTCTCCAGTCAAGAGCTCAGCAAGAAGAACTCCTAAGATATATACATCGCTTTTATCTGTAAAATGACTAGACTGAAAATACTCAGGATCTAAGTATCTAAAGGTACCTTGAACTTGAGTAGTCATAGGTAATACTCACAATCTAAGTATTTAAAGGTACCTTGAACTTGAGTAGTCATAGGTGTTTGATCAACTGTAATAGATCTTGAAGTGCTGAAATTTGAAACTTTGTTGCGATATTTATCATCCAATAGTATGTTTGTAGACTTGATATCTCGATGATGAATAGGCATAGAAGTAGCTGAATGCAGATAGGACACAGCATCCGAAATGTCTATATCCTAGGTGATTAGAAATTCCTCATTTTGATCATGAATGTATTGAGAGATTGTTCCATAATTCCATTTGAAATAAACTCATATTCTAAAAGAGGAACTTCACTCTGTAAGCAACAGCCTAACAACTTGACAACTTTTCTGTGATTAATTGTGATAAAAGTACCACCTCATTGATGAATTCCGCAACTTTACTCTTATCTATTATTTTGGACATTTTAATGGCCACAATTTTCCCATCTGCTAACATCCCTTTGTACATAGTGCCTTCGCTGCCTTGACTAACAATTCGATTCGTGTTAATTCTTTGGAAGTGAACAATTTTGTCTTCTCAATATTACCTTTATAGGAAGACAACTCTTTTTGTAGTAGTAAACCACCATTTCTCTTGAAGAACTTATGCTTGAGCTTGATTTCCCTTCTTCTTTTGATAAATTTGTTCAGCTACCATGCTCTTGTGAGTAGAAACAACATTCCAAGCCCACCAGTAGTGCAACCTGTGTCACTTAAAGACGAAAAAATAATAAAGAAACTGAAGGTTGACAAAGTGCTAACAGAAATAATTAATACCCTGACTCGACTTATCATGTTAATTGATTATTTTTCAATTAACACAATAACCCTAGCTGTAGGTGTCATATTCCAAAATGCACTAAAACATGCCACGTGTCTATCTTATCAAATAAAAAAAAAAGCTATTTCGAAGAACTAAAACCCAAGCTATTCCGGAGCACCTAAAATATTCTGGAGTAATAACACTTAGGTTATTCAGGGGCAATAACACCTAAGTTGTTCCAGGGGAGTAACATTAAAACTATTCCGGAGGAATAACAACTAAGGAGAAATTCCTCCGGAGCTCATAAAGATGGTTGGAAGTGGGAATTAGTTCCGTAATCCATCAGTCCAAGAAACCACGCTCAAGGTCATAAGGGAGCACATGGGTACGGAATAAATAACAAAGGTCCGAAATAAATGCCGTGGGTTCGGAATAAATATGTTTATTTCCATATGATAAAATTCACATTCACGTGCACAACAAATTGAGGGTGACACGTGTCGTTAGGGAGAAAGCCCAAGGCAAAATCCTAAACCTATGTCACCCACCATCTATAAATATGGATCTTATTCTTAAGAAAAAGGAGGACCCTTGGAATAAAAAGAGAACACATTGTTCATCACTGTTAAGAGAGAAACCAACTTCATCTTCTTCATTTTTCTCCTTTCAAATCTCAATCACACACTAACTAGGGCGTTGGAGTGTCTTTTTCAGGTACCCACCTTGCCGGATCCAAGATCAGTGCACGTCACAAGCTCTCTACAAAATCAAAATACGTGTGAAGGTAATTTCCAACACCTTCATTGGCGTTGTTTGTGGGGAACAAGTTGCTGAAAAATTTCTCTTATTAAAACCCATATGAACACTACCTTACCATCATCTTTTTAGATTAGATCTAGTTGGGTGTAGTTGAAAAAAAAATGAATACTCACACATACTTATGAAAAATGGGTTTATGTGTGAGACCCAAACCTCAAATATGCTTAAAAAGGCATTAAAGCAAAAAATCTAAGAGCAAAAATGTAGATCTCTCCTTCAAATAGCTTGCTGGAAAAAAAAAAGAGTAAAAAAGATGAATAATCCATGTGGTCAACATAACTTTGACTGGAAAAAAAAAAAAGTAAACGATTGTCAAAAGGGTCAAAATGTTCTCTAAAACTAAACCCAAGACCAATTTATCTTTTATTTTATTTATCTTCATTTTCTTTTTAATTATGTTAATTTCCTAACTACTACACTAACTTATTTACATTCCTGCCATTCTGTTTATTCCGAAGTGCTTCTTCATTTTTTTCCATGAGTGAAGCTAAGGAAAACCCAAGCGTTCACCTTTTCCGAAGGAATATACGCAAGGTGTTATGCCGACATGGATTAACATAACTCTATATTCTAACTTAACAATTATGATTCTGTATCTAACATATTAACACAAGTGACTAATCATTCATGACTTTTTTAACATATCATAATTTTTATCATACTTATGTCATTCTTGACTTTACTTGAATTACCCACGAGTAAAGCTAAGGAAAACCCAAACATTCACCTCTTAATGGAGAATAAACAACTGGGTATTACGCCAACGTGGACTAATCTAACTTTCCTTACATATTATGCAACTAATGATTATCTTTACGCATCTAACCTTTACATTTCAATTATTTTCAAATTTCATCATGTTAGATGCTGATTCCGAGAGGAAGTAGGAACTATGGAAAACCAAAAGTTAAAGGCCAAATTGCTTGCCCTTGAACAATAGTCAAAAGACTAGCCCTGGAAAAGCTAAAAATAGGCGAAGAGGCAAATTTGCCCATCAAAAGAAAGGGTCGAAGCCCACTCAAAGCAAACTCAAAAAGGCATATAAGAACTGATAATGATGAGGAACAAAGGTTCTAAGAATGCCTACGGAAGAGAGTTCAAAGATCCTAAGGAGACTCCTGAAAAAATTTTCAAGTGGCTTCCATAACAGATAATGCTTGCCCCTGAACAATAGTGAAAAGAATGGCCTCGGAAAAACTAGAAATGGGCATAGAAAAAAGAGAGTCGGAACCCACTGAAAATAAACCTAAAAAGGCATATAGGAATTGATAATGATGAGGAACAGAGGTTCCAAGAATGCCTACGGAAGGGAGTTTAAAGATCCTAAGGAGACTTCGGAAAAAATTTTCAAGTGGCTTCTATAACAGATGATGCTTGCCCTTGAACAACAGTCAAAAGAATGGTTCTGGAAAAACTAGAAATGGGTACAAAGGAAAATTGGCCACCAAAAAAAGATGGTCGGAACCCACTTAAAATAAACCCAAAAAGGCATATAGAGAGCCAATAGTGATGAGGAATAGAGGTTTCAAAGATGCCTACAACAAAATTTCAAAGATTCTAAGGAGACTTCGAAAAAAAAAATTTCAGGTGACTTCCGCAACAGATCATGCTTGCTCTTGAACAACAGTCGAAAGAATGGCCCCGGAAAAACTAGAAATGGGCACAGAGGCAAATTGCCCACAGAAAAAAAAGGGTCGGAACCCACTCAAAATAAACCTAAAAAGACATATAGAGAGCTGATAGTGATGAGGAATAGAGATTCCAAATATGCCTACAGTAAAAAATTCAAAAGATCCTAAGGAGACTCCGGAAAAAATTTCCAGGTGGCTTTCGCAGTTAATGATGCTATAATAGCAACCACTTAGGGAAAAAGCTAAACTCCATTTGGATGACATTCCAGGCTAATCTAAATGCTTATTTAGATTGATAGCTTGTAAAAGAAAAATGTTCTGCTTTAATTGTTACAACTATATGAATGATTTCAACACTTAAGAATATTGATCCAATTGATAATGTACAACTCATGTACCAAAATGATTGATCACACAATGTAAAAACTATTCTGTAGTCTGAAAAGACTCACGAATTGCACTAATGAGCATTCACATGCATGAACATTCATATCTATGCATATTATAAGAGTCCATTGTTGAGTACTAGAAAGTGTGTATTTATAGTAGAGAAAATCATCATTTTACACTTCAAGTCTCACTAACATCCCTATTTTTATGTCTTTAAGTCCCTTATAATTTAATTATGTATGTTTTATTTTAATTAAGTATTTTATGTATTTTAAGGGATATCATGGCCATTTCACAATAAACGAAAGATCAGATGAAAAAACGAAAAGCACTTTTGAACTCAGGACAGTTGAAAACCTTAAGAGGAGCATAAAAAGAAAAATGGTATCGTTTCACATATACGATCGTTCACACATACTGATGCTGATTGATATATACGATCGCTGTACACGACACTGCTCACACGACTCGCTTTATTCACATCTTGTATGCTGATGTGGCACTATACGATGACGTGGCGGCATTTGATTGGACGAATGATGTGGCATTGACCGCTTATGTGGCATTGACTGATGACGTGTCACGAGCTTATTGGACAAAAAAAGTTGACCGGTGACGTGGCAGAATGTTAGTGGACGGAAAAAAAATGTGTGTATGGTACATGCATATACACAGAATAACAGCCCTGATGATGTGTTCTATCTAATAGGAACTTGCCACGTGGCGCAATCCTGAGCGTCCAAATTGATTTAATCCGATGGCCATGATTTACTCAGTGTATCTATAAAAAGGGGGCTCCCCCCCCTAATTTGACACCCCTGAATCCATTTTTGGACTCCATTTTCTCTAATTCCATCTCCATCTTGTATTTTCTACGTATTTTAATAAAATTTCCATTTTACCCCTAGTTCAAATATGAGTGGCTAATTTCCTTTCAAGCTTGGGTTGAAGGTGAAGTCTCAACATGCTCCATGGGCTTAATTTGGTAAATTTACTTTTCCTTCCCCTTTAATTTATGTGGTTGTTTTGACTTTTCGTAGACAGATAGTAATAATCTTGTCTGGATATCGGCTGGAATAACCGCCTCCCTAGGCAAGGTTATTACTATTTGGCACGGGAAGCCCTTAGCACCATATCTATTAGAGTGTGGTTTATGATGAGTGGAAGTTCCCCTTTCATGATTTAATTGGTACTAATAATGAATGTTAAGCCGATAGTGCATGTTGAGACAGATCCGTAGATCCAAGCATTTCATTTTAATAGTTTATTCCAACAACGTTAAGTTAAATATTGCCTACATCATTTTTATTATAAATCCAATCACCAACTCAGAAAATTAATTCTACATACAATTAAAATCCACCTCCTCGTGGGATCGACACTCGTCACCATTGATCTATTCTACAATAGATTCGTGCACTTGCGAGTTCAATAAAATTTGCACAACATCCATATTCATCGTTGCTTCATGAGCGCTCATGATCATCTCATACATTGTCATATATGCTTTCAAAAATCTTAAAATTCATTTTAAAACCAACCAAATAATCTAGGGAAAATTCTCATTTCCCACTAGAACTTCAGTATATAGAAAGTTCAAAGGAAAAAATATATTTTCCAAGGCTAACAACAAGGAAAATCTTTCCCAGGCTAATAAGGAAGAAAAATTTCCTAGGCCAACAAAGAAGAAAAACTTTCCAAGGCTAACAACAAGTAAAATCTTTCCTAGGCTAATAAGGAGGAAAAACTTCCTAGGCCAACAAAGAGGAAAAACTTTCTAAGGCCAACAACAAGTAAAAACTTTCCTAGGCTAATAAGGGAGAAAAAATTCCCTAAGCCAACAAAGAGGAAAAAATTTCCTAGGCTCACTATGAGGAAAAACTTTCCAAGGCCAACAATAAGGAAAAACTTTCCTAGGCTAATAAGGAGGAAAAATTTCCTAGGCCAACAAAAAGGAAAAACTTTCTAAGGCCAACAACAAGTAAAAACTTTCCTAAGCTAATAAGGGAGAAAAACTTCCCTAAGCCAACAAAGAGGAAAAAATTTCCTAGGCTCACTATGAGGAAAAACTTTCCAAGGCCAACAATAAGGAAAAACTTTCCTAGGGTAATAAGGAGGAAAACTTTCCTAGGCCAACAAAGGGGAAAAACTTTCTAAGGCCAACAATAAGTAAAAGCTTTCCTAAGCTAATAAGGGAGAAAAACTTCCCTAAGCCAACAAAGAGGAAAAAATTTCCTAGGCTCACTATGAGGAAAAACTTTCCAAGGCCAACAATAAGGAAAAACTTTCCTAGGCTAATAACGGAGAAAAATTCCCTAAGCCAATAAAGAGGGAAAAAATTTCCTAGGCTAACAATAAAGAAAAACTTTCCAAGGCCAACAATAAGGAAAAACTTTCCTAAGCTAATGAGAAGAAAAACTTTCCTAGGCCAACAAAGAAGAAAAACTTTCCAAGGCTAACAACAAGGAAAATCTTACCCAATCTTATAAGAAGGAAAAATTCCCTAAGCCAATAAAGAGGGAAAAAATTTCCTAGGCTAACAATAAAGAAAAACTTTCTAAGGCCAACAATAAGGAAAAACTTTCCTAAGCTAATGAGAAGGAAAAATTTCCTAGGCCAAAAAAGAAGAAAAACTTTCCAAAGCTAACAACAAGGAAAATCTTTCCTAGTCTTATAAGAAAGAAAAATTTCCTAGGCTAACAAAAAAGAAAATTTTTCCTAGACTAACAATCGGGAAAAACTTTTCAGGTCAACAACAAAGAAAAACCTCCATAGGCCAATAAGAAGAAAAATTTCCTAATAAAACTCCTCTGGAATAATTGACTTTTCCTTAGGCCAATGTAGAGGAAGAACCTCCCTAGGCCAATAAGGAGAAAAGTTCCCTTATAAAATTCCTCTGAGTAACTCAATTTTCCTAAGCTAACGTAGAGGAAAAACTTCCCTAGGCCAATAAGGAGAAAAACTTCCCTAATAAAATTCCTTCGAAATAATTCAATTTTTCCTAGGCCAACGTGAGGGAAAAACCTCCCTAAGTAATAAGGAGAAAAGCTTCCTTATAAAATTCCTCCAGAGCAGCTCAATTTTCCTAAGCCAATGTAGAGGAAAAACTTTCCTAAGCCAATAAGGAGAAAAATTCCCCTACTAAAGTTTCTCCGTCGTAGCTCACTTTGCTCTAGGCCAACATGGAGGACAAACTTTCCTAGGCAAATAAAGAAAAAATTTTCCCTAATAATATTCCTCCGAAACAACTTATTTTTCCTAAGGCCAATGTGAAAGAATAACTTTCCTAAGCTAAGAATGAGAACAAACTTTCATAGGCCAACGATAAGGAAAATTTCCCAGACTAACAAGAAAAAAATGTTTCATAGCAATATTCGTCTAAAATAGGTCACTTTTTATATACCAAAAAGAATAAAAAATTCCTTAGGCCCATAAAGAGGAAAAACTTTCCTAAGCCAACAAAGAGGAAATATTCCCTCATAATATTCCTCCGGAAAAGTTTACTTTTCCCTATGCTAATAGGAAGAAAAAATCTGTAGGCCCAGAAAGAGGAAAAACCTTCCTAGGCTAACAAGGAGAAAAGTTTTCTCATAATATTCCTCTAGAAAAGTTCACCTTTCCTTAGGCCAATAAGGAGAAAAATTTTCCTAGGCTAACAAGAAAAAAAAAAATTCCGACATTATTCCTTCATAGGATTGTTCATCTTTCCTTACACTATCAAAGAGATGAATTTCCATGATTATTATCTTTAATTATTAGTAACAACTGCCTGATTGTTACTAATTTGAGGAGGGAGTAATATCCCATTAAATATTCAGTATATTGAAAGCTTAAGGCTACCCACATCCCATAAGGAAAACTTTCACAAATAATATTACCAGATGATAATATCTAAGTTTGTAACAACTCCTGTTTCATAGGTCCTCCTCCCGAAATTAAAAGTTAAATTCAAAATAAGAGACATCTGAAATCAGAAGCTACATTAATTAGCTTACTTGTGATATTCCGGGGAAACACTATCTAAAACTTTAAAGATGCTCAAGGAAAGCAAAGGCTAATACCAAATATGGAAAATAATGGCTGAGAAAAATCCGAAGTGAATAAAAGCCAAGGCCACAAGAACAAGCCAACCAAGGAAAGGCCAATGCCCTGGAAGGCAAACAAAGGATAAGGAAAATCCTAAAAAAATAAAGGCTAAGGAAAAACTAAGGCTATAAAAGCAAAGGCCATTTTTTCTTTACTTCGAGAAAGTGGAAAAACTCTTTAATAATATTCTTACGGAATCACTCACCTTTTCCTTAGGCTAATAATGAGAAAAAACTTTCCTAAGCTAGCATTGAGGAAAAAATTTTTCCACGCCAAATAAGGAGAAAATATTCCCTAATAACATTTACTTTTCCCTAGGCCAATAAGGAAGAAAAATTTCCTAAGTCAATAAAGAGAAAACGTTCCATAATAATACTCCTCCAGAATATATTGTTTTTCTCTCTATTAAGAAAACAAAATTCCAAAGGCCAACGAAAAGGAAAAACTCCCTTAAGTCAATAAAGAAGAAAAATTCCCTAACAGTATTCTTCCAGAGTAGCTCATTTTTCCCTTACACAAATAAAGAGGAAAAATATATCCTCTCAAAACTTCAATTTAAGGAAAAAACTCAAAGAATAACTATCATTTCCTCCTAAAACTTTGATTTAGAGGAAGAATTCAAAGAGATAACACTTCATTTATGAATTTTAATTAAGAGGAAACAGTTCACTTTTTTCCTAACTAAACAAGAGAAAAGTCCATTGACACATTCCTCCCAAAATATATTCAAACACCCAAGACATAGTTCTTTAAAAAAAAGGCCATGTGGCCAGTTGAACAAAAGTTAGAACTTCTTATTTCAGTAAATATATTTTCTAAAGAAAATACACTTGCGGGGGGAGTAATGTAGGTGTCATATTCTAAAATGCACTAAAACATGCCACGTGTCTATCTTATCAAATAAAAAAAAAAGCTATTTCGAAGAACTAACACCCAAGCTATTCCGGAGCACCTAAAATATTCTGGAGTAATAACACTTAAGTTATTCAGGGGCAATAACACCTAAGTTGTTCCAGGGGAGTAACATTAAAACTATTCCGGAGGAATAACAACTAAGGAGAAATTCCTCCGGAGCTCATAAAGATGATTGGAAGTGGGAATTAGTTCCGTAATCCATCAGTCCAAGAAACCACGCTCAAGGTCATAAGGGAGCACATGGGTACGGAATAAATAACAAAGGTCCGAAATAAATGCCGTGGGTCCGGAATAAATATGTTTATTTCCATATGATAAAATTCACATTCACGTGCACAACAAATTGAGGGTGACACGTGTCGTTAGGGAGAAAGCCCAAGGCAAAATCCTAAACCTATGTCACCCACCATCTATAAATATGGATCTTATTCTTAAGAAAAAGGAGGACCCTTGGAATAAAAAGAGAACACATTGTTCATCACTGTTAAGAGAGAAACCAACTTCATCTTCTTCATTTTTCTCCCTTCAAATCTCAATCACACACTGACTTGGGCGTCGGAGTGCCTTTTTCAGGTACCCACCTCGCCGGATTCAAGATCAGCAAGTCAAAAGCTCTCCACAAAATCAAAATACGTGTGAAGGTAATTTCCAACACCTTCACTAGCCAAATATACTATTATTTCTATCAGTGCTCTATTAGATTTTTCTGTTTAAATATCATTACTTGGACAAAAATATAACATGTTATTGAGATCATTGATCAAATGAAGTATTAACATTTTGAGGTATATCTTGGATTGACTTGTTGTAGGGGTAGATACAGGATTTACAAATTTTAATAATAAATTTAACGGATTATAATATTTATTCTACAAATTATTTTGTTTTTTCTATTAAGAAATCTTTTTCTTATTAAATAGGTCCTTAGCTCTTATTGTAATGACCAAATTAATTATTCTTATAATATTAATTCCAACTGCCAAACAGCTCTATGAGTAACTCAATAGTAAGGATATTTCAACCATTTTATCAAGGATCAGGGATCAATAGGGATGGCAATGGGGTGGAGTAGGGGTGGGTAGGCTTACCCCATTCCCCACCCCATTAAAATATTTGTCCCCATTCTCTAATAAATTTAGAGAGGTGGTGATGGGGAATCCCCATGTGGGGAATGATTTTTCCATCTCCACCTCATTTCTCATTTATTTATTTTATAGTAGATATAGATTTATGATTTTAATAAATTAAAAATTAAAGACTTAAATAAAACTATTACCATATTATAAAGTATTTAAATTATTAAAAAAATCTCAAAATGTTTGAAACAATATCTTGAAATGATATCAAAATTGAAAAATATTTGGAGAGAGTAATATTTTACGAGAAAAAAGAAAACATAACAATGTTTTAGGATTGAACAAAAATTATACTGTAGGGTTTCCTTTTCGTTATAACTCATTTATATCAAGTAAAAATAAAAAGAAAATTTATTAACTAACATTGTAATTGATAAAATAAAAAATATTAAATAAAAATTAGAAAAAATATCTATATATAAGGGGGATTGGGGTGGGGTAGGGTGGGGTGAGGAGGACAAAACCAAACCCCACCCCATTCCCCAAAAATTATTTAAAATTCACCCCATTTGGGGTATATCCCCATGGGGCTCCAAATTCATGGAGGATTTTGCCATCCCTAGGGATCAGGGGCATGTGTGTGAACAACATAAAATGTTAAATTCTTGTTTAAAATATTATAAAAAATTATATAATCTCAATGTAATTTTCCATTAGCTTATAAGAATTTTTTTGCGGTTGGATTGGGATAAAGCTCGACCAAGCCCCATGACAGCAGCCCGCGATGTGTTGTTAAATAAGCCGAACCCCATGTTTTTTTTTGGAGAAAGTAACCTGAACTCCACTCAATATAGCTCATTTATTTTGAGCTAACTTGCATTAATCATGTGCGGTCGGGGAATTTATGAATTAGGTAAGACTTCAAGATTAAAATGGCAGTAGTTCAAGGATAAGATGCAATTTTAATGAATATTTTAACAGCTATTATGGATATTTATGAATATTTCTCTAATTTTAACTTCTTTTTTTTGCTCATGCATTTTGAATTAATTCAATAGTGTGTAAAAGTCCTAACGCTTTATTCGTTAAACACTTAAGACAGCCGGGCAAATTGTAAAAACTCCAAGGGAATTTGATGGATTTTAAAACATGGGGAGTTTAGATTATTTGTACAAATCAGGAAGGGGCAATTTGGCTCTCATTTTCCCCGTAAACAAAATAGAAGGGGTACAAGCACCTGTCACAATAAATTTGTCCCGAGATTTTTCGCCAAATAATAATGTGCTTGAGGAGCATGCCGGTTCTTGGTTGAAGGTAGAACCAGACCGATAATAACCATGAGGAAATTTGGAGCAATCGACTCCGCTTGTGGTATTACCATATACTTTTCTCCTTTGACGATCAAGTACGCATGCATAGTGGATGATTAGATTGACTAATTAATCTTCTAATTAGCTTGTAAAATTATGTTGCTTTATCATGACTCGTGCTTTTTCATTTTGATGGCTTGATTTAGGTCTTGCAATATCTGCTAGCCTTGGATTCTTTTTCTTGGTTTGGCTTCCTAGAGTGGCTGTGTGTAAAATGATGTGGCATATGACAACGGTCCAAGCCTCCTGCTGTGTAAATTAATTAATTATTTACAACCATCATACCCTATGTTCCAAAATTAATTGCTAGTAAAGTAATTGATCGTGCCCAGTACCCACATTGTTAACGGGATTGTAACCTATTAGATCAGCAATTTGAAACTCGAGAATTTAATTAGCTGGTACAAGGCGCATCTCTGAATTAAAAATACATTGAACATGCTCTCAGCTGAAGTCATAATCAACAGAAGAAATTAAATTAAACTAATTTATAAATTAATGCTTGCTTGTTAATTAAGGGATTAGACAACCCATTGGATTAAAGTTCAATTTACGAGATTCTTGATCCTGAATTATTCGATTTTCAAAAAAAAAGAAAAAAGAAAAAAAGAAATTCTTTTAGCCTTCAAAATTAGGTATCAATTTCTAATGGGTCCCCGGGTTTTCAAAATGACCTGAAAATTTCTAGTTGACCTCGTGTCAAACATCATATTTTAGACATATAACTATCTTTTATTAATCTCATGAATAACGTTAAATATATAAAAGTAATATTAAGGAAGCACATACTGCATACTGAGGAGTTGCACACGGAGCACGTGTGAGCTAAAGTCCAGTCAGCATTGTTAGTTAAGAATATATGCCAGCTCAGCAAATTAGTTAAGCATGCTTTTGATTCTGTTACAGTTGTTAATATTGCTGAAATTCTGGTTTCAGGTTGCAATCAATTATAAATACTGTTGTAATCATCATTTGGTTGTTAAGAGAAGAAATAAAAAGAATCCAGAATATTCCATTTCATTTTCTTATCAAATTTTCTCAGCTTTTAAACAAAGTTATCAGTTCAATACAAGCTTTTCAACAAGTAACCTGCTCTAAGCCAAAACTTAAAAGATCAAATTAAACTACGGCTATAAATCTTTCTTTCCGCAAATTTCATCTGTTTATTCTAAGAAATATGGTAATAACCGATGTTTGATCTTTTTTAGCTGCACATGAGTATTTGGAAGCGTTAGAACTTTTTTCATCGCAAAGACAAAGATGTCGTGATGAGCGTAGTTGTATTAAACATTGATTATCCTTATTACATATTTTTTTGTGTGAATCTTATTCTTCATAACAACGGCCTATATATTTCCCCAATTCCAGCGTCACTGGAACTTATTCTTGATCCTTCAAAATAAAGGAATTATCCAAAGAGCCAATCTTTGTCAACCATGGCAACAGAATTGCATTCTTGCAGGAAAATACTTCGAGAATAATTGTACAATGTAATCGCATTGAAAACCTTACTATTTGGAGGAATGTTACATGACAAATCACAGCAACGATCACCATTCTGTGCAGGATCACGTGTTCAAATAGAATCAGTCTGCTGGTTTAGCTTGGGAAAGTTGTAGCACCCTACGGCGATCGAGGTGCCTGTCAGGTTAACGCCTTTGACATTGCTCGTCGACTTATTGGTATTCAAAGAAATTACAGAAATGTTGACTGTCACACAGCCCATGCCAAACCCATTAGTTGAATATACCTTCCGGTTGATACTTTTCTTCTGGCAAGCCCGAAGAGTTATCACAGACTACTTCAAAGTATCTAATTCGGGAGACTATGCAAAAGTGTACTTTAATTTGTTCTATCTTTTTTACTCTCTTTCATATTTTCTAGCAAACAGCAAATAATTAAAAATTGCTCAACCAGCCAGTTACATTCATTTAATGTTGATGAAACTGTGCATTTCATTCACTTTTGTCAAATGGAAAGATTTCACGCTGGAAAGTGGAAATTAACCATGTTTCTTCATGCGAGAAATACTTTTGTCTGTGTAACTTGAATTAAATTGACTGTAATGGAGGACTTGTGTTATGGTTGGGGTGGGAGTGGGTTATAAGGGTGTGTGAAATGAAATAAAAAATTACCATAATGGATTGAAGTCCCCAAGTAAGATACAGTTGTGCTAGTTACCGCGTTGATGCTTAACGACTTGTTTTTCAAATAATAATCTTAAATAAAGATCTATCCGATAAGATGAAACACGTTGCAGGCTTTCATGGGTACCCAACGAACATGTCGGTAACTTTCGTCCAACTTCAACCTAACTGGCTTCCGTAGCTTTCATGGCAAATAAATGAACATGAAATTATGTACGTGGCTCAAAGGCCTTATGTTTACTTGACCGTTAATGGAGCGTACCAAGATGAAACAAACGACTGTTTAACAGAAAAAGACGCTAAAAGAAAAAAAGAAAGATGTAGAACATAGTGTAGATAACTTTTTATCAATAACATGTTCTCTATTCAGAAGTTTTGTTCTTTTATCATTCTCTACATTGTCATTCTCTATATCGAAACCCAAATTACTGAAGCTTCATTTTCGGCCTTGCTTTGCTTATGTTCGTGCTATCTATAAAAATGGACTAAATAAAAATCAGTGTGGTTAAAAATAGCTCCTCTTGGAGTTGGGTTTCTTCAGGTTTGCAAGAAGAAAATGTAGGCATTGTTCAGTTTATGATCTTGGGTTAAAGAAATCATAAATTTAATTTAGGCTTATTGGCCTCACTACAAGAAAAATGACTTATAATCACAGTTACTCATGTGACAGTTTTGAACCAAAAGGCTTTATATCTTATAAGTATGACATACATGAGACAGAAAATTTTTTTGTCAAGAATCTATGACAAAAATATGATAGAATTTACTGTTGTCAAATATTTATGGCCAACTAGTGATAAATATTTTGTCTATGAAGAAATTATGATAGAATTTTATTTTGACTTCAGATTTGACCAAAATTTTAAAAATTAAAAAAAAATAAAACAATATTAAAACAAAGAAAAAAGTGAAACGATGCTGTTTCACACCCTTATTAGTCTTTCAACCTCCATTTTTCACTAAGTGCTAAGACCACACTCACTCACTACTATGAAACTTCTCTCTCGAACGTAGCTCGTTCCTTGCTGGCAACGACAACTCTCACTGTAGTTGGCTCGTCGTTGACCCGCGTCATCTCTCTTTGCGACAACGGAATCGAATTTAGTCCTAAATCGAAAACAAAACGTCACCTGTCGACGACAACCCATACCTTAGCTACCAAGAATCCCAGAAACCCACACTCAATCACAAGCAAGCTTTACCTATTTCTCAGTGATTTCTAGCAAGTTATGGTGAACTTTGCCGTTACCTCAACTATCTTTGACATGAGCTTCACGATTCTCATCTCTTTGAAACCCTAAGTATGTTTTTTTCTTTTGTGGGTTTCAAGTCTTTTTGCAGTATTATTGTTTTGTTTGATTGGTTCTCTTATTCGATTTGTGATTATATGACACGAACCGGCCCGAACTCCTAGGGCGAGTCTGCCCAATTTCCAATAACTATTCTGACGTAATCCAAATAATCAGGATTCTACAGAAAAATTTGGCAGAGTCTCCCCTATATTATTACACCACCAAATCTACAAAATTATGTACTCCAAAATAATTTTGAATACAACCAACTTCGTCAATCAATTATCTCAACCCAAAATACCAAATCACTCAATTATTCAATATCAAATAAAATACATATGCTAACCGCAATCTCCAAAATGTAACAAATTACAATCCTAAAATATTTCGATAAATCAATCAATAATTCCTAACATCATAACGTGGTCATAATTCAAAAAATAACTATTGTTGCTGGGTCGACTGTTATACCTGTGAGTCTCCTGAGGGGGGAAAAATATAATAAAAATGAAATGAGTATAAAACTTAGTGAGCTCAGTGAGTGGATAATAGTTTTTCAACATAATTTTACTCTAAATTAATTAATCATATCAAAATACCAACTCATCAAATATCGCAAAAACTTAAATAACTTATTAAATCAAATCCATGTACTCAAATGACGATATCGCAAATATACTGCATAAATCAATAGAAATTCATAATACTTATAGCATCAATATCGAAATACCAAAAATATGACCAAACCAGTACCCAGGGGAAATAATCTCATCATATCCGGACCTCGACGAACGGGCAATGACGCACTATCTTGGTACAATCACGCCCCGAAGCTACACGGATAGATCGGGGAAAACCCATATCATATCACATCATATCCGGACCTCAACGGACAGGCAATGATGTACTATCTGGGTAATATCACGCTCCGGAGCTACACGGATAGATCGAAAAATATCATCTCATATCTCATCATATCTGTGCATGCATAATTTAGTCCCCAAAAGACAAAGTCGCTTGAGTACACGGCCTAAAGCCTCTGTGTGTACTCAGACGGGCCCCAAAAGTTTGTATCTCATCTGTATATCTGTATCTCATTACCAGTATCTCTGTATTTATCCTACCACATACATATCTCATCTTATCTGTATCACTGTATCTGAAGGAGGAGTGTACTGTCTAATGATTTAAAAAAAAAACAATCATTATGCTCATATTCATATACCTTTGCACACATATACATAAACATATAATCTCATCCGAAATCTCATCCAAAATCACATTCGAAATCCCATCCAAAATCTCATTCGAAATTCTATCTAAAATATCATTCGAATTCTCATCTGAAATCTCATTTCCTTTTTCATTTCACAAGTTTTAAATCTGCTTTTCTTTTCTTTAAAATATTATCATGTATATTCAAAATCGGTAACCAAAATCATTAATGAAACACATTTATCATAATAAATACCAAAACACATATAAAATCCATTTATATAAAATCATTAAATTGAAACCTTTAAAATCTATCTTGCAAACATGCTTTACCATATTTTTCAATCGTAATAAACTACTATAAAAATAAGTTTGTATATTCCACTCACTGTGACGGTGTCCGAACTCGGTATCGAAAACGTCCGCGATTTGATTCTCGTTCATGGATCCTCCTAATTTGAGAAAATAACATAATTAATTACTATAATCACGAATTATAACTAATATGCTCGAAATGACATTTATCCGCAATAAAATATTCTCGAATTCGTAAAATTACTAAAATACCCTTGACATCAAAATTCATCAAATTATCCTCAAAATCACATATTATCAAATTATCCTCAATTCTGATTACAAAGATATCCATAAATTTTGAATTTATAAAATTACCCTCAAAAAATTATAAAATTACCAAAATACCCCTAACGACGTAAATTACTGCCGAAATCTTAAATTACTTAACTACCATGACCTAAAATTACGAATATGTCCATTGATTTTAAAATTACAGAAATGCCCCAAAAGTTTATGAATTTACCAATCTGCCCCTAACGGTCAACGGTGACCGGAACTCCTTCAACAGCGACGGGAAGCTCAGGTCTGCTAGATTTGGCCTTGGTGAGTCCAATAGTGTCGGCAATGACCTCCCACGCGCTGCGATAACGGCGGATCTAGCTCCCCAAAAACCGTGAGCTTTCCGACGTCGATCGACGGCAATCCGGCCGTTTCAGGTGACAGGGTTGGTCGGGAAATGATGAGGGGAAGCTGAGGAACAAGATCCAAGCGGTGGATTAGCCCAAAACCGATGAAATCAACGGCAAGCAAAACGGGTTAAGCCGCGACTTTTCGGGCTTGTTTGCCGACGTTCCGGTAGGTTTCTGGTGACGAAAACCGCAGGTATGCAACCGGCCGGGTCTTGGTCGTGGGTCGGGCACGGATCGCGAGTCAACAGGTCCTCTCTTTTTCATTCTCTCTCTCTCTTCTTCTTTCTATTTTTGGAAAGTAAAATCCCTCTCTTTCTCTCATGACTTTCCACTTATAGTAAGAGAAAAAAAATATTTTTTTTAAAACTAAATCCGAACCCGAGTGCCAAAATAAAAATCCGATTACACGGGTATAGAATTGCGTCAAATATGTCTAGATTGTATGTCGCGACAAATTTAAATTATTTCGAACGCGTTCAATTTTAATAATTGCGACCAATTTCTCGTAACAATTTTAACAATTGAACATTTAAAAAAATTTGCGACGAAAATTAAAAATGACATCGCACTCAATTAAATAATTTCAGTGCATATGTTATATTATAAATCTATATAGAGTATAGGATGCTGTTCCAGCTCTTGTATAATGATTTTTTTTTTTAGCATTTGTTAGATTTGGGTTTTGCATTCTTAAAAGTTCTGTTGCATTTCTGGGTAATCTATTGTTTTAGTATTGTATAATTCATTATAGAATTTTCTCATTTATCAAATTTTAGAAACATTTCTTACGTTCTAGAACCTACTCTATTAATCAGCTAAATTAAGTGAGACGGGGATGAGTAGAATAGTAGGGTCAGAACTGATTATTTTATATGAATGAACTTTTCAATTTTAGCATTCACGAAATTTACAAAGCTAGCTAGTAGTGTTCTTTTAGGCTTTTTAAGATAGGTTTAGATTTTAGTCTACAATTCAGCCCTCTTCCGGATTGAAAAGTCTTGTACAACTTGTGACAAATGAATAAGTTGCTACTCAAGTAATGCCCTGTGTTTGCATTGTAGCTAGTAATGCTTGATAATTCAGGGAGAATGAAAAGAATATTGAAAAATTGCTGCAAAATCTAATTAATATTATTTGCTAAAGTTTCTTGAATAATTTGTGTTGAGAATCTCTTAATCGCAATTATTAATTTAGTTAATTGTATTCTTTGAAGTTACCAATTGTTTATTCATTGAATATAATTGTAACATATGCACCGAAATTTATTTAATTGAGTATGATATTATTTTTATTTTCGTTGCAAATTTTTAAAAATCGTCGGATTGTTACAAATCATTACGAATAATTGGATGCAATTATTAAAATTGATTGCGCTTGAATAATTTAAATTTGTCGCGACACAAAATCGAGATATTTCAGATGTGATTCAATGGCCGCGTAATCGGATTCGGATTTTATTTTGGCACTCGGGTCTGGAATTAGCTTAATTTATATTAAGTTCTTTTAAAAAAAAAAGAGAAATAATTGATGGTTACTATAAATGGAAAGTGATGAGAGAGGGAGACATTTTGCTTTCCAAAATTAGAAAGGGAGGAGAGAGAGAGAGAGAAAAGACCCATTGACCGGATTTGACGACCTGGATCCGCGCGCTCGACTTGGCCCACTCTCACGATTCCGACCACCCCACCGGTCGAGCTTGGTACTAATATGAAGCTTGAGAGCTGACCAATGCATCCCCACCTTCATCACCGCTAGAAACCGACTAGAACGCTAGCAATTGCAGCTTGAAAAGCCGCGGTTCCACCCGTTATCACGGCCCTTGATCTAGCCGAAATTAAGCCAAGCCACTATTTGGATCTTGTTCCTCAACTTCCCCTCATAATTTGTTGAACAACCATGTCACCTGAAACGACCAGATTGCCGCCGATCCATCTTCGAAAAGCTCACGGTTTTGGGAAGCTCGATCCGTCGTTGCCGCCGTGCATGGGAGGTCACCGTCGCCACTATTGGACTCACCGAGGTCAGATCTAGCAGACCTGAGCTTTCCATTGCCGTTGACTGAGTTTCGATCATCGTTGCCATTATGGGCAATTCAATAATTTCACAAACTTTAAGGGTAATTCTGTAATTTTAAAATTATTGAACATTTTGGTAATTTCATATTAGGGCAGTTAGGTGATTTGAGATTTCAGGGGTAATTCGGTAATTTACGTTGTTACGGGTATTTTGGTAATTTTATATTTTTTGAGGGTAATTTTATAAATTCAAAACTTGTGACTATCTTTGTAATCGAAATTAAGGATAGTTTGATAATATGTGATTTTGAGGATAATTTGATGAATTTTGATGTGAGGGCATTTTGGTAATTTTACGAATTCGAGAATATTTTATTGCGGATAAACGTCGTTTTGAGCATATTAGTTATAATTCACAATTATAGTTAGTAATTATGTTATTTTCTTAAATTAAGGGGATCCACAAACGAGAATCAACCTGCAGACATTGTCAATACTAAGTTCGAACACCGTCACTGTGAGTGGAACATACAAAATGTATTTTCATTGTAGTTTATTATGATTTTAAAATATGGTAAAGCATGTTTACGAGATTGATTTTAAAGGCTTCGATCTAATGATTTTATATAAGTGGACTTTATTTGTGTTTTAGTATTTATTACGAGAAATGTGTTTGAATTATGATTTTGGTTACCGATCTTGAATATGCATGATAATATTTTAAAGAAAAAAAAAAGCAGATTTAAAACATGTTAAATGAAAGAGGAAATGAGATTTCGAATGAGATTTTGGATGAGATTTCGAATGAGATTATATGTTATGTATATATGTACAAAGGTATATGAATGAGCATAATGATCGTTTTTAAAATAATTAGACAATACCCTTCCCCTTCAAATACAGTGATACAGATGAGATGACATATGTATGTGGTATGATGAATACAGAAATACTAATATTGAGATACAGATGATACAGATGAGATATAGGCTTTTGGGGCCCGTCTGAGTACACACAGAGGGTTTGGACCGTGTACTCGAGCCACTTTGTCTTTTGGGGACCAGATTATGCATGCACAGATATGATGAGATATGAGATGATATGTTCCGATCTATCCGTGTAGCTCCGAGGTGTGGCGGTACTCAGATAGTATGTCATTGCCAGTCCGTTGAGGTCCGGATATGATGAAATATGAGATAGTACTTCCCTGTCTATCCGTGTAGCTCTGGGGCGTGATTATACCTAGATAGTACGTCATTGCCCGTCCATCGAGGTCCGGATATAATGAGATAATTTTCCCTAGGTACTTGTTTGATGATAGTTTTCGATATTTCAGTTTTGATGTTATAAGTATTGTGAATTTCCATTGATTTATGTCGTATATTTGTGATATCGTTATTTGAGTACATGATTTGAATTTAATAAATTATTTAAGTTTTTGTGATATTTTGATGAGATGGTGTTTTGATATTGTTAATTATTTTAGAGTAAAATTATGTTCAAAAACTACTATCCACTCACTAAACTCACTGAGTTTTATACTCATTCTGTTTTATTATATTCCCCCCCATAGGAGATTCGCAGGTACAACAGTCGACCCAGCAGCAATAGTTATTTTTAGAATTATGGCCACGTTATGATGTTAGGAGTTATCGATTGATTTATTGAGATATTTTGGGATTGTATAATTTGTTACTTTTCAGAGATTGCGAATAACATATGTATTTTATTGATATTGGATATTGAATAATTTGGTATTTGGTTGAGAAGATTGGTTGTTCGGAGATAATTATATTTGAAATTCTTTTGGGAGTACTTGATTTATAATTTTACAGATTTTGTTATATGATAAATATAGGAAAAACTTTGCCAAATTTTTTGGCGGAATCCTAATTAATCAGATTACGTCAGAACGATTATATAGAATTAGGTCGATTCGCCCTGGGAGTTTGGGACGGGTCGTGTCAATAATTTTTTCGCTCGTGCAACTTCAAGTGGAATTCTTGATAAAGCTATTGAAGTAGAGGAAAAGATGCATGGAGACTTCTTGAGGCTAGTGATGTTTCTTTTTTGTTCCTTTGATGCTCTTATTGGTGTTTACATTCACAGTCCTTTTAGTCTTAAAATATATTTCAAAAAGTTTGATAAATCTTCTCATGCGTTTGTCGGTACTGTACATACAGGATCATATAAGGGCTACTTGGAATTGTCAGCCAAGGCAATAACTTATTTTGCTACTGCTTTTTCCAAAGGGGTTGCAGAATTTTGTAGGTGAGGGGACTCGGGGGAAGCGGGGGAATCTCTATCCTGTGGTATCAAAGTTGATGATGATATTCATGTAAATTTGGGTAAGGAAACTTTTGTTATGTTTATTTTTATTCTGAAATGTGATATCAAACTTTTCAAGTAAGGAATTGCTTATCTTAGTTTTTCTTTAATTCATGCTTTTCTTTTTTATCTTTTTTGGGGTATGCAAACATTAATTGATAAGTTTGCTAAGGCTGAGCATGCAATCCATTAATCTTAAAGAATTATAATTTCGACATTCATTCAAATTCTTGAAATATTCTAATCAAAACAGTATTAAACTTTAATAATGCATTATGCGATGATTACCAATAAGAAGGCATGCTAAAGAGAAAAAAACTTAAAGAATAATGAACTTACGTACAAATACATTTGATTTGGCCTAAGAATTACAACTATAGCTATTGATTTTAATTTTATTTATATATCATTACTTGATGATAGGAAACTGCAGAATGCAGATATTACTGCGGATGCTTTGTCCATGTAGTAGCTGGATGTTGCTGAATGCTGAGTACTTTGCTTGGTTTTAGATTGGTCATTGTTACCTATTGGCTTGACTATGGAATATTGTTTAGCTAATGTATTGTAAAGTTTGAATTGTATGTTTTTGTACTTTGGTTATTTTTATGGATAATAAAATGCACTAATTTAATTCATTGGTTTTGGATTTGATTGCATTTAGTAATTTATTTCCTTTCATATAAATTTAATAATTTAAATTTAAAATTGAATCAACTAAAATTGCATAATTTTTATTTTTTAATTAATAAATAATTAATTTTTTAATTGTGATAGAAAATACTAGTCATTTCATATGACACAACTTTTTTCTAAAAAAAATACAATTTTAATTTCATAAAATTTAATTTTTTCAGCTAAAAATTTCTAAAAAAATCAATTTCCTTCTTATAAGTAGTATGACAGAATTATTACAGGTGAAATTAATCACAAGTTATGACAGGTTTTTGTCTGTCATCTTTTCTTGACGCCAGTTACAATAACGATAAGAACAACCGTCATGTACCCCCTAAGATAATAATTTTTGCCTGTCATAGTAGGTCCTTCTTATAGTGGCTTGTAATGTTTAGCTCTACTAAAATAAAATCGTAACTGCCGAGCTATATAAGTTGTGGGCTTCTGGCGCCATCACCGAGTTCATGAGCTTGCATTCTCAAGTTCGCACATGTTATTTTTGTTTTGGTGCAAAGTTGATGAGGTAGAGCTCAATTTTCCATCGTCTGATTTGATTAAATTTCAACCCGGTTGATCAATAAGAGGCTTGGTGCTGGCCGGTTTAAGACTATGCATTCTTGTAGTTTCAGTAAGATTTTTGGGTCCTAGACAGGCGCTTTTCATTTATCCAATTTTTCAAGATTTATGATTGAAGGCACAACTAAACTACAACTGCGAGGTCAAAAAAGTGACTTCGTCATGGAATCTTTTACCAAGATTTTCGGTCACTTTTACGGTTTTACTATTTTCAATTAATGGGTTAAGACAAAATGGCTCAAATGAACTTGTCAAAGTTACAATTACTTTGAATTTAAGTTTCCCAAATCAGAGCTTTTATAATGGAATCAATTGTTTCGTCTTTTCCCCAACATCTCAGTTTCAGTTATTAATGTATGTTAATCAATTTCAATTTATTCGTAACCAAACACAGTAAAACATATACGTTCTCAAATGAAATGTTATGTATGGATCCCTACTAGATAATCTTATAAACAGATGCAAAAATTTTACAGACCAACATGTTGGTTTTACCCTAAAAGATTCCAGACATTCACAACAATCTTGACTATGATGTTGGAAATTTTGTTTAAATACGTTTATATATAGTAGAAATTATCCAGGATCCTAACTATTTATGAGCATATGGTTTCTGAAGAATAAAAAAAATAACTGAACGATACAATAACTAGAATACATTCTAGAAGTCACACAATTTTATTTATTAAATACATAATTCAATAAACATATGGAAACTATACTTCAATTTATTTCATAACCATTGGGAATGACCAACATACATCCAATAATTTAATGTTAAAGCCATTGACATGAATATTGAAACCTGACAAACACACTTAGAGACATTCTACACTGAGTTTGACTAATATATATGCACGTAAAATCATAGTCACAAACACAAAATCTGAAAGTTCTCAGAAAAAGTTATAAAATTTCAGACATAAAACTTGAAATATCAGGTGCATAGTATCAAACAGTCCTTCACCAATTGTTTGCAATTAGAGGATCAGCATCCACTGAAACAGTAACAGTATCCAAAAAGGATCCGTTGATGGATACATCAGTTTCAGAATTTGCAGCTATATATATGTCACCGACAGCACAATCAATCTCTTCAAAACCTTGTTCCATTACATTTGAAGCTTCATTCCCTGCTTTAATTCCTGCTAATTCACTTGCCACTTCTCTCATTGTCGGCCTCTTTTTTCCATTAAGGTTCAAGCATCTCTTTGCAAGTTTAGCGACTGTAATTATGTCATCCTTGTCACCCTCTTTCATGACCTGAGCATCAAGGATTTCAAATAATCTTTCCTCTTTCATTGCACATAGAAAATATGCTGCTAAACTTTTGTCTTCTTCCAAGGTGGTAAAGCGAATTGGTTTTTCTCCAGTCAAGAGCTCAGCAAGAACTACTCCAAAGCTATAAACATCACTTTTATCAGTAAATTGACTCGATCGAAAATATTCAGGATCTAAGTATCCAAAGGTGCCATGGACTTGAGTAGTCGTATGTGTTTGATCAACTGCCATAGACCTTGAAGCCCCAAAATCTGAAACTTTGGCACGATATTTATCATCCAAAAGTATGTTTGTGGACTTGATGTCTCGATGATAAATAGGTATGGAAGCAGCCGAATGGAGATAGGATAGAGCACTTGAAACTTCGCTGGCAATTCGCAATCGCATTTCCCAAGTGATTGGAAACTCCTCATTTTGATCGTGTAAGTATTGAAAGAGAGTTCCGTTGGGAATGAACTCATATACTAATAGAGGAACTTCTGTCTCCAAGCAACAACCTAGAAGCTTAACAACATTTCTGTGGTTAATTTGAGATAAAATAACCACCTCATTAATAAATTCCTCCACCTTACTCTCATCAATTACTTTGGACTTTTTAACTGCCACAATTTTTCCATCTGCTAACATTCCTTTGTAGACAGTACCTTGACCTCCTTGGCCAAGGATTCGATTCAAGTTGAAGTTATTGGTGGCCTTTTCCAATTCCTTCGAAGTGAACAATTTTGTTTTCTCAATAGTACCTTTAGTGGAAGCCAACTCTTGTTGCAGTAATAAGCCCCCATTCCTCTTGAAGAATTTTCGCTTGAGATTAACTGCCCTTCTTCTTTTGACAAACTTGAACAGCCACCATGCTCCAATGAGTAGAAACATTCCAAGCCCACCACTAGTGCAACCTGAACCACTCAAAGACAATCTTAATATCGAAGTGACATAGCGGAAAATGATAAAAGAATAAATGTTTCCAAATATAATTTGGGGAAAGTAGTCCCTCTTCGAACTTATTTCGCTACGTTTCAGTCCACACACTACCTCATTTCATCATTGATGTTCAAACAGTGATAAGAAGAAAAAAAAACATTATTGAAATGTGCATCACATTTTTAACAAATAAATATTTAACTAGTTTCAATTTGCAAAACTCTTAGATAAACAATTGTGTGTGCAAAAGTCACATTTATCTTCTAGCAGTGTATTTATTATGTTGTTGTATTTTAACACCATGGATAAAATGTAAAAAAGATCTAAAAGAGAAAAAAGTCTCATAGAATAATTATAGAGCCACAAACACTTGTATAAATAGTATAACATTGTACAAACTAATGTGATAAGAAATGATTGGTTGATTAAAAATATAAAACATAAAAATAAATCATGAGGTCCTACTGTATTTTTAATTTAAATAATGATACTTTAAAACTTTAGTTTGTACAACTTTTTTTTCTTTTATAAAAATACTTGTGGTTGTATCATTACACTACCATACTAGACTTTATATCTCTTTAATACAAATAACAGAAAATCCTAACAATGTGTAATTTCTAGTATAATTTTCATTTTGATACTATCAATTTTAGTCGGTTTTCTATAATAAACTAGCAAAAGATAGAATACACCCTCTTATAGTTCGGTTAGCAATACCTAAGAATAATTTATAAAAGCTCACATGCCTAACTCATATTATAAAACGAATTCGGGAGCTGATTCTGTGAAGTTAATGTTCTATTTTAATTATTTTTAGTCAAGTTGGGAAATTTTAAAAATAACAGGGGTAGAAATATATACCTATAACAACATATTTGACCCGAGATTTTTGGCGGAGAAATGAATCCTTAGTTCTCATGGGGGAGCATCCCAGTCCTTGGACAGACCTATACAAAACAGTCGGCCCATAATAATAACCATCAGGACATTTGGAGCAATTGTGTCCGCTTGTGGTGTTACAGATCAAGTCACCTGCACAAAGCCAAAGAAAATACAAGATCAAATTAAACTGCGCCAAGAAATTCTGTATGTACACATGTCCCAAAAAGGTTTAAGTCTGTACCTTCACATAAGTAGTCGAGGTAATCACAACGACAGAAATGACCTGAGCTTAATTGTATTAAACAACTATCATTCTTGTTACACAATTTACTTTGTGAATTATAATCTTCATAACAAGGGCCTCTATATTTTCCCCACTCCAATACAACAGGAAAACCCTTTTTATCCTTCAAGCCACTGGGAGTTTCCAGGTAGTTCGACAAAAGCCAATCTGGGTCAAACAGAGAAAGAGAGGTGCATCCCTGTGGAATACTTTGAGAATAAACGTACGATGTATTCGCATCGAGAACTTTAGTACTACTATTTAGAGGAATGTTACATAACATATCACAGCAACCACTATTCTCAGAAGGATTGCATGTACAAATAGATATGCACCCCCCACCAGCATCAGTGATAGTTGAATTACTTGAAATCGAATCATTCTGCTGGTTATTGGCATAGTTGTCACAGCCCATGACCAGGAACTTATTACCGCTTTGTGAAAACGAAAATGGAGTGCCTGTCAGGTTAATGCCTTTAGCATTGTTACTGCTATTCAAGGAAATTACAGAAATATTGACTTCGATATTGGGTCTGCTCCCGTAAAACGGATAAGAGGAAATTTCCTGGCCGATTCTGTGAAGAATAGCTTTTGAAGAGCCGGAAGAGTTATCACAGACTACTTCAAAACTCTCATCAAAGTAGCACCCTGCGCCGATTCCGAAAGGGTAGTAAATCTGGACATCCCCGCATTTATCAGGACACAATAATGGCTCTGATGCGGTTTCGACCGTCCAGAGTAACAAAACGATCTGCAACAAAACCAGACCATTATGAACAGCCATATATAATCACTCAAACTTTATTAATTCCTTTTTCTTTTGTTTTGCGAAGGTGTGTTAACTCTCCTCCCATATTTCTTCAACCTACATTTATATAGTTATTTCAGCACCAAGAAAGTATAAGCAATTTCGATTGACTCCAACCTCATTGGCCTCTTTGGTCTTCCTTTATTTGTCAAGTCATTTCCTCCGATTATTATTTATTCCATTATATTTATTTTGTCACAATATTCAATGAAGATAGAAAGAGACACTGTTAATGTCGTTCGAAAATGAGATTCACCACATATTTAACCCCACACATAGCACCGAATGCAGCGTTTTGATATAACTACATATTGTCACTGTTCGCAACACGCACGCACTGTTCGCAACGCCGGCTCTCTCGCTCTCTCCCTTACGGCTCATGCCACAAATCTCACCAAGGCACCAATCTCCCTTTCTTCCTCACCACGCTCCGTCGGCGGCTCTCTCCCTTTCCCCTCCAAATCCAGCAGCCGTGGGTCACGGTTCACACTCTCTCTCTCCCCTCCAAGTCCAGCACAAAACGCACGAGTCACTCTCCCTGTCCCCCCTTCAATTCAGCAGCCGTGGGTCAGGGGTCACTCTTTCTCCCCCCTTCAATTCCATTATGCACGTTATTAATTAGAAAAATCAAAGAATGGAAAGGTCAAATAGCCTCGGTTTCGAGGTCAGTGCGAAGACAGCAAAAGAAAAGGTCCTTAACGATGATGACAACGAAAATGCCAGTACACAGTTATATCAAAACGCTGCGTTCGGTGCTATGTGTGGGGTCAAGTGTGGTGTGAAACAACAAAAGTCAATTTTTGGAGGTAATTTGCCCCCGAGTTGCCACTTGAAGGGGCAAAGGATAACATAAAAATAGAATTTAGAAAAACATATTGAATAAAAAAAAATACAACGTTGTGTCTGTATTGTAAAGTCGTTTAATAGGGAAACAACAAAAGTCAAATGCAGTTAATTTGAACTTCTGTTTTCGTGGCTGAACAAGAATTGTGCACGTTGCAGAAAAATAAATCACGAGGTCCACTGTATGGATGCGCACTAAAGGACCACGGACACGGAATGCTTGGCGATTAATGGACCCCAGAAGCCCACGAAGGCGGGCTGTGGCACTCCCATCACTTGCGAAAAATGGAAATTTTCAAGCAATATGCGGAATTGCAATTTTTCTCATTATTGTTTGGGCGTGACTTATGGGCGGGGTGGGGGTAATAATATTCGACTTTCTTTGTGAATCAGATTTTTTTTCTTTTTTTCTTGCCATATATTCAAATTAGATATGGGAAATTTAATGTTTGATTATCATGGATATTTCAAAACAAATCATGAATTGAAATAATGAGAATATAATGGTGGAAAACGTTGAATTTCTTCTTTCATAGTTGCTGGATAATACTGAAATGTTCATAAACACACTCAATATTTTATGGCAGGTTTAATTGGTTGTATATTTGAGTGCGAATTCTAAAAAGTATAGGAAGTTAAAAAATTAATTTCAACTTTAACCATCCTTCTACCTTTTGAAAAAGATAAAACAAGGGTCTGATACAATTTCGTTCATTTAATCTTTTGTAGTAAGCTTAATTTGCTTTCAATGGAGCGCAGGTGATTTTTCAAACTTCTAGGAAGCAAAAAGTTGCGTAACCGGACTGTTTTGAGCGTTCCGAACTAATAATTCTAGTGCAGAAAATGAAAGTTCTCTCGATTGTTTTGGTTTCTTTCATGGACTTTGAATAAGTCCGGGTTCGTTGCCACAGCTTTTGACGTTTTGTGACTTGCTTACTATAAAATTTCATTCAGCCCCTTGTACTCTATTTTATTTATATTTTATTAAAATATTATGATTTTTTCTATTTACCTACACCATCAAAATTTAATTTATCACCTTGTACTCTTTTTTATTTACTATTTTTTTTAAAGTATTAAAGTAGTTTATACTTACCACAACATATTAATCATCACAACACACTAATATCAATAAAAAGATAAAAGTACCTTTAAATTAGGTCTTAAAAAAAATATATATTTCCTCTCTTAGAGAAATCTTGATGGCTCATCTTCCATCACTCATCATCAACAAAATTTTTAAGGATATGACCAATAATCTTCTTTATAATATCATCTCTTATTCTCATAATAATTAATACTTTCATGATAAAAGAATGAATGAACAAAATAAAAACAAATCCCTTTTGAATCCATCCCTCTCTATTATCAATTGCTCTTCATCACTGTTTCTTACCGATGGCAAGTTAACAATTGAAGGACACCATCAATCTAATCTTCAAGGACTAGCCCATTGTCACCCTAACCCATATCCGCCACTATGTAATGTGCTTGTTTTTTCAAATGGACAGCGACAATTATCCTTAATCATCAACCTGACACATTTTTTGTTCTTCGAATCATATGGTTACAATAAAAATTCAAGCTTTAAACTATTGTTGTGGTCATTATAATGTCTATTGTATGTTGTTGATAGATAGAAACCAACCTAAAGAGAATTAAAGACATAAAAAGAAATTATCCACGATTGTAAAACCATTACTCCAAGTTAAGTCTTCAATCTCATTGAAGAATAGCTGTTGGAGAGCCGGAAGAGTCATCACAGACTACTTCAAAACTCTCATCAAGGTAACGCCCTGCTCTGATTCCGAAAGGGTATTCAATAATGGCTCAGATGATGTTTTGACTGCCCAGAGTAACAAAATGATCTGCAACTAAACCAGACCATTGTGAATATCTATATATATATATAAGCGCTCAAACTTTATTAATTCCTCTTTCGTTTATTTCTTGAAGGTGTGCTAATTCCTCTCCCATATTCTCTTCAACCTCCGTTTATACATTTGATTCAGCTCTAAGAAAGTATTTGCTTGCAAGCAATTTAGATTGACTTCAACCTCATTGGCTTTTTCAGTCTTTTTTTTTTTATCTGTCAAATTTTTTTTCTCCAATTATTATTTATTCTATTATATTTATTTCACATCAATTTATTAAATACTTGGTCAAAATTGTTGAGGGTAAAAATTAATTTATTATTATTTTAATCCAAAGGGACAAAAGACTGCTGGAATTTTATTGGTATTTCAAAAAACTAATTCCCCACATTAGAGGAAAGTGAGAGCAATCACTTTTATATTTGATTTGAAATTAGTCATGTGTTTGATTTAATTATAAATTATAATTGAATAAGCCAAATCTAAATGGGATATAGATTAATCAAATTGAATTAAACTATAAGACACACGAATGATTAATTCAAGTTAAATAAGGAAAGTGAGTGACTAATTTAATTTGAATTAAGAAAAGAATTATAGAGGCTTTCTCTATATAAAGGAGATATAAACGAATAACTTTTATTACCTCTTCTCCTATTTCATGTTTTTTTCATAATTTTCTTTTGTTGTTCTACACTGTTATTTGGAGTGCAACCTCATAATAGTAGCGTCATTAAATCATAGAGATCAATCTACATTATTTGTATCCTTATTACATTGGGAAATTCTCCTAGAGGAGTGAAAATTGGTCTAGAGATCAATCTACATTATTTGTATTCTTATTGCATTGGGAAATTCTCCTAGAGAAGCAAAAATTGGTCTTAAGGACAGTGCATTACATACGCTTTGATGAACTTATGACTGCTACTGAATAAACAATGTCGTGAATAGTATAGAATGAATAGTATTGACTGAGCAGTAGCAGTGAACAGTAATGAATGAATAGTATTTGCAAACAAAGCAATATCAACTCATATTTCCAACAAAAATGACTGTCAACCAATGATCGTCTTCAATCTCGGCTACCTGCAAAAAAGTGCCCATTTATAATGTTAGTGTTTGTTTTAACAATTTTTTAGAAAGTTCAGGAAAAGATCAAAGCAGATGTTCTCTTGCTACTTTCTTAATAATCTCAAATAATGAAGAATAATAATAATACATTATTCTTCACACGAGTGACAAGGTAGTAAGTTATTCCATTAATTTCTTTTCATGAGGGAAAGGTTTCAACATCCCACATTGCATAAGTGAAAGTAAATTATGAATAGACACAACTTTCTTGGTGTCAGCATATCCTTATCCAAAACTACAGCTTTCAATACCCTTAATGCAATTTTGACTTTACATTTTTTCTACTATTTTTGTTTAATGTTGGAATTCAAAAGAAGAGACCTAGAGTATTATTACGACTCTCTTGGAATATTGTTGATGCAAAAATCTGATGATGAGTTTTGACCCTACAACAACAATTTTCTTTCCTTTAACCTCGTGCTCTGCAAGAACAATCCTTACTCTGCTCTTGCTCGGGCTTGCGAATGAATTGACCACGAAGAGGAAATCTACACCCACAACAAATGGTTAGAGGGCACTGGAAGTTTTTCTGGTGAAAACCCTCCGAGGCTCAAGTCAGTGAATGGGCTCTTTTTTAGGAAAAACTTAAATCAACCCTTAGTGGCTTATAAACAACTTAATTCAAAAGAAAAAAGACTAAGATTCAAAGAGAGAGAGAAAGAGCCCGTGTGTTTTTCTACCCCTCCTTTTCTAGGTTGCTTTCAACCTTTAGTCCCTCATTCTTTCCCTTTTAGGCCCTTTACTTACCGTAGGAGGATAAGAGTTTGTTACTGAATTGGATTTTATTGTCAAATCAGAATAAGAGTCTGTTACCGAAGGAGAATAGAATTCTATCATGTCTACCTTGCTCAGAAGACGCATGTGCTGGCGGTCATTTCTTCGCATAACTCTGGAGCTACTTATGAACAGGATTTTTGATAGACTGGTGATGAGACCCTGCTCGGTCAAATGACCAAACACGTGAATTCATAGGTGGCTCTTCTTTGCCTACTCAATCATCTGCTCGAGATCGTCTACTCTCACTCATCACCATGATCTCTTAGTCGAGGTGGTCTAATCGTGATGACCACGATTACCTCCTGGTAGGGATGGTCTACTAATGGTTATAAGGACTACTTCCTAGTTGAGCCTTGTTTGCTCTTGGTATCAAGAGTATCTCCAAGAAGCCCTTCGCCTCTCGGCCTACCCTTTATTTTCAGGGAATCTGGTCCTTAGTTTCATTCTCCAAACACTAGTCCCCTAGTTTCTAGCGTTAAGAGTGAAACGAATCAAGACTAGAAACTATAAAGTATTATCCCACCAGGCTACCTGCTCATTAGCTCCCTATATTTTAGAATATTTATGACAATGGATTGCTTACCCATTTTTAACCGAGTTAGCAACTTTTAAGGTTTTAAAACTTACATATATTAGATAACATGCTTATTCGCAATTAGCTGAACTGGATTTGGCAAATTCTAACCTGTCTCGCCTCGAGTAGGCTTTAAGACTAAAATCTTCTGCTTGCTTTCATTTAGTTGATCAGAAATTTGGCAAATTCTGACCTGTCTCGCCTCAAGCAAGATTTGAGACTTTAGGTCTTTTTTGCCTCATAAAATTATCTGCTCGCTTTCACTTAGCTGAGCAGGAATTTGGCAAATTATAACCTGTCTCACCTCGAGCAAGCTTTGAGATTTTAGGTCTTTTTTGCCTTATAAAATTGTATACTCGCTTTCACTTTGCTGAGCAGGAATTTGGCAAATTCTAGCTTGTCTCACCACGAGCAGGCTTTAAGACTTTAGGAATTTGTTGCCTTTGGCAATCTTTCTGCCATTGAATCATCTACTCGACTGAACTTGGTTGAGCAAGAATTTAGCGAATCCTGACCTGTCTCATCTTAAGCAGGCTTTGAGACTTTAGGTCTTTTTTCGCCCTTGAAGATCTTCATAAAATCATCTGCTCGCTTTCACTCAACTAATAGGAATTTAGCGGATTCTGACCTGTTTTGCCTCGAGTAGGCTTTGAGACTTTAGGTCTTTTTCCATATTTAAAAGTCTTCATAACAGGATGTACGAAAAAAGTACTAAAATTCACACTAATCCTAGTTCACAATTTGTACTAAAGTAACTCAATACTTCAATACATATAAAACATCTACTTGAATACAAAAAATTCTTATTGGAAATATTTCTTGAGGAAATATTTCTTGAGGTGTTCTGCATTCCACGGTCGCTTCACCTCGCGTCCATCCGCGTAAGCAAGGTTATAAGTTCCTAGTCCAGCCACTCGCATGACTCATAAATGAATTAAAATCGTGCCCTGATTTTTCGAAGGAGATTTGTCGTGGTTCATGTGACCGAGTCTTGCTTCCTGGTAACCTGGTCTAATGTCTCCTCAAACCATGCTCATAGTCTCAGGAACTATCTCCTACTCGAGGTGATCTGCTCATGGTCTCAAGAACTACCTCATGCTCTAGGTGGTATGCTCATGGTCTCAGGAACTATCTCTTGCTCAAGGTACTCTGCTCATAGTGATTAGATAACTTCCTGGTCAAGGTGATGTGCTCGTTCTATTTGTTCGAGGTGATGTGCTCGTTCTATCTGGTTGAGGCGATTACAAGATTACCTTCTAGTCACATATCAATATTTTGCTCATTTTTCATTTATAGGAGATCGTGGTCACCTAATTTTATTCCCCAAACACCAGTCCCCTAGTTTTTAGCTCATTTTAGTGACCATGCTATAAATAAGCAGGTATCATCAATTTAAGGTTTGATGCCTTATCTAGAGCAGGTTTTATGGCTTTTAATCTTAAACTGACATAAGCAATTTTAAGCTACTCTTATCAATTTAAGGTCTTGTGCCCTCCTGTAATAGGCGTTAAGGTTTCTGACCTTGTACCAACTTAAGTAACTTTAAATAGCTCTTGTCGATTTAAGGTTTTATGCCTTACCAGGAGCATGTTGCAAAGTTTTTACCCTTTTTTCTTGCTTTGGAAAAATTTCAATAGGTAAAGAAAAAGAATGAATGAATATAAATTCAAGCAATACCCAAGTTATGGGACATGCAATTGATCAATCTATGCAATAAATCATGAACACAAACAAATAAATTGAAAACAATTGCAGCAATTCAATCTATGATAGATTTTTCCGATCTGAAACTCCTTGGCTAGATGAAAAATTGAAGAGACAAAGGTTGGCTTTTCGTACCATCCCCACAGACGGCGCCAAAATGTTGATGCAGAAATCTGGTGATGAGTTTTGACCCTGCAACAACGTTTTTCTTTCCTTCAATCTCATGCTCTGCAAGAACAATCTTTACTCTGCTCCTGCTCGGGCTAGTGAATGAATTGACCAAGACCAAGAAATCTACACCCACAGCTAATGGTTAGAGGGCGCCGAAAGTTTTTTTGGCGAAAACCCTTTAACGCTCAAGTCAGTGATCGGGCTCTTTTCTAAGAAAAACTCAAATCAACCCTCAGTAGCCTTATAAACAACTTAATTCAAAAGAAAAAAGACTAAGATTCAAATAGAGAGAAAAAAAAAAAAAAGAGCCCGTGTGTTTTTCTTTCCCTCCCTTTTTATAAGCTGACTTCAACCTTTAATCCCTCATTCTTTCCCTTTTGGGCCCTTTACTTACCTTAGGAGGATAGGAGCTTGTTACCGAATTGAAGTTTATTGCCAAATAGGAATATGAGTTTGTTATTGAAGAAGAATAGGATTCTATCATGTTCGCCTTTTTAGGAAAACACACGTGCTGACGATCATTGCTTCGCATAACTCTGGAGCTACTTATGAACAGGATTTTTGGTAGACTGGTGATAAGACCCTGCTCGGTTAAATGACCAGACACATGGACTCATAGGTGGCTTTTCTTTGCCTCCACAATCATCTGCTTAAGATCGTTCGCTCGCACTCATCACCACAATCTCTTGGTCAAGGTAGTCTAATTGTGATGACCACGATTACCTCCTTGTGGGGATAGTCTACTTCCTGGTCATAGGGACTACTTCCTGATCGAGCCTTGTTTACTCTTGGTATCAAGAGTACCTCCAAGAAGCCTTTTACCTCTCAGTTTACCCTTTATTTAAAGGGAATCTGGTCCTTAGTTTCATTCCTTAAACAAATATAATATTTGATATTGACAGAATCATTAAGTTAGAGGATTAGCTGAAGAAGTCTTTTGCATATGTACATGGTCCAAATTTCATAATTAATTAGGAAGAGTAAGCTGGAGGTTCAATCTAAATTTAATTAAAAAAAATGGGAAAGGTACATAATCACATTTTTTGTTATTAAGTAGCAAAAAAGTCCTATAAAAGTCATCCTCTTACGTTGCCATTGTATCATTTCTCTTTCGCAAGATAGTTTTACAAAATTGACAAAACCTCGAGGAAACGTCAAATTCTTTTAATTATTAGACTTGTCAAAATCTCTTTAGTAGATATAATAGACAAATCAAAGATTTCATCAGCTTAGTGTAATAATCAGTCTAATTAACTAAATAATTACAATTCAATAAAACCACATAAATGTTGTTAAGTTGCTACTTTCTAGGCTATTGTTGCTTATAGATTCAGTCATTGATGTAAAAGCCTGACATGGGTCAATTACATGTGGCGTCTGGGATGTTTTACCAAATCATCCAATCACTTTTACCATCTTCGAGTAATGTGTTCAGGAAAACATAGTCCAAATGTACAATTAAATTTGCATTTAAGTAATTAGGGTAGGTCTCCATGATATTCGCCATGTTACGTAGAAGGGTTTTCTAAATTATTTTGTCTTTATTTGTATAGTGTTTACTTACTACAGTAAGAATAGAGAGTATGAAGTGCTCTTACTCTATTATTTGCTTACTTATTTAAAGAAGGGAGTGGGAGTTTCACTCCGTTGAGTTTATTCACTTTTAAAGTATGAAGTGAGATTCTCACTTCCATGAGAGGTGAAAGTAAGAATCCCCACTCCTACATTTTTCTTTTTTTTATTTCTTTTTATTAATATAATATAATTTATATTTATTAAAATAAAATAATATTACATTTAATTAAAAATAATAATAATAATATGTTTATTTAAATAATATAATATTATTATTTAATAAGATTAAACATATTAAACAAAATATTATTATATTTAGTCAAAAATAATAATTTATGTAGTCTAAGTTAAAATTATTTAAAAATAATATGATTATATTCATAAAAAAATTAATAATATTACTATATACTAGCTCTATTTGAAAATATAATATTATTATATTTATTGACAATGAATAATTAATAATAATAAATTTTTTATTCTAATAAAAATATTAATTTTGTAGTATATTATTAGTAATAATATTTCATTTGTGTTGCTCTTATTAATGATTTTTAATTTACATAATTAAAATTAAAATTAATAAAAAATTATGATTTACATAATTACGAATATTAATAATTATTATTAATGTACAAGTATATTAAAATAAATATTTTATTTTTCAAGTACATTTTTGTATTAATTTTGGAATTAAAAAATATAATTCTTTAAATAAGAGTAAAATTATAATTTGAAACCACTTATTTTCAATATAAGAAAAAGTAAACACAAATTGGATTCTGACTCCAATTCCATACTCTCATTCTAGTATAAGTAAATAACATGTTTCCACTCTCACTCTACACTCTCAATCCTACAATTCTCATTTCTCAAGATTCTCACTCCAATAAAAAATGTAAATGATACATGAGTAACATGAGAGCTTTAATAATGGAATCAATTATCTCGTAGGGTTGGCAAAATTTGGACTTAGGCCTGGGCCTCCAATCCCAAGCCCTTCAAAAGCCTATCTAAGTTTGGATAGGCTAGGCTTGGGTTTTTTCATTAAATATAAAATAATTTTTTAATAAAGTACAAAATATTTAAATTAAAGATAATTATTTAATACATAATAGAATCATATTTTAATATGTAAATTTTAATAATACAACATAATAAATTACAAATATTAATATAAAAATATATTTATTTAATATTTTGAATTTTTTTTACTTAAATTTAATTTATTTTTTATTTACAAATTAAAAAACTAGACTCTTATCCAAGTCTAATTTCGTGGGTTTCGAATGTTTCAACTCATATTCCGACCCAACTCATGTGGGCCAATCTAGTTCAGACTTTTTTGTCAACCCTATTATTTCGTCTTTCCCCAACAAGTCTGTTAATGTATGTTAACCAAGTTCAATTTACTCGTTGCGAAACACAGTAAATTAAAACGCACGTTCTCAAATAAAATGTTACACCAACTATTGACACACTCAAGTTGCAAAAATTCAACATGTTGGTGGATGCAAGGCATTCACAACAATCCACACTATGATGTTGATACACTCAAGTTATTAAGGACAACCACGTTTAATTACTTTGAAAATTTGTCTAAATATGTTTTTCTTTGAATTATTTATCAGCAAATGGTTTCTAAAAAATTTAAAAGAAAAAGAAGGATGCCAACTAGAATATATTCCATAAGTCTTACACAATTTTTCTTGTGAAATAAAATTGAAAAAAAAATACATATAGTAAACAATACTTCAATTTATTTCTATAATAAGTGAGAATGGCCAACATACATCCGCATAAAAAATGATACCTTACAAGCACATTTAGAGATCTCCTACACTGAGTTTGACTAGTTCACATGAATGTGAAATTACATTCACTAACACAAAATTTAAAACTTCTCATGCAAAACATAGAACTTGGAAACTTTCAGGTGCAAAGTAGCGAATCCCTTTATCACCTATTTGAAATTAGAGTATTAGCATCGACTAAAATAGTGACACTATCCAAAAAGGATCCGGTGATGGATCCATCCGTTTCAGAATTTGCTTCTACATCTATGTCACCGATAGCACAATCAATCTCTTCAAGACCTTCTTCCATTACATTTAGAGCTCCATTCCCTGCCTTAATTCCTGCTAATTCACTTGCCACTTCTCTCATTGTAGGCCTCTTTTTCCCATTAAGGTTCAAGCATCTCTTTGCAAGTCTAGCAACTGCAATTATCCCATCCTTGCCACCGTCTTTCATGACTTGAGCATCAAGGATTTCAAATAATCTTTCTTCTTTCATTGCACATAGAAAATATGCTACTAAACTTCTGTCTTCTTCCAAGGCGGTAAAACCAAGTGGTTTTTCTCCAGTCAAGAGCTCAACAAGAACTACTCCAAAGCTATAAATGCCACTTTTATCAGTAAATTGACTCGATCGAAAATACTCAGGATCTCGGTATCCAAAGGTACTATACACTTGAATAGTCATATGTGTTTGATCAACTGCCATAGACCTTAAAGCCCCAAAATCTTAAACTTTAGCACGTTATTTATCACTAAAAAGTATGTTTGTAGACTTGATATCCCAATGATAAATAGGTATAGAAGCAACCGAATGTAGATAGGATATATCACCTAGAGCTTCTGCGGCAATTCGCAATTGCATTTCCCATGTGAACGGAAACTCCTTATTTTGGTCGTGTATGTACAGAAAGAGAGTTTGTTGGGAATGAATTCATACACTAAGAAAGGAACTTCCTTCTCCAAGCAACAACCTAGCAGACAACATTTCTGTGCTTAATTTGAGACAAAATAAGCTCCTCAATGATAAATTCCCCCACCTTATTCTCATCAATTACTTTAGACTTTTTAACGGCCATGATTTTTCCATCTACTAACATTCCTTTGTAGACAGCACCTTGGCCTCCTTAGCTTAGGATTCGATTCACGTTGAAGTTATCGGTGGCCTTTTCCAATTCTTTGGAAGCGAACAATTTTGTTTTCTTAATACCACCTTCAGAGGAAGCCAACTCTTGTTGCAGTAATAAGCCTCCATTCCTCTTGAAGAATTTTTGCTTCAGCTTGATTTCCCTTCTTCGTTTGACAAACTTGAACAGCCACCATGCTCAAATGAGTAGAAACCTTCCAAGCCCACCACTAGCGCAACCTGCACCACTGAAGGACAATCTTAGTATCGAAATGACAAAACGGAAAATGATAAAAGAGGAAATGTTTTAAAAAATATAATTTGGGGAGAGTGGCCCCGCTTCAAACTTATTTGCGGTATTGCAGATCAAGTAACCTGCACAGAGCCACAAAAAAAATAGCAGATCAAAGTAAACCATGCAGGTGCAAATATCATCATTCATACACCTATTCTTTTATTTTTCTTCTGTTCATTCAAAGAAAATACAGTTTCTGTCCAAGTCTGAAAAAGCTTTTAATCTGTACTTCACATAAGTCTTGGGAACCGTCAACTAATGTTCTGTAATCGCAATGACAGAAATGACCTGAGCATAATTATACTAAACTGCGGTAATCCTTGTTACACATTTTAGTGTGTGAATTATAATCTTCATAACAACCGCCTTTAAATTTTCCCATCCTTCAAACCATTGGGAGTTGTCAGGTAGTTTGAGAAAATCCCCACCGAGAAAACCAGAGAAGGTTGTTAGCTATTTACTTTCCTTTCTTTTCATGAGGGAACGGTTTCAATTCCCCAAATTGCATAAGTGAAAGTAAATTATTAATGGACACAACTCTCTTGGTGTCGGCAAATCCTTGTCCAGAACTACAGCTTTCAATTAGTATAAAATTACAATAATTTTATCTTTCAATACCCTTAACGCAATTTTGGCTTTACATTTTTTCTACCTTTTTAATTTAATGTTGGAATTCCAAAGAAGAAACTGAGAGCATTATTACAGACTTGGAATATGATACTTGATATTGACAGAGCCATTAAATTAGCGGATTAGCTGAAGAAGTCTTTCCGTATGTATTTGGCCCGAATTCATATTTAATTCGGAAGAGTAAGCTAGAGGTTCAACGTAAATTAATTAATAAAATCGGAAAGGTACATAACCAGAATTTCGTATTAAAAAACCAAAACAGGGTCCTCTAAAAGTCATCTTCTTACGTTGCCCTAGTCTCGTTTCTCTCACGTAAGATAATTTTTTACAAATTTAAGAAATCCTTTAGGAAACATCAGATTCTTTTCATTGTTAGATTAGTCAAAATCTCTTTGGCAGATATAATAAACTAATCAAAGATTTCATCAACTTAGTGAGTATATCACTCCTTTAAGCGGCGTGCAATTAACTGAATAATAATAGGCAGTCTAATTACCTGATAATGATAATTTAATAAAACAACAGATATGTTGTTAAGTGGATACTTGCAAGGTTGTTGCTTGGAGATCCAAGTTCCTCTTTTGATCTATGAGTTAATTCCCAAAGAACTTGATGCATCTTTTACAGAATCATTTTCTGATAGTGTCATTGATGTTGATCCTCCGACTTCAAACAAATTTGTGAAGAGATTCCCTGCAATGTAGCTGAAAATTTCTATGCAGACGAAATTTCAAGTTTTAAGCCAAACACTTCATGTTATACAATTTTCTATACCCACAGATGCTTGAATTTCTTTTCACAAATAAAATTCCGACATGTCTAGTATCTAGACATCCCAATTTTCCCGAAGCCTTTGATAATCTTGTGACGCATGGCTTTTATAATTGTGAAGCCATATGGGTTTTCGTAAATCAATGCCCGGTTTATAAGAGTTAGGTTTTGTTTGGAATTGAGGTGCTATACTTTAAAAATTACAACTGTTATATAAAAAAAATTGTAATTATAAAATAAAAGTTAATAATACTTAGTAAATATAAATTTTAAATAATAATTTTGATAAAATTATTAAAAATATAATAAATTTTTTATTATACAAGTAAAAAATCATATTAACATAGTTTTTAAGAAACAGTAGTTTAATATTTATAAAACACGTTAATGCTGTAGTTTAAAATATATAGCTACTCAATTTTAATCCTAAACGCACCCTTAATTAAGTTGTTAAAGGGGATATATGCTGGTGATCTGGGATATATTCTTCACGTATGATTTTCTAGCTAATTACTTGATAAGAATTAGAAAAATTTATATTTGCGAGATATGTTCATTAATGGAAGCTTGCTTAATGCATATTTATGGTGTGCAAGTAAGTAGGCAGTATTTGTTCTTTGTCTGCACTTTGATTCAATTCTCTGGTTTCGACACTAACCAAGTACTTGCATTGCTACTCAAGAACTTCGAATTCATTCATTATTATTCGCCAATAAATCTAGGGACATATTTATAGGTACATTTATCGGTTCCGTTTACTACATCAATTTCGGAGCAGGATTGCCGTATGGGCTGAGATTCTACAATTTTATTGACCAACAAAGTGGGCTAAATTTTAAAGAGGCCCATTGGGCTTTAGAAACATTATACTTTGACATTTTGTGTGCTTATATAATTTCACAAAAGAAAATGAGAAAAAAAAAGTATGCTTGTGTGAACGTATATTGTTAAGCGTGAAAGTGTAGTTTTTTTTCTTTTTTTTGAATTACAGAATACTAATGATCAGATTATAACTTATATTACATGAGAGTATTGTTGATATATTTATAATAATCAGATAATTTCTTATATTAGAGCTCAAATATTTACCATTTTTAATATTCAATGGACACCTACTCTGCTTTCATTTCAAAAGAAAAAAGACTGCTTTTATTTAATTATTCATCATAATTGAAAAGGAATTTTTAGCCCCCAAAGTATTTTGTGAGGGCTCAAACACTACTCTTACAATTTTGAAATTATAGTTAAGCATGCTGAAGCTGGGGAGGAGGCTTTTACTTTTAATTTCAAGCTTCCAGCCACGGCCTTTGATAGTGCCAATCACCACTTTTTCAATCACAAGGAGAGGATTTGAGTGCACATAGAATGTATTTTTGATGATTTGGATCCAAATATTTTAAATTCCTAGATGATACTGAGTTACATACCATTGCTTGTTGTCAAGTTTAAACAAACATTTATGATGATTTTAAATTTAATGATCATGGCAAAAGTATAAAGGGTTTATAATTAAAAAGTGGATAAATGATTTGATGGTATCATCACCAAAAACTCTCCGATGGATAAAATTAGTGTTGATAACTAACATGGGCTAACAATGATCTAACCGACTCTCCTCTCACCCTAAATAAAAGGAAACAAAAAGAAATAAACCAATAAAATATACACCACTTTCATAGGTATTAATTTTAATATCCATTTCCTCGAATGATTGAAGCATATAAAACAAATAAAGTATTCTTTTCAATCATGTAAAGTAGATTTCATATCTAATAGCTTATATGATAATCAAGTAATTATAGTTACATGCATTTTCAAGCTAACATTTTATGTCTATCATGACTTTGGAGTCTAATGGTTTCGTAATGGTATAAATGAATTGGTCAAGATTTTTAATCTCAAATAAACATCATCAACCAATGGCAATCCACAGTAAATATAACCCAAGTTGATGCAAACTATCCTTAATGGAATTCTATTTAATTATCTTCTGCAGTATCAATAATAATAAGATCAAATTCTTAGGAGGATATGGTAGAAAAGGAAATTACGGATTTTATTATGAGCTTTCTGTCAATTAGAATCACTCACGACGCTTCCAATTGGCTCTTGTCATCACCATCTAGAAATGATAAAGATAACATTGTATAATTTTCTACGGCTATAATTTTATTGCTAAATAATTTTGATTCCCCCTCCCCCCCCCAAAAAAAGTATATATTAGTTCATCTCTCATAAATTTATTGTAAATTACTGTATTTACTTTGATTGGTAATTTTTTTTGTGGTAATATAAATAAATATTGATATGATACGATGAAACCTATACCTCAATGACTTTTGGGTTCTCATCATTTTCTTTGTTAATTTCATAAAAAGTAGAATAAAAATAAATTTATCGCCAATTGTTAGTGAAAGTAAATTTTCAAAATTTTTAAATTTTATTACAAATATATGTATTGAGGTATTTTAAATTTTTAAACAAATGAACCATTTGAACACACAAATTTTCTCTATACATCCTCTTTTTTTAAAATTTTATTATTATTTAAATAATTTTTAACAAATTACTTAATTAATCCTTTTTTTTCTCTTTCTTTTCTCAATTTTACAAACTCTCATTAATTCATTTAGATATAATCTTTTAGTTGTAAATAATTAATATTACTAACTAAGAAGAATAAGACCTCTATTTAAAAATGAACCTTAACAAATTTTTATTAACCATAAAGGTTATTAAAAATAAAGAAATTAATTTTTACATGACGTAAAAGCTAATGAATATCAAGAAAAAAAATTCTTATATATAGAAAGTATGAAATATATATATCATAATATATTAAGAAAGATAAAAAATAAAATGAATTAAAAAGAGAATGAAAATTGAGTGTTCAGTTTGTTAAATGTGAGAGTAAGGAGAAATAATGCAGTTGTACAATAGAGAAAAAAATAATTAATAAAAAGTAATTTTAAATTTTTAAATTTTTAATAATAAATTTATTTTTTAAGATAGGTGTACAAATAAATTTAATACGTTTAAACAACCTCATTCTTTTTAATATTATACGTGTAGCTACCGTGTAGTCTGGGGATCTGGGATTGTCAAGATTGTCCAAAATGATTTTTATTTTTCTCACGAGTTAAATTCCGAGAAAGCGGGGAGCAATCGTTGACTCGTTGTACGCGCGCGTTTTTAGATTCCCTGTTTCTGCTGCTCCGTTTACACGCGCTCTCATTAATTAGGCAGCAACAAAATATTATATTCTTTCTTAATTATCTTCAATAAACAATTAATATATTATTATTATTTTCTTTTTTTTGGTCATAAATCATGATCTGGGTTTCTGTAATGGGATGAGAACAATTATTTGCTAATTGGTTAAGCCTTCTCAAGTGTGAGCATGATCAATTTGTTCATTTATATGGAATGGTCCCTAAATTCTGTTGAAATTACCGTAATAGGCTCTAATGTCAAGTCAGACAATAACCCTACCTAATTTAACAATGTTGAAACAATTTTGTCGGGTCACGAAAATTTTGTTTTATGATTGTTGTGTTAGAAATCTGTCAAGGCTTAAGAAGATAGAATCTAATATGTTATAAAATAAATTGTTTATCAATATATTACATTACAAAGAGACATACTGTTAAATAAAATATATATATATATGCTCATAATATATATAAAAAATTTTGAATGTTTGACGTAAAATAATGATATGAGAATGTGACACTGATTAAATCCGAGAGTAATTGTAACTTTTAAATAAATTTATTTTAAAAATAAATAAATAATAAAGTTTATAACATGTTTAAATAAATCGTTTATTTATAATTACATTACAAAAAGACATATTACTAAATAAAGAAAAATTTATGTTCACAATACATGTGAAGAAACTTGAATGCTTAACCTTAAAGGATAAGATGAGGATGGGACACATAGACCAAAAAGTGATTGTAATATTTAAACAAATTTAATTGATTTTGTCTCGCTTTAAAAATAAATAAATAATAGAGTTGACAACTACAAGAACGACGATAATAATTTTAATATTAAACTAATGATTAAATTCAATATAGTTATTATTCGTATCATTTTGTATTTATTTTGTAATGTATATGTGTTGTAATACTATGTCATGACCAAAATTGTCTCCTTTATGTAAGTACCATCGACAAAATTCAATATTTTAAGGATATTTTGTCATTGATGACAGCTAACAATTCACAGACCTATTTGATACAATGGGTAATTATACCTTAATTTGATAAATCATAAAGAATCTAGGATCGAGTTGTTATTGCTGCATTCTGCAATCGTCTTAATTCAGGCTTTTTTTTAACCTTTTTTTTCCCTAAAAACATTTTTCATTTTAGCTTGGTAATGTAAAAAGTGAAAACAGACAAAGCCAAAGTCAAGCAAAGCAAAACGCACATCCAAGAAGCCAGATGTAAGAAGTTACGGAGAAAAAGCACGTCTAATATAATAAGTTCTGCGTTTTAACTTGCTTGTTTTTTTAGTTTTTGGAGTAAATGACAAACAAAACGTTTGATTGATGAGATAACTTAGGTGGGGTTGTTGAGGCGCCTAATACTCTTTGATCTTGTACCTTTAAAAAGATGGCTGCTTTAGCATTACATTAAGATTCTGTTTGACGATTCTGCTCTATCTTGAGCACCAAAAAGTTTCCTCTTCTACCTTTTACATTATTATTTCTTGGGATGTTTTGAACTTTGTAGAGTTTTTGGTAGGTGGGTCAAGAATTGAAGGCGACTGGGTTGGTTTATATCTCAGTTTTGAGGCTTATTCTTTCTGGGTTTTGGTTACTTATTGTTTTGAAGCAGATGGGTTCCTGTGGAAAGCTTGCTAAGAGGGCTCTGCAGACTGAGATGCCAATCATGGTTCAGGTATCTTATCTGGGTTTTCTTTGTTTTTGCCAATTTGTCTAGTTTTGGCTTCAGTATGAATATATATGGTTGATGAGGAGTTATGATTGTGATTACAAGAGAGTATTTATTCCTTGAATAACCATTTCAGATATTTTATGTTTTTGTGGCTCAAACACATGTATATATATAAGTGTGTGTTTTTTAGTTTAATATATTGTGTATTGGATGTAGCTATAAAGTGTGTAGAGGAAAATGAGTGCTGTTTTTTATGGTGAAAGTGGGTTTCTTTTTGTTTTGGCAGATACAGGAACTAGTCCGAGCGAAAAATGCTATGTCTTTGGCTCAGGTTTGTTTTTCCATTTCTCAATGTTCATGTTGTTATGTTGTATTGTATTTGTATGGAGAAGTAGTTAGTGGTGTGTTTTCTTTCTCCAATGTCTAATTGTTGTATTTATGGCTTTTGAGGAACTCTAAACTTTGATTTTTTTCATTTTCCATATGAGAGTTTGCATAAGAAGTGCTAAATAAGAGAAATTGCATGTGCACGATATGGGAATCTGTTTTCCAAATCTAAATGGAAAATTTGAAGCTCCAGGACCTGGATGTGAAATTGGGATTCTTTACTATTGTTTTAGGAGCTTTGTCCAAATTGTCAAAACTTAGCCAAACCGGCCAAGTTGCTGAACTTGAGGCAAATTTCTTTACTATTTATTCATCAAGACATCAAGCCAGGTTTATATGTGACCCAAAGTAAATGTTTTTTTGCTATGCCTGTTGGAGTATATTAGTTTAACATTATCAATTTAATTCTCCATTAAACCTGTGCTTACAGATGGTTTGTGACCTTTGTTCCCCCCCCCCCCCCCCTTTTTCCCCAATGTAGAATTTGTTAGATGATAGCAATCTCATTTTTTAATTTCAATATACCGTAGGGGGTGGTTTATTGGCAACCGCCTAAAATGGCAATGGACAAGGTGAAAGAACTAGTTTGGGAGCCTTCAATTAGCAAATATGGTGCTGATGAAGGTCTTCCTGAACTGCGGGATGCATTGACAAAAAAGGTATACTCGAAAAGTTTGCTGTTATTTCATAGTGGGTGTCATGTGTTAGTATGGATATGAGCTCTAGGAGAGCATGCCAATCTAATTCTGTTCCACCAGCAGTTGTAGTATATAGATCTAGTCATTTCATTTTGAATACCAATAAACCCAATTTTCAAGGTTGTCCCTAGATGTCTTTATGTGAATTCAGTTTTCTTGATGATGTGCCTATGTGGCTGGAAATCGCAAACATCTTGTGGACTAATTGCTTTTCCTCTGTTGGCAGTTAAATCAGGAAAATAAGTTGTACAAATCTTCAGTGATGGTTACTGCAGGCGCAAATCAGGTGACTAAAATCCCAATTTAGTTTTGCAAAGGTGTTGGAGTTAAATTGGCTGGTAGAATATATGCTGTACATATCTTTTTGTATCTTTTAACTTCAGAGATAAGAGGACCAGGGTTAATTGATGCAACTTAGTGCCATCTTTGTTATATTTCTCCTTCTCTTGATTCACAAATGCTGCTAGCTTCGTGTAATTTATTCTTCTATATGTTCGGTGTTTCTTTTGCTTTTAGAATCTCATTTATCGCATAAACATTTTGTAGATTAAGATTGTAATATTGCCACTGCATCTGACTACAGTTATATAACCTTTTGAAAAGGGCCTTAACTTGCTTTTAGATGACCATAGGCTGATAACGGTGGTAATATTTGATTTTGTTTGTCTTTTTTTGTTTTCCCCTCTTGTTCAAGTTATCAAGTTATGTCCAGTCCTTTTGAAGAAATTTTCTGCAAAATAGGTTCCAATATATTGAATATGATGATTTCTATTGTGTGTGCCGTGCTATTATATATGGCGTTTTAATTTTAGTTCCTCAGCTTTGGGTCATTCTGAGATGAATAATTAGTTTTATTAAAAGATATGTTACATTTCTGTTCCACGGCTGAATGCATATTGCCTATCAATTGCAGGCATTTGTGAATATTGTTCTCACGCTATGTGATGCGGGGGATACTGTAGTTATGTTTGCTCCATACTATTTCAATTCCTACATGTCCTTCCAGATGACAGGCGTCACTGATATATTGGTGGGTCCTTGTAGTTCAATGACACTTCACCCAGACGCAGGTGAGAAGCTTCATAGGTTGTTTATTACATAGCAATGGATACTTATTGCAGCATTCTCTTTGGAAGGGGCAATGTGAATTTTTGCTATTTGTCAGATTAAATCATTTATGGTCTTCACAATCTTTTTGCTGCCATCATGTAGTTGATTGCAATTGTGTTTCATGCTTTTAGATGAATATTATGCTTACATGTGATTTCATTAAACTTGGATAGAAAGCAGTCAATTGATATTTCATTCCTCAGTTTATGACATATTTAGCTTCACTTATCAAAAAGTTCTATTTTAAGTGTGTGAAACTTCATTTATTATCTTAAAAGATTGGTTATCAGCATTTTGATTGATTTACTCATAAGTTGATTCATCATTTGGTTGAATTTCTCGAGTGTATAACCTAAGAACCCTGAGTTGGACGGTAATTTGGAGAGTTCTGTAGTCTGTCAAAGTCTATTTGCTGTTTTATTTTTGGTGCTAGGAGCACCTTTTTGTTGAGGATTATCTTTAATTGGACTATGGTTTAGGTTTTAGTTTGCTATAAATAATTGCATACAATATTTGGTAAAAAATATTTCACAGCCATCATCTCAGTACATTTAATTCTTCATTGTATGCCTTTATTTATTAGTACGGCCTTTGCTTTTCAGACTGGTTAGAGAAGACATTGTTGGAAACTAATCCAACTCCAAAGCTTGTTAGTGTTGTTAATCCTGGCAACCCATCTGGGACCTACATTCCAGAGCCTCTACTTAAGGTCTTCTCTCTCTCTCTCTCTCTCTCACATGCACACCCTCACGTAACTCAGGATTTGTGTGTGAATTTAGGTAAGTTCAAATGGCTATCTTTTAGGTATGGATAGTTGCTGCCAAACCTAGAGAGTGATCAATTCAGTGTCATTTATTTTGGTTCTGTTTTAAATCTTTTAACTAGGAGCTTTCTTTCTTTTGAGTAGAGGATTTCAGATCTATGCAAAGCCGCTGGATCTTGGCTTGTGGTAGATAACACATACGAGTAAGTCCGCGTGCATGGTTGCTTATAAATTATGTGTACTGTTGTGTACTTTTATAGCATTTTATGTTGCAGTCTAGAGATACTTCACTAGGTGTGACTATGCACTTAATTGATAACCAATGAACTTTGTCAGGTCTACAGTTAGGGAATTTGTGGTAGTATATTTGACTGTTGAGAATGTTGTGCAGGTATTTTATGTATGATGGTCGAAAACACTGTTGCATGGAAGGAGATCACATAGTCAACCTTTTTTCCTTCTCAAAAGCCTATGGAATGATGGGATGGCGAGTAGGATATGTAAGTGGTGATTAATCTCTTGTTTATTGATGTGGGAGATCAAAATGTTTCTATAGGAACTAAATGCACTTCTTTTATCTTTTTGATTGAGTCAACGGGTTACTCAAGGCAAATTATGTGATTTCACTGTATAAAAATGATTAATTTCTTTCACTTGCATATCTGTAGGAAGATATCTATCTCTGGAAAGATTAAAATAATCCATTAGGGAACCTCTTTTACAAATTTCTTCTTGTCATACACAAACCTGACATGCATTTACTTGTATACATTGTGTAATTTGATTGTATATACTGGTATAACTGACTGTATTCTGTCATGTAATTCATAATTTCCATGCTTTCTTTCAAGAAAGTAGTAGATCTATTCCAAGCTAAATAAGGAATACCTGCAGATAGCATATCCCTCAGAAGTGGAAGGCTTTGCTGCTCAACTACTCAAAGTTCAGGACAACATACCAATATGTGCTTCAATAATTTCACAGCATCTTGCACTGTACTCCTTACAAACAGGACCAGAGTGGGTCACTGAGCGAGTGAAAGACCTTGTTAAGAACCGAGAAATCATTCGAGAAGCCCTCTCTCCATTGGGAGAAGGTGCTGTTAAAGGGGGAGAAGGTGCAATCTATTTGTGGGCAAGACTTCCAGAAAAGCATCTAGACGACCTTGAAGTTGTTCGCTGGCTTGCTCACAGGCACGGGGTGGTTGTGATCCCAGGACGAGCATGCGGATGTCCAGGGCATTTGAGGATCTCCTTTGGTGGCTTGGTAGAAGATGATTGTAAAGCAGCTGCAGATAGGCTGAGGAATGGGTTAGAAGAACTTGTAAAAGACGGCTTGGTGCAGTAAAATGTACTTTTAATTGATTGAATATAGAAGAATAAAATTAGTAGATCCATTTGCCAGTTTGTGGTAGGTTCACAACTGGTGCAATTGTAATAATTGGAAGGTGTCTACTGGGATTTTTCTCTAAAATTAGAGAAGGTTGATATGGTTGTCTGTATTTTTGGAAGTATGCCTTCATGCATTATACACATTGATATCAAATACATGAAAATTGCTTTCATATTCTACAATTCTTACTTTACATTATGAAATTTTGATGTTGCTTATGAGATTGTATTACGAAAACGCCTGGTTGTGTCCCAGTAGCGTCATTCCTGTCTTCATGAGTCGTAGACCCCATATTTTTTAAATATTTACAAAGCTGAAATTTTGAGATCTTGGATACTCAAACTCCTTCCTCCAACTATTGGGAAGGGTATGTTACCAATACCACTCGGCTAATGGCTTAGGCGATAAGATACTCACAAATGGAAATGTTGGGGTGGGCACGGTTGGGTTTCGAACCGATCTGAATTGATTTGGAATTTTTTTTTTATTTTTCTTAATTTTAAATTGTAAATTTCTTATTTTTTGAATTTTTCAATTTTTTTTTCATATAAACCAATTCATTTGGTTCTTTCGAGGGCAATAATTTTTTATTCGCCTCTATGGAAAGGTATGTACGAAGTACTCAATATCATTTCTTAATTGATGTCATATTATGTAAGAATAGTATTTATTGTATCTTTTAGGTGGGTGGTTCAGTTTATGCCAATGAACTATCTCTTTGTCGTTGCAACTTGTATGACACCAAAACACACTTTTGTTGTGATTTTTATTTTTTTTATTTTCGAAAGTCTGATATATAGCCCTTTTTTTTTTTATGTAGAATACGTTTTCGGCAGATTTTCTGAAAATGGATTTTAGAATTTAGAATATTAAATATTCCTAACAAAAGTAAATTAAGATTTTGGAGTAAATTAAACGAAGTTAATATATTTTACTTGTTTGTTATGTATTTTTTTAAAAGTTATTTTATGATAAAGAGTGGAGATAGATATCTGGGTTTGAATTCCTACTCTGATTATAATTAATCAAGCTACAATATTGATGCCATAGACCACATCAGCTTTCGGTTTATTTCATAAGATAAGTATAAAAATGTTTTTATTTAACAATGGGTAACAAATAAGTTATATTTTCTGTATTGTACATAACAGTAGGTTTTCGATCAAAGAAGATCTAACGATTGGCCACAATATAATGAAAAACATATTGTTTGAGGAAGAAATGCAAGGCCGATATTGAGGCGCCACGTTTCGATGAAATACTAAAAATACCAGGAGGTACCCAACTTGTATTAGGTACATCGGATAATCAAGACAATATGTAGGCAACTCTCTAATCTCTTAAAAAATTCAAGTCTGCAACCCTCTAATCTCTTAGTTTTTATGACCCAGTCTGATGACAACCAGTCTGATCTCTTAAAAAATTCATGTTTGCAACCCTATGATGACATTTAGTTTTTACGACCAGTCTGATGGCAACCCTTTAATCTCTTAAAAAATTCATGTTTACAACAAGAAATTTATTAAGTCATAAAACGTATCATTAAATATTTATTATTACAAAACTAAGTAATCTAAAAAATTTTCTCTACACACTTGAATCGTAGATGTAAAGACATAAACATTGTATTTTTTAATTTTATACTTGAGGTTTTTTAAGCGAGTCTTCTTAAATTTCTCGGCCTTGTCATCAATGTATTGTTAAGACTATTATATATCGTTTTCCATGTCAAGTGACCCCACAGACGATTTTGAAAGTGATCTATCTCATCTACTTCATTAAGCAACAAAAAATTGATTTTCATTGCTTTCGCAATGGGCCATTTGCCTAAGTAACACATTATACACAATTACTCCTTGAACGGAAAGTTTCAGCATCCCATGAAATTCCCAAATATGTTTAGCTTGAACAATTTCAACTGTCGTTTTGCTAGTTTTTCTCGAATAGCTTTTATAACTATATCTAATTTACACATACTTGTGATACGCTCAGGGAAGCGATCATCAGAAGGTACCTTCATCATACTCAATTCATTCATTGGTCCAGGTAGATTATGCTTTGCTATTTTCGATTTTGCCATGTATTTGATACAAGTTATATAATTATATTGTTATATTACATAATTACACGTAATAAATTAATAACATTAACAACAACATAAAAAAAAAGATTGTCATTTGGTGTGATAGTGTTGCCTGTCACACGCATGCGACAAGCACACACGAGTTGTGTGTGCGACAGGTGTGCATTGGGTTCTTTCGTTCGTTGATTACCAAATTCACTTTCCATCGCACTTCGTATATGAAAAACACATTGCACAACTCAACAAACACCTCGTCACACTTTTATTATATAAAAACTAAACATAAACTATTTAAGAGAAATTTTATCAAACACTTAATGTGCAATAGTTATAACTTATCATTTTGACTAAATTTTGTTTCATTATATCCCTCCAATAACCTATAATCATCTAGAATGCCAATCAAATTCACTCAAATTACAAAAAAATGATGAAGTTAGCTTACTTAGGGTTTGGGTTTTTTTTAATTTGTTGGATTTGTTTTTTATTCAGATAAATTATACTAGATTCTGTTAGATTTTAGTTCTCCAGTGTCATTGAGTTCACTGTTGTTGTTTGTCGTTCCCGTTCAAGAGACAAAAGTTTGGGGTGTGGTTAGAGAGAGTTGGCCAGTTGAAATGAGGAGGGTAATTTAGAAAAAAAATTTATTTAGCTAGCTATGACAGGAAAAAATTTGAGGCTAAAACCAAAATATTGTAAAGTTTTAGGGTTAATTTTGTAAATTTTTCCAATTAAAAGAAAAGAAACCCAAAATCCGAACCGAATCCGCTTTGACCCACCCATTTAAAATGCAAAACTGCAAAAGTAACAAAACACTCTTTGTCTACGAGTCCAAAACAGTAATTACGCTACTCACTCGATCTCCTTCCCTCCCTCAACCACTTAAAACGTCGCCGTCACAAGTCATCACTTCACAGCTTCACCAAATCAGGTAATTTTAAATCAGACGGAACCCTAGAATTCTGGGCGTAATTTTAACAAGATGGTAGGGACAAATTCGCTAGTGGGATTGCAAGATCACTTGAAGCTTGCCAGAGAGTACGCGCTAGAAGGACTTTACGACACCTCGATCATCTTCTTCGACGGTGCCATTGCTCAGATCAACAAGTAATATTCACTCATCATTTTTCCCTTTTCGTAATTTCTAACACCCTCACAGTCGTATTCACACTCTTGCTTACGTAATTTTGGATTTAACATTGTAATTGTTTTAAATTTGGGGCAATTTGATTGCTTTTACTTTAACAAGGTTAATGATATAAAGTTTTGGCGTTGAAAGGTACAATTTTGAAGTTTAAGCTTGTATTTTTATTTGATTTTATTTTCTGAAAGACTATTTCTTTCCTTAAATTAGATAATTCAGTGGTTGATGAAAAAAATTGGAACTTTTGGCTTAAGCTGATATTTTTGCTTAAGTTTGTCTAATCCTGATAAAGTTTGGTTGAATCGTACAGTAGCACTACGCATCCCAGTTGATTATATTCCATGTCAAAAATAATTGCATTATATTCACCATGCAGTTTCAAATATTTAGTGGGCTAGTGTTTGAGTTGTTTAATTAATTTCTCTACCATCATTTTAATTTTAGGCACCTAAATACGCTTGATGATCCATTAATACGTGCAAAATGGATGAATGTCAAGAAAGCTCTGTTGGAGGAAACAGATGTTGTGAAGCAATTGGATGCTGAGAGAAGAGCATTTAAGGAAGTTCCAGGAAGCAGGCGTACTTCTTCACCGCCAATTAATGCTAAATCGTCATTTGTTTTTCAGCCGTTAGATGAGTATCCAACTTCCTCAGGTGCTCCGATGGATGACCCTGATGTGTGGAGGCCGCCAAGTCGGGACACTTCGAGCAGGAGACCCGCAAGGGCTGGTCAAGTTGGTATGAGAAAATCACCTCAAGATGGGGCTTGGGCTCGTGGTGCTACTAACAGAACTGGTACATCTAGCCGTGGTGGAAAGGCTGCTGGTAGGGGTAACACAGGTGTTCGAGCATCAACTACTGGCAAAAGAGGCACTGGTTCTGGAAAATCTGGCAAGGCAGATTCTGCTGTAAGTTCTTATAGAATATCTATAATTGGACTTTATGCAATGCATTTTAGTTGTTATTTTGTTCTGGAGTTCAGTGTTTTTGAATTTTGATGGAAGGCTTTTGTAGGAGGTTTTTGATTGGGTAGATTTGGCATGTGAAATGCGATAATCACATGTCGTAAGTTATGATGATATCTTGGTTCAACTGCAACTGACTTTCCATTTGGATGACATGTTGAGTTGAGACTGTTTCTTTTTCAAAGTTTATTTCAGGTTATTTATATTTTGCTAACTATTATCCTCATTTGATTGTTAGAATGGTGACAGTGAAGATGGAAAGTCAAAGAAAAAAGAGTATGAGGGGCCTGATCCTGACTTGGCCGCAATGCTTGAAAGGGATGTCTTGGAAACTAGTCCCGGAGTCCGGTGGGATGATGTTGCTGGTCTGACTGAAGCAAAGAGACTATTAGAGGAAGCCGTCGTCCTTCCTCTGTGGATGCCTGAATATTTTCAGGTAGCTGAAGATTTACTCTCTTTTTTCTATGATGCATTCAGATTAGTTTGATCAACCTTTAACTGAACCTGTTGGAAAAAAAAATGAAGCTCTTGGAAATGTAGACAAGGATCAGCAGGAAGTCTATCATTGTTGTATAACTGATATTTAGTTGTGTAACTGCTTTTAGTGTGTCCTGTGAAGCAGTTTATCACGTGCTAGTTCTTTATGTACCAATGTTTATGGGCTTCTTCAAGGACTAACTTGCTATGCAGACTTTATTTTACACTAGTTAGAAAGATTATGACAAGCGTATAACTTTATCATGGTAATCAAAGCCAAGTTTCTGTTTACAGTTATGGTAAGAATGAAGCTTAGTTAGAATGTGCGTTTTTGGATTAAAAAATGCAATAAGTTTTGCAAAATGAAACGGAGAAACGTCCAAAATTGAAAAGAATACGACGTGTTTATAGTAATTCCTGAGAACCAAAATGACATGACAAATGATGGTTGGTGTAACCAAACTTGCTCTAAGGTTTTCTCTGGGGTTTATATTTCCCTGTTTATTTATTTGTCTTAAAGTTGATTACACAAGCTGGATTGTGTCTATGTCATTGTAGAGCATCTGCCAAAAATAAAGCTGGTTGTCTCTTTGCTGCAGGGAATTAGGAGACCGTGGAAAGGTGTTCTTATGTTTGGTCCACCTGGAACTGGAAAGACGCTTCTGGCTAAAGCAGTTGCTACCGAGTGTGGTACTACTTTTTTTAATGTATCTTCTGCTACCTTAGCATCAAAATGGCGTGGTGAGAGTGAACGCATGGTGCGGTGCTTGTTTGATCTGGCGAGAGCTTATGCACCAAGCACAATTTTTATTGATGAGATTGATTCACTTTGCAATGCTCGAGGGTAAGCTCTTTTCTCATTCATTTTATCTTGTAAAAATGTTGATTGTCATCTATGTTCTAGCCCAGCAAATCAAGTTGGGTGTTCAGTTATCAACTTGGTTAAACAAATGGTATAGGTCGCTTTCTTTCATACTGTTTGGGGCATTAGTCTTTGTCCTCTTTTGGATTCAATTTCTGGAATATATTGCTATATTTGTTCAGTAAATGCTGACAGTAAATATCGATGATCTTGTTCAGTGCTTCAGGGGAGCATGAATCATCGAGAAGGGTGAAGTCTGAACTTCTAGTTCAGGTAGATGGTGTAAATAATACAGGAACAAATGAAGATGGTAGCCGTAAAATAGTGATGGTTTTGGCAGCTACTAACTTCCCATGGGACATTGACGAGGCTCTCAGGTTGATCTGCTTAATAGTTTACCATAATTTGGGTTTTCTCTACCATTTCAATTTATTATGTATCTCATTTGATTGTAAATGCAATGCAGAAGGAGGCTGGAAAAACGTATATATATTCCACTTCCCAATTTTGAGAGTCGTAAGGAGCTTATTAAGATTAATCTGAAAACAGTTGAGGTAAATTAATTGACACTACTTTATAAATACTCATGGGGGATATAAAATTTCAATACCATTCTTGAATTTATTTTATTAAAATAGTGGATTGTTTCACTAAAATTTTGTAAGAGTTATTGCTCTATTTCCTTGAACTTGCTCTAGATTTACAACATCAAGGGCCTGCAGCTCTTGTTTTATCCTTGATGAAAGTACACTTTACACACTTGCGTTCAAGTTAAATATTTTAGCGATAAATCATTGAGAATGGCATGTTATTTATATGCATCCTAGAATTACTCTACTTAAAGATCCATCTCCATTTCAGGTGTCCACAGATGTAGATATTGATGAAGTGGCTCGCCGAACAGAGGGATACAGTGGAGATGATCTGACAAATGTTTGCCGTGATGCCTCTTTGAATGGCATGAGACGTAAAATAGCTGGAAAAACTCGTGACGAGATTAAGAACATGTCCAAGGATGAGATTTCAAAAGACCCTGTTGCCATGTGTGACTTTGAGGAGGCTTTGACCAAGGTACAACGAAGTGTATCCCAAGCTGATATTGAAAAGCATGAGAAGTGGTTTCAAGAATTCGGATCAGCATAAGAAGGTGGCAGAAAGCAATATCAAAGATGATGCATTTTTTGTTGTCTTGATATTCGTCTGCTGGGTGATTGTTTCTGATGTTTTTCCTGCTGTTTCACTTGTGTGATTGATTGATTGATCTATTTTGAACAAGCCTGTTGCTAATGTCTCGTATTGTGGTGTCACTTTCCATTTTTAACCTCACCTTTATGTAATTTAATCTGATGAAGTTTGTAGTCAGCGTCTCTTGCTACAAATATTGATTTGGTTTCTATGTATTTTCAACTACTAGGACCAATCTTGACTCTCCATCTCCATCAATCCCCAGATAATACGTCCATTGATCCATAGCTTTGGTTTCTATGAATTGTGTGTTTAAAGTGGACAATATTAACTTAGATTGTTGTGCTTAAACTATTACAATTATTATTAGAGTTAGACTGCGATCGGATGTGTGAATAGTTTGTTGTGGTTCAGTTTTGAATAATTCATATTGTGCAGTTTATGTATATCATGTCATTCAGTGTGTTCAGTCTGGGAAGAAAGAGGGGGTGGTGCTAAAACGTGTATTAATTTTATAATTTGAACATTCTATCAATAGAGTGGTAATGTGATATACGGCTGACTGTAAATCCTTCGACGTAACTCTTTTATTAATAATTTAACGCGCATCATAAAGTATGTCATTGGACGCAGCTGCTTGTTGTTATCTAATAACAAACAATGTGAAACGATAGTCTTGAGTCTTTCTTTTTGACCGACGATGTCATCGATATTCATACAATCAACATATGCATTTCCACTTCATGTGCATGGAAGAAGGAAACTTTTAATCTCATTTGGAGAGTCGTATGCAAGTTGTTATCGACGTGGGGGGCTAACGTGGAACGCAACGCCTCAAGGCATTAATTGGTTCACGTTTTTGTTTTTATTTTTATTTTTATTTTCTTTGTAGAAATATTTTAATGGAGACGGCAATTGACTTGTGAGTGCCTCGATTTTCCAATACCACTGCAAAAATTGTCTTCAAATTTTGTGGATTATATTGCAAAGATCAATTGATGTTACCGTCCCTTCCACCAACATTCGTTGCCCGTCTCGCTTCCCAACCAACTTCATTAATAGCATAATATTTAAATACTACTCCATGATCTTCGTCTTTGTTTTTCATTTGCTTTTTTGGTGATTTCTTAGTTTTGGATATAGTTTTTCCATTTCTATCATGTAGGTCCCTAGATGTTCCCTACTCAAATGCCAAACTAACATTGAAATATTTTAGGTTTATGACAACCCTTAGAGAGTAGTGATCATCAGAATTCAATATTTCAAGGTTTGTTTGGTCTTTTAGTGGCGAGTCAAGGGCCTATTTGGATTAAATGGAAAATCCATGCTTTTATTGAGAAAATTTTAAAATTTTGGGACCCTAAATTTTATATAACCCAATCAAATTCAAAGTTATTTGTGGCACATATAATATAATAAATTGCGAGTTTAATGATATTTTTAATAAGAAATATTCTAAAACCTATTTTATGGGATGCCATGCCATTTAGTTTCAATGCAACTTTATTATCAATAGTTAGTTAAAACGGTACCTTCTTTCCACCAACATCTTGTTTGCTTTTTAAGTCTGTTGTTGCAACCTTCACCAACAATTATGGAAACATTCAATTTGACTTCAACTCCCATTTCTTTCCATCTCCTTCTCTTCTTTCTCTCCACAGCCTGCATTTCTGCGCAGTTGATGCCAAAAAACCCATTACAAGGTATGCACTTACACTTACTTCTACATATATTTTATTAATTGAGCTTATATATAAAGGCTCGATGCTTTTAATCGATTTGTGTTATGGATTACCCTGAAAAGGGACGACGACGACGACGATTTGTAATGATGTTCATTAATATTTGTGTTGCAGGAATTGCATGTTCAGTGGTAAATTGTGGGCAAGGAACATGCAAGGCTTCTAATGCTTCTTTGCTTGGATTTGAGTGTATGTGTAAGTCTGGTTGGCGGAAGATTCAGATCGGTCCTTTGGCCTTCCCCTCTTGTATTATTCCTAATTGTGAGTCATTCCATTTAATTCATTTATATATATATATTAATTTTCTCTTTTAAGAATATGTTGATATGGTTGATTTTTGTGAGACATTGTTAAAAGCATTTGAAACTTGGGGGGCTGGCTTTAGAGTGTAATGGCTTCTAAAATAATAATAAGTTGAAAAATAATAGAAACAAGCTTTGAATCGATTAGCCTTAGAGTATTATGACTCGATTCGGGTATGGGAATTTTTGTCCACCTCTAAAATAATTTGTTTCTGTTGTGGTGGAAAAATAATCAGTTGTACGAAATAGCTGCCACTTGAAAGGGACCATAATGAAATGAAAATATCATTCTCTGTTTCAACTCTATTGGCTACGGGTTTCTTTTTCCAAGGAAGCAACTATGATTATTGATCACAAAATTGGTGATGAATGTGCAGGCACAATTAATTTCCAATGTGTCAATGGATCTCCACCACCACCTCTGCCGCCAGCTCCTGTCTTGCCACCGCCGTCTCCTGTCTTGCCACCGCCGTTAAATTTCTCAGATCGTAAACACCACCATCCTCCACATCAACCATTTGCGTTCATTTACTTGGATTACTATTCTTCTTGCATTAAAAAGATTCGATCTCATATTCAAATCAAAACAAAATAACTTTTGTTTTTGTTTATTCATAGCTTGTGATCTTGCATGGTGTGGAGATGGAACTTGTGTGCCTAAGGGAACTGCTGGACATACATGCCAATGCTACCGAGGCTCAGAAAATTTGATGAACAATTCAGAATTAGCTTGTTTTAGACAATGTAAGGCATTTCCCTCATTCATAAAATAAAATTCTTGGAATATGCATATATCATTAATCTTTTTTTTCTTTTTTTTACCTTTTTTTCCTTTTTTTTTTTAAAAAATATTTTCGCAGGCTCCTTAGGTGCAGATTGCAATAGTCTTGGGTTTGGACTGTCACCTCCACCACCAACTCTAACTAATTCAGCCTCCCCTGGAAATGGTGCATTCTTCTATAATTATTTGCGCTCTGTTTTGTTCAATTTTAATTCTGTTAGGAGTTGGGATTAGAATGTTAATAAAACTAAAAATTGTAGAGTTGCTTCTAAAGTTTACGAGTTCTAAAAGTTTCTTTACAAACTAATACATGAGTTCAACAAAAAACCTGAGAGGGTTTATTTATGAACAACCTTGTCATTTGAGAGACTCTGCAGAGTAAAATTTTATTTCGTAGTGTATTCTTGGAACAAATATTTTAGTTTTCTTATTAATTAGTAACAATTCTCCTTTCGAACTTGGTTAATTTGATGTAATGTAGCTGTAATCATTAAAATAGATCATATAGACCATGAGGCATTTGAGGTGTTTTTATCTCACTAATACAATAATGTCACATTATTTTATACAAAATATATTTATACAATGTTTGTAGCTTTAGGGTAAACTTTAATTTATCCCCTACTTAGAATAATAATCTTCAATGTCTCCAAAAGAGTAAAAACATCAATTTACTGCTAAGAAGATTAAGAAAAAAAGTCATCAATGTACTCACAATTTGTCATGATTTTCTGAATGAAAATAGAGGATAAATTGAAGTTTTCTTACTTTGAGATATAATTTAAAAATTGTCTATTCTATCTAGGTAAATTGAGGTGTACCTGTAGCTTTTTTATTTTTGTTTAAAAAATGTTACAAATGCCCTCAGCAAAAGAAAAATTTCTGCCTTAAAATTGAGTGGGCCTTATTGGGCTATTAATGCAGGCCTGGAGCCTTACTGGGCTTGTAGCCTCTTTAATGTTTTCTTACGAAAGTTATTGGGCTTGATGCCTACTCTTGAGGGTTTTTTTTCTTCCTTTCTGAAATAGTATATATGCGGCGCATCGACCATCATAAATTTTAATATCTCAATGGGTCATTGGTATCACAAACAGTGATCCCAAAAGATACCAACATTTTTAATTTGAACACATTTTATTTTATTTTATTTTTTCAAAGTTATCTGATCTACTTTGTCACTTTTTGATTATTTTGTGTACTGATTCAAGCTTCATCTAATGATGCTCACATGGAACCAACATCAGCACCACCAAATTCCTCAAAAAAGCTTCCAGCACTAAGAATATTGCTGCTGCCAGCTGCAATCATCTTCACATGTTTTTAAAGAAACTCCAAAGAAGAACAATACAGAGATGAAGACGCATTATATCTTCGTTAATCACGTAGCTTGTTTATACTATACAGCTAGAGAAGGATATAGGCCCAGGCATCTGGCACATAGGACATGCTTGAAGTTTTAATTTTTTTTTTTTTGAATTTGGTTATATGTATAGATTGTTACTGATATTATATCAGATATTATAATTGATATTTACATTTAAATTATTGGCATTGACCAAATTTTTTAAACCCTCTAAAATTTTGAGGGGTACCTACTCTACTCAATTATCTAATAATTGAGAGAAAATTGAAACTAACCTATATAAAATTTTGATGGAGACTCGAATCTTTACTCTTGAATCTTTGCTCTTACCATTGGAAGTGTACAGGTTCTCTCATTGAACCAAAGGCCTCTTGGTTTGATGTTTTAATTAATATTTGTTAAAAATTAAAAAAAAAATTCATTCCACATTCCGGGTTTGGCAGTGAATTATAATAATAGAATATGAATTTACTAGCTGCCAACAATCGGCTTTGTACGTTAACAGAAAGGTAAAAAAAATTGATACACTTTATAAATAAGACGGACTAAACTAATTGAAAGTTTTTAGAACTTTTTTTTTTTTAATTTAAATCATAGGAAACAATCGGTGGACAATTGATAAATTTTCCTAAATTTTTTGTTAAGAAAAAATGTGAAATTTTTCCAACAAAAGTTCTAAGCTTCTAGTAAAATTGTCCCAAATGGGTTAAGTGAATTGGAGACCTAAAAACTGAAATAAATAGAAACTAGGAAGATCCAAATCATGGAAGAGGAGGAGGTACAACAAAGTTGCAGCCAATAAAATCGTGATAAGACTGTTGCATTTACAACTAAAGGACAAGTCATGTGTCCAAGGAAGATTTCTTTCTATGTTTCTGTAAACATTTTCAAATTTATTGCTTCTTTTGTTGTTTCTGTTGTCTTTGTTTAGCAGTTCTTTAATAACAATTTGATCGTTTGTGTGTACTGAAGATGGAATTGACCGATGCATTCATGGCAACATCGATCCAAACATGTGCTTCAGCTTGACGAAGAGCCCCAGCCCTAGCTTTTTCATTTTTCTTTCTGTTTTTGTTCTTTATTATGTCTTCTTTATGCTATAGAAAATTGGGATATTTATTGCACAAGTTGTGCAAGTGCAATGAATTTTTTTGGTTAAAGACCAATATGTATTGTTCTTCCTTATTTGGCTGAATGAAAAAGTAGGACAAATGTTCGGTATACGGCTTAAGTTGCTGCTTCTTATAAAGAGAAAACATCATGCATCGATACTCTAAAGTCTAAAGGATTGCTTCAATGATGTTAGGTATGTGAGAAAAAAAATATTCGGGGCACCAAATATTAGGTTTCCTGATCACAATATATGTATGATAATTACTTTATAATATGAATTGTAAATGCAGCTTTTTAACTTTAATCATGATCTTTTGATGATTTGTAATAAAGAAATGTAATTACTAACCTTCAGACATTTATAATTAAAAGGAAACAAATATACCATTTGGATATATGTATTTAATTATATCAATTTAGACATAATCCAAGTACAAATATAATTAGATTATAGTAAAAGATAAACAGAAGCTACCTAAGACTAATGGCAAAAACACATTAACCATACCAAGTCCCGCCGATTTTTGTTCAAAAAAGTTCTTGAATGCACGGCAGAGGGGTCCTCAAAACGAGCTATTGGCTAGGTAGTTAATAATGATTTAACAGTAAGCAAAAGATTAAAAAAAATAAAAACTGGGTCAGAGATATAAACAGTGAAAGCTTATAGGACAAGGCATGTGGGCAAGGAAGATTGTTCGTATACGCAAGTAATAAAGTCTTCCTATGAAAGCTACATTTGATTCGGCTTGCTTTTTGTTGTTTTCTTCATCATGTTTGTTTCTTATCCCAACTTGCACAAATCCCTTTCTTTTCTGATCTGTAATTCCTGCTTGACATTGGCAAGTTTGAAGCGTAACTTATTAATCAATGCTCACTTTTCTGCTTAAATGTTGGAAATATAATTAGGGAAAAAAAATGTAAAGAAACTAATATGGGCTAGGTCACATGTATGGAAGTTTTGGGGATACTGAAATTGGTTGGATCATCAACTTCTGTCGAAGAAGTTCAAGCATTACATCTGCTATGCGTAGTAAATGACCAAAATCTTTGATCCAGGGCTATTTGTCATAATTAATAACTAATAGAGCTAATGTTAAGAAAAAAAAACGAAAAGAAAAGAATACTGTAAAAGTAAAATTTGTAAATCATATAAGGTTATTTTGTCATAAATGATGAAAAATTGGAGTCAAGACATAAAAAAATCAAATTCAAGCTAGAGTTTGTAAGAATGAATACTGATTTTTTTTTTTTTACATATGACTAAATACTTGTTTGGCTCCTACATTTTAGGTTTACTGTGTCCTTATATCTTAGAAAAGAAAAAATAATGTTAATTTACAAAATTAACCCTAAATTTAAAATCATAACAAAAAATTTAAATTAAGTTTTAGGATAAGCATATATACCACATCATTTATACGCTCATGCAATAAAATCACATAAACCCATCTTTTGATATTAACCAGATAAAAAAGTGAGCTTGATAACGAGATTGAAATTAAATTTAAATGATGACGTGATCATTTCTATTTAGATGGCTATCAATTTATATTATTTAGATGATCACGAATAATATTGTCAAAATAGAAACCGAAATCATTCCCAGCCATCATTTCCTTTCTTATCTTACAATATAATTTTTTTTTTTTGGATGGCCACTGGTAATTTTTTTTTTTAATTTCTATGTTTATGACTCATCTATCACCAACTTAAAAACACATGCTTTTATTTTGCATGTATACAAACTAGACCGTTAGATATACATACTACACACATTTTTTTGAAGCATTTTCACCCAAGACTATCATGAAACTAGAAATCAAATCAGCAACGAATACTACCAACTGGCAACACCGTTCTGTGAAAAATCTCCGCCTGCAAGATTCCACCAACACCACAGACCAATACTTGATTGGTTAATTAAGCCATTCAATATTTTTAATCAGGCTCACAAATCTAAACAAGATCCAAATAAATTCAATTTACAAATTGGGACATTGCTATGTTTATAGCATTTTGTACAATTATTTCCAAATTGGTAGTGGTGAAACTGAAACTTAAGTCAATTTTTTTTTTATAGGAAAGTAATAACTTTTATAGATAAACTTAAGAAAATAAATACAAAAGGCGGGGTGGGCATGTCCCTATCCAAAATTCTAGCTTATCAACATTTAAAGCTAACTGAGCCAAGTTATGAGCTATGGTGTTACAGTTTCTAGGGGTGTGCTAAACTATAACATCCTTGAGCCTTCTAATCCTTTGTTGAACCTTAGAATAGTCCAACCAATCTCTAGTTTGCTGCTCTTCCTGCCCTTGATTAGATGCACCACTTCCTGACAATCTGATTCAATAATTAGAGGACTGCACGTAGTTTTCTCTGCAATTTCTAGGCCCCAATTTGCTGCCTCCGCTTCTGCATATGATACACCACTATAAGATCTGGACTTTTTAACAGCAGCAGCTACAAACTCTCCCTTACGATTCCCAGCCCAACAGATTGATTCTTTAACTTAATTTCTACGGCAACATTCATTTTAAACCATCCTTTTTGCGGCTGGGGGGGGGGAGGGGATTTCCAGTTTGCTGAAGAAAGGACTCCTGTTTTGGATCATCTTGTCTTGAAGGGGCTTTGATTCTTCTATAAGACTCCACTATCGCTTCAGCTTTGGCTACTGCTAGCTGAACATCAACTTTCTTTTTTTTAATGACATAATTATTCCTTAAGTACCAGCTTGCCTATCACAAAGCCACAATCATCTCCATGTCTCTTATATTTCTTCTATCTGTGAGACCATGTAACACACTCAACATGTCATGATTGACCAAATGGCTTAAAGTCCTCCTTAAATTTTGTGAGTTTCCACATTTTTTGGAATCTTTGCACTCTATCAATGCATGAAAAACATTTTTCCCTTCGTTGCCACATCTTTGATAGCACGGATCTTGAACAACTTTCTTTTTCCACAAATTCTCAAAAGTTGCCAACAAATTCTTAGCTACTCTCCACATGAAAATCTTTATCTTTGCTAGAACTTCAAGCTTCAAAATCATATTACACTCTGTTAGGTTGGTTTTTGACTTGGACAGTTAGGAAACTTGAGACAGAGAGCTACTTGATACCCGCTTTTAACAGAGTACATACCTTGCTTGTCATAAGCCCAAACAAGTTGATCGGGAGGACATATCTACTCTACTTGTATTTGTGGTAGAGGTGTCTATGTGCAGAGATTTCCCTTTACCTCAACTTTTGTTAAGAGAGTTTGTAGCTACCCAGTAGAGGTGACAAAATATATCATCAAATCGCGTTTGTTTTTTGTTAGTATCATCTGTTAGATTTAGACTAACTCAAACATAACCAATATAATTGAGCCAAAAAATTTGAAACTCTAATATGAAATGGAAAAATAAGTGGGTGACACAATATAAACCATTTAATAATCGCGTGACTCTGTCTCCCAACAAGGTAAGACCAACCACTAACCTGCTTAATGCTTATTTAATGCACTTACTTGATTAAATGGATCAATATGGCTAAGTTTTTTGTTTATATCTTAAATAAATTTAACATGACTTGAAAAATAATTGGGTGAACACCAATCTATTTAATAATTGTGATAAATTTAATTATATAAGCCTATTTGTTTGGATTCAATAATGAATCACTTCAAACACTAGTCTATATTAAATTTTATGAAATACTACTTATATTTTTAGGCTCACTAATATTCGAAAGATATTTACTCCACTCACATTTCATAAGTGAAAAATTTGTCTGGGCTAATATTCAAAAAATATCTACTTTGTTTACATTTCGTAAGGAAAAAAATTAATTCCACTCAATTAACGGAAGAATTGAGTCCCGATATACATATGAAAACTATTCTCTCACATATAGAGCATGAGTTTTGACCACTCTCCCCGAGGCTTCTACTATTCATACTTGAGTGGCAAGAACGTGATAATTATATTGATATGTCAACGTAAGACATGCCCTTTCAGGAGCCCAAGTTACATACTTATTACAATTCATATATAAAATTAACATATAAAATGCACCAACAAAGTAAAGGAATTGCCCTTTCATCACCATGTCATTCTACTCGATTGAGTAGAATCCGAGAAATATAAACACCAATAAGATAAAAGTGAAAATTGTCGCATAACTGTATGAAATAATAATTTTCTATGATCTATCATTAAAGAAAAAATCTTGGAAGTGCTGAAAACTGAAGAAGAAGATCTATGATGTGTTAATCTACTGCAACTTTATAATTAAAAAATGTTGAGGATAACAAAGTTGGCCGCCCAACTGAGCAAAGTTTGTCTTAATCTTCAAATTTGTGCGTGAGTGTGTGTGTTGCCTTCACTCTAAGGGCTTCCATTTCGTTTGCTACATCATGTGATCGCCTGATTGGTTAAATAATTTGAGAGAGAGCCACTAGAAATCATGGCATAATGGGTCCAAAATGTGACCATCTTTGCTTCATAATCATTGCTGGTGTTTGTCTTTGTTCACTTTAAAAAATAGTGTGCATCGGTATGTTTTTTTCATTTGAAAATTCGTACTTGAATTTACTATTTATTTTTTTGAGAATATCTTTATAATTAAGTTTCAGACTTTAGAATAAGTTAGGGCCGTCTGAAATTACTTTTCATAGGTTCAAATATAATTTTAAAAATAAAAAATTAATTTTAAATTTTGAACAATTTTTTTAAAAAATTGTTTTTGCAAAATCACCTTCGACTTTCAAGAATCTTTATGCTAGTATTGGTCAGTGCACAAGATCATTGTTTCGATTTAGATTTTGAATGAATCTCAATGGAATGAGAAAAGAATATAATATGTATTTACATCATAAAATTTGTTCTTTTTATTATTAATTCGGCGCACTTAGATCCTTAATCTTTTAACGCTTCTTGAAGTTATAAAAACCTTCACATTTATATATATAAAATTTGTATCTAAAATGATGATCCATTACCAATTTAACTGCTGTGTATAAAAATAAAATTTAATTTTAATGTTTCATTATTAAGGTGATAATTATTATTAAATATCATTAAATGATATGCCACGTCATTTGAAATATAAACTTTGAATCATAATTTTATAAGTGTAGCGTTGCTATATATTATTGCCTATTGTAGTGGAACATATTTAGACATTGATCAACAGCATGCTTGTACTTGATTGATTTAACTTGTAATTACTTGTGATGGTCCAATGGGATCACAAATACTCACCTCCATTATATTATGATATATTGATTACATGATATCTATACTAATCATGAAACAAAATCAAAAGCTTTTCGAAAATGCTAGTAATTGCTAAGGCCAAGTGGCCAACAAGAAGTCATTTTACTCAATGGTGATAAGTCTTGTGGTTTACATGATTATGAAAGCATGGAAAAAATTTCAGGGGCTTTTTGTTTTTTGGAATTATTGTCGAAAAAGAAAATGGATCCACTTTTAATTGTTCCAGCCCTAACTAGGACGACATTAATTTTGACTTGTAGCTTACTTTTTTGTGGTACAAAACAATATCATGTTGCTCTACTTTTGGAAAATGTTTCTTGTTTCAAACTAATGCTATTCAATTTTGTGGTGGAAAACCGAGTTATTTTCATATGTCTAAATTTGGAAATGGGTTTGGGAAAAATAACATTAAAAATTTAGCAAAAAGTTTTACCTCCGTGTACTCCCAATTCGGCTCTACTTCAAGTCATTTTCTCACAAAACCATTTATATGATTTCTGGCCTCTTGCGAAAACAATCAAGCATCTTCAAGGTAATTAAAGGTGTCAACATTGTCGTTTCCACTTTAAGCAAATTGTTGTCTTCTTGTTTATTTCAAGCTTTACAAGTATATCTACACAGCAAACATAATCAGTGAAAATGCATAAATACTCAATTGTCAGAAATTTTTGAGAAAGTTAACATAGAGTTTTGAATTTTTTTTACATCATTTTACTTTCAATATTTTCACACTATTATTCAAAATGGCATAAATACTCAATTATACGGTGAAAAACTTTCAAAAAAAAATAAAAATAGATAAACATACGTTACGATTTTAGGATTTATCTTTAGTATACGTATGCCACAGTGATTCTGATTCTTGCAATATTAATTTACACGTCATTATAACCTTTGGTTTATACTATTTTTGCTTATACTAACTATTTTGATTGAGGAGGATTTTATGCGAGTCTCATGTTTCGAACATTTTAATTTTGAAAATTATATAACAATGATTTATTCATAACCTAACGTTGTTATTTCTTGATTTTTTTTTGTCTTTAATCATATATTTATGGTGAATCAACTTTACAAGAAATTAAGAAAGAATGGATGTGAACTTCTATTAAGGCAAGAACTAGCATGAGGAGTACTCGTGAACGAAAATGATGCCATGCATATCCAATGAAGTCGAAACCAAAAGCATCTTTCTTTAAGAAACCATTCATCATATAGAATCATTATCCTTAACTTAAAGTGATGATACACAATAAACTCTTGTATAAATTGATTTGACATTAACTCATTGGTTGAATGAAAATATAAAATAATAAAAATAAATCATACGGATAAAGAGATATTTAATCCAACTAATTTAATCATTCCACATCAATTTATATAAAAAAAATTACACAAAAATTTATAGTTATATTATTACTCTTAACCTTAGAGTGATGACTTGAATGCATTAGTTGGATTCACTCTTCAGCATATGATAAAGCTCATCAATTATGCATACAAATATTAGACGTCTGAGAGGACTCGTGGAAATTCACCTTTATATCTGTAAGTTCTTCTGCACCGCAATTATTCTCAGACAAATTGAGTTGATTCCGCACATATCTCTCATCAAATGGAGTCAAGAACTTTGATGGGATTTGTTGTCAGGAACAAATATATTGCCTTCCGCTTTCTTACGAATAAGCATCTGTATGCATCACACCTATATGTTCGTGTAAATAATTATTTTATATATGTCTACGCATAACATATATTTATGTTTATTCACACACACTTATGGTAAGTCTCCGGTCTCGATATCCATGCCAAAGAAAATATGAATTTGCAATATTGTCATGCATCTGCAGGGCTGTATAGCTTGTATGTATTGATACAGTTAAGGTCTGCATATTCTAAAAAAGGACATCTGAACATTAAAAAAAAATTTATTTACATAAAACCGACAGTGTTAACTTTGGAAATCCAAATGAATAATTCATACTCAAAAGCTAGGTTAAGAGTTGATGATTACCTCAAATTTATACATAGTTTGAGATTCATTCTCAAACAATGTGAGATTTTTTTTCCATTAACAATCCTCATCAAGTGCAAGATGGTCTTTCTAATAGGTCATTGTCACATGAAAAGGTAGTATAGACCTATTTAGAATGAGTTTGGCTAATTAAATACCATATAAAAAGAATAAATGTATATTTTATTCATTTTTGGTTGTTTATATATATATGTGTGTGTGTGTGTGTATGAGTTATGCCACATTTTCAAAGTTAAGAGTCAGAAGTTCACATTCTCATAAGTAATTGGTTAATACATGACAATATGTAGTTATAGCACAACATATATGTTACATCAATAGAGATATACTATTTAGAAGAACTTTTGTATTTTAACTGTCTATATATTTTTTAAAATAGCCTAGTGATAACTCAGTTGCTCTCTACATTCCATGTGAGTAGGAACCGGAATCTAGGCCTTTTATCAGGATAAATGCTCATTTTATCCATATATTTTCAGTTAAATGACTATTTATTCTTTATATTTTGAAAATTATCTCAAGATATCTTATTGCTAAATATATAGCACTTTTGCCCTTATTTTTTTCTTTGCTGTTACAATAATAATAGCCATGCTAGAATCCTGATAGGAGTAATTAATTAATCATTAAAGAATTAATTAAGAAATTAACCAATAATGATCAATTTACAAGAACTATTATTGTTTACACTCTTGTAACAATCTTTCTAATAATTGTTCCATAAATAAATTAATACCAGCCAACTTAAAGCTATATTTAGTACCTTGTTGTCTTGAAATTATTTATAAAAAAGAAGTTACCAAGTTACTTTAATTTTTATTTTTGTTTTAGTATTAATTTGATAAGTTAATTTTTTTCTTTTCATTAATGTCACCAGGAATAATTTTGCCAGGCTATTTTTGTAAAAACAAAGCAAAATGAAGGCAAAAGTCTCACATATTTAATTGTAGGGGTGTCTCTGGGCATTTTGCAAAATATAAGGATTAAAAAAACACTTAATTCATGATATTGGAACTAAACGAGTATTTATCCGTTTTGATCAACTCAACTCAACTAGCTCAAATGAGATTACACCAGACATGTTATGCATTCATTATTATTATGTAATTATCTCATTAATAATAATATAACGATTAATTCAAGTAGTATTATCTAGCACATGATAGTCATTGATTGTTGATACATCATTTAACATAGAAATTTTGTATTTACATTACTCTTGTGAGCCTATGGCATTATTGTTTTGTCTACTTATATACGTTTAAAAAAAAATCTACGATAGATATTAAGTAACTATGCCAAAAAAGGAGGTAACTTCCGCATTTTCCTTTGATGACCTAGCAAAATAAAAACACAAAGAACTTAGGAAAACAAAATCAAAAAAGCTCCCAAAGAATGGTAATATTATGGATCTATAGAAAGTATCCTAAACTTATGGATTAGTTGTATATAAGAAGATGTCTAAGGATTGGAATGAAATAAGACTAAATATATAGTAACCTTTTGTTCACTTCCTTTGTATATCGATTTTTAGGTTAAGGTTTAGCTCTAGTAGTAAGGAACAGCATCTCAAGAATTAGGTTCGAAGTTCTAGCCTAACGACTGTGCGTGCATTTGTTTACCCCTATTAATTTATACTAAAATAGCAGCGTCCATTTGTGTTATCCACCGGCTATTTGTTCAAACCAAGCGGTGCTGCAAAATACCGGTTCTATGTTCCAGGTAATTTAAGCATATCAAACATACAGAACAGATTTGCAGATCAGAATATTTACGCAGAGCAGAATTACATAATTTGTGTTGTGCAAGTGGTAGCTTAATGTCCATTTGACAAGTAATGGAGACGCAAATAGAAATAATGACGTGAGAGAAGACACATTTAACAAGTAGAAATTTAATATTATTAAAAACCTTGTGACTTTACTTTAAAGAATCAAAACCAAAGACCAATAAAGGTGAGAAATAGCTCACACCAAAATTTGACAATACAGATTCCATAACAAATTTTGACTGATTTGACAGACTAGTTATGACTAGACTGTTGATTCTTGCCATAGGTATTTTATCCTAAGATCTTGAAAAGAAGCTTAATGTGATTCTTAAGAAAACAAACGTACGAGTCTTCCGTCGATTAATTAATTACGTAAGAGTCAAAATATAGTTAATATTAAAATTGAAAAAACAATATAATTACTTGAGTTCTAGCAAGCTCACTTGATTTCCAGCATCATGACCATTTTGAATTAGTGATGCAAGCATTATCTTTCAACTTGATAATTATCATGTCTCTTTGAATCCCCAGATACTGATAAGAGTCTGGTTTTTCAATTTCAACGTACAATAATTCTCAATGATTGGAGATTGAAGCTAGCAGTTACCAAGAGTAAAAACAGTCATTTAATTTTCTCCATGGAGGAACAAAACAAACCGTTCTGCTGGTTGCTGGTAAAGCAACACTAAAACGAAACAGCAGTTCTCCAGTCCAATACTATAACAACAGCATTGTAAATTGGAGTCATATATTTATTATTATTGTGTTTCCTTTTGCTAGAAAAAATGTACACCGCATATGCCTAAAATAGTGGCCTATTTTTAACACAATGAAGAAATTTATGCCCGCCAAATTTATAAGTTTGTCTAGAAAAGGCAGAAATGTTGAAAGCCGATTCCCTTAAAAAAAAAAAAAAGGCTTTGATAGGGGAACCCAATGAGTTAGCTCATCAAAATTTGCCTGATGAAAATTTTAGATAAAAATAAGATAAAATGCAAATACAAGAAAACTCATGAAATCAATCCCAAATTAACCAAGTCTTTTTATATTTTTATTATTTAACCTAGCTGACGGTCATTTAATTTTCTTCTAACTCATGTGAGTAGAGTTCAAATTTTATACTCTTATTTATCACATAACATTTTACCCTCTCCGTTAAATAACACCCACCCAAATTAACCACGTTTAAACATATAAATAAAGACAAAGGTTATGACTATAATTTTATTTTTAATTGAATTCTTTGGATGAACTCATTGATCTCTTTGCCTGTGAACAAGAATGGCGGGTCTTGTTAACGTGTGTTTTGAAGGGAGAATAGTTCGATGTATCTTATAGGATTAGTTTGATTTAGACAAAATTACTTGTTTTTATTATTCGTTTAAAGATTCTAGACAAAGAGTGTCTTCTTCCTTAGGACAGAGAATAATTCTTTGATTATTATTAGCTGATATGGATCACAAACTATGGAAAGATTTTGACCGATCAATAAGTTAAAATACGGATAGAAAATTTTGTATATACAACATGCATGTTTTTTCAATGGATTTATTTTCATCCGAAAAATCATTATTTCTTTTGGAATCGTTTATGTAATGACCCGACCTCACCACGTTAAGGCCACGTGAATTGCATATGCATGTGTGAGTTAGTGCATGCTCACGAGCGCATGTCCCATATATGATGATCATCATCATGCCAATTGCCAAAGTACGTGGGTATGATCATGACCATTAATTTATGACATCATAAATTCATAAATACATAACTTTATGGCAACCACAAAAATATGAGAAAAATAAACAGAAAGAAATAATAGGGCATTTCCGAAATTTTTAAGGTGTTAAATCATAAAACCAAAAAGATGCATTAGATAATGTTTCGGGACACGATAGATTATATATGATGTGATATTAAAAGAGTTATGTCATGGGAGATCCACTAGGGGTCGTGTGGGACAGAGAAACTCAAATCTAACCATAAAACACCAAAAAAAGCTTTACCACTTTTCATGGAAATGGCCAAATATATCTACAAGTGAAAAGTATAGGAGCACTCATCCTATTTTTATTTTTTCTATAGGGACAACATTGCCCTTTATATACATTTGTCCACAACATGTATGTTTGTATTTCTAATTTGATATTTGTTTATGACTGATGATAAGATTAATCTAATTCTAAAGAACTTATGATTGGACGAGTATATTCAGATCTTTGTCTTTTGATCAACAAAAATTAAGCTACCAAAATAGTAAGTTTTATTTATTTTCAAAATATTGTACTAAATATGATAACATAGTGAAAAGAATCAAAGTAAAGATGAAAATAAAGACAATAAATCACTAAGATTGATTGTCTCAATCTTTGCCAAACAATATAAATATTAATATGGGAGATTGCCAATTTACCTCTAATGGAATTAATAGACACTACTTACCTCACTATTTTCATAATAGCCAATAACCCCCTTGTCAACATAACATTATTCTTATTTTCAAATACACTTTTATGCGTATTTATTATAAATTAAATAAATCATATCAATGGAAATTAAAAAAAAAAATAAGTACTAAAATAAGAAAATATATGTTTCTTATATTTTTCTTGTTAAAATTTTTTTCTTATATATATATATTGTACTCCCAAGATAATTATCAAGCAAATAATTTATTTACTTTTCCTTTAAATTTTTTGTGATAGGAGGACTTTTAGATATTATGAAAATTGTAGGGAGTAAGTGATATATATTTATTTTAATAGGGAAAAACTGATAATCTTTCTATTGATATCAATCATTGATTGATTCAATCATTGAAAATCATTAGAATTCTAATATCTATGTTATTGTATCGTTTCCATTTTTATTTTCATTCACGGTATAATTTGATTTTTCAACAAAAATTCTATATATATGCATATTCTTCAAATTGAATAAATCAATCATGCTAGATTCCTCCTCAAATATTATTGGTCGGAGGTTTTACAGAATTCTCACTTCTGTTTTTGTTTTCAACAAACTCAACAAGTGAGAAAATTTTAATATCTATGATATCAATGGACATCAATCATTGATTGACTCAATCATTGAAAACCATTAGAATTCTAATATCTATGTTATTGTATCATTTCTATTTTTATTTTCATTCACAGCATAATGTGAGCTTTCAACAAAAATTCTATTTTTATATGTATTTTTTTCAAATAGAATAAATCAATCATGCTAGACTCCTCTTCAAATATTATTGAATATTGATGGGGGGTTTTACGGAATTCTCACTTCCGTTTTTTCAATAAACTCAACAAGTGAGAATTTGTTTTTTAGAAGAAAAAAAGCGAAGCATAAGTATAACCCCAATAACGTTATTAAAATCTAGAAATACAAACTCCCTAACGACCCGAGGCTTAATCCACTGGAATTGATCAAATCAAATACAAATGAGCTAGTCGGAAACTTTAAATTCTTTTAGCCTTATATCTGAAGTTTGTAAAATGCATTAGTTTTTTTTATATTTCCATTAACATATGTAACTTTTTCTGATGTCACAAGAGTGTTTTAAACATTTATCATATTGATGTCACATATATTAAAAAATAAGTATCAATTTCTGCTAAATGATGATAAAAAGTGTCAAAATTTCTATTCTTAACTAAACAATATGATAGATACCATTTTTCTTTACTTTTACATAAGTAGCAGCCAGATCCAAGTTACTTTTACATAAAATTAATTCTACTAATGGGAATAAAAATTAACAAAAAAAAAAAAGACAGTTAAAACCAATTTAAAAGAAGATAAAAATCCAATAAGATTTTAGAAATTCAACGAATTATGCCATGTACTTTCTTGAGGCATTAAATGAGAAAATATGACAAACAAGTAACTACAGTTTTTGGTTCTCATCAAGAACTTCAAAATGATATATTATAAGACCAAATTTGATATCGTTTGTCTTTTTTAATTTTTGTTAAAAGATGAACTTCAAGGACAAAATGATCATTTTATTGAGATTTTCTAACACTATTAGCATGAAAGTGAAAATTTGATATAATTTATAATCTTCATATGAATCATTGGATCAACTAAAAATTTTCAATTTTTTTTCTAAAATCAAAGGAAATAATAGATGGACGATTGATAATTGTCTTAATTTATTTTTATTTTTTAAAATTTTGGTTCAAATCAAATCAATTGGTCTGGTCCCTTTTAATTTTATCTAAATCTCACAGTCTCGTACAAATATACAAACAAGTAGACTTTTTATGAGAACCAAACAAGTAGATGTGCCTCAGCCACCATAGGTACAAGAGAAGTTAAGTTCACCAATATCGAAAGAGCAAGTGGATGGGCAAGTATGATATATACACCGTAGTGAATAAGGTGGGTATTGTCTTATAGTGAAGAGAGATTAGGCTCAAGCTTGGGTTTTTTGATTTGGATGTTTTTCTACTTGAGGACAAGACAAAAGCACATGGAGAGAGCAGGACCCTACTCTTTCATCTTTGCCTTTGGTTTGGCTCGAGAGTCTTTTTTCTTTTTTTATTATAGATGCTTTTCCTTCTTAAGTACTCTCTATTGTTTGTAGAGGACAAGATGGTCCTTTCAGTTTTTGTTCTTTCTCTTGTCCAATACAAACACTCACTCTCCTTTCATTTCTTGTCTCCTTCCATCCACACTTCTCCCAACACCACTCAACATTTAAAAGAAACCCACCACTCTCTTCTTAGTCTCACCCACATTGTCCCCATCTTCTCCATCATACTCTCTCCTCTTTAGCCTCCCCTTCTTTCTTGTATGCACATATTTGTCCTAGATTTGGTAGTTCTCTTTTCTATTTTTCTTGTATATTCTGGATTTAATTTATATTTTGTAGCAACTAGGATAATGATAAATAAATTATATCTTCCTTAATCAACACCTATGACGTATGTATTATCCTATCACTCAGCATCTCATCTTTCCACATTATTTCCAATCTTTTAATTCCCTAAATTTGAACCATTTTTAATGATTAATATTATTTTGTTATATATTATATGAATATAAATCAAACTCCAGACCTTTTTAAACATCTCAATATTTTTTTATTAGTTTAACCAACTAACATTCTCTCATTCTCTCATGTGTGTATGAGCGTGTGTGTATATACATATATAGAAATTATTCAATCTAAAATTTTGTTATAGGTGTTATATATTATATTATAGGATTCTGGACCAACACTTAAATATATAATTCTCACCCATTTTTTAATTTTTGAGACGCGCCTCCCTCTTTCTCTCTCTTATGATCTTCTCTATAAATACTCTACAAAACCATATGTCTCTCATCTCATATTCTCCTTCTCTACTCATCATCATCCAACTTTTTGCTTACTACTATTGCTATTTGCTAGCTAATACTACATACTAAGCTTTTGCTAGCTCCTATTCCGTAAAACATCTGAAATCCAACACACTTTTTTCTTTTTCCTCTTCAAACTTATTAATTTCATTATGCCTTCAAGACTCTCAGATGCTTTCAGAGCCCACCCTGTATTCCACCAACACAAACACCTGGACTTCACCTCACTACAAGAATTACCCGACTCATATGCGTGGACACAACGCGATGAGTACCCTGCCGGCGACTCCTTGGTCTGCGAATCCGTGCCGGTTATCGATCTCAATGACCCTAGTGCCCTTACACTCGTCGGAAATGCATGCAAAACCTGGGGTGCTTTTCAAGTCATAAATCATGGCATCCCCACTAATCTTCTTGATAACACTGAGTCTACAAGCAGAAGCTTATTCTCTTTACCTGCTCAACAAAAGCTGAAAGCCGCGCGATCACCTGATGGTGTTGCTGGCTATGGCTTGGCTAGAATCTCTTCATTTTTCTCTAAGCTTATGTGGTCTGAAGGTTTCACCGTAGCTGGATCACCTCTTGATCATTTCCGCAAACTTTGGCCCCAAGATTTTTGCAAACACTGGTAATTTATTTTAGTCACACATGCTCATGCACGTGTAAAGTTGTTCATTTGTTTTTTGTGCCATTTCATGGTCACCGTGGTGTTTTTTTCTTTTTATTTTTTTCCCTTTATTGTGTGATGATGATAATGGTAGCATAACTGTATAAGTACACTCAAAACGCAAATACCCATTTGCTTTCCTTAATGCAATTAGCAAAGATTACAATGAAAGCGATGGACCCACTTAGAAGATTTTGAGTGATAATAGCAAACACTGTTTACTTTTGTTTTATCCATGAATCCATGATAATAGCACCTTCACTATATATATATATATAAATTAATTAATTAATTATTTTTTAAAATTTTTAACAGTGATATAATTGAAGAATATGAGCAAGAAATGAAAAAGCTAGCAGGGAGGTTGATGTGGTTAGTGCTGGGGTCACTTGGCATAACCACGGAAGATGTCAAATGGGCTGGGCCGAAAGGTCATTTCACTGATGCTCGTGCAGTGCTACAATTGAATTACTACCCGGCCTGTCCGGATCCAGATCGGGCCATGGGTCTTGCCGAGCATACGGACTCGACCCTACTCACTATTCTTTACCAAAACAATACCAGCGGGTTGCAGGTCCTGAAAGAGGGAATCGGGTGGGTCATGGTCCCGCCCATCCCCGGTGCCCTTGTGGTCAATGTTGGGGACTTGCTCCACATACTATCCAACGGGTCATACCCGAGTGTGCTCCACCGGGCTGTCGTGAACCGAGCCAAGCATAGGTTGTCTATTGCCTATCTCTATGGGCCACCATCAAGTGTCCAAATCTCACCTCTTCAAAAGCTAGTAGGCCCAAGTCATCCTCCTCTATATCGGGCGATCACTTGGAGCGAGTACCTTGACACCAAAGCAAAACATTTCAACAAAGCACTTTCATCAGTTAGAGTTTGCACTCCTAAAAATGGCTTGGTTGATGTGAATGATCATCATAATAGTGTACAAGTTGGTTAGATTACTGAATCAAATTAATTATTCTTTCTTCTTCTTATTATTATTTTTTAAATTTGATTGGTATTAGTGCCATGTTATACATATATGGGTACCCTATTATTCTAAGTTGAAAAAATTTTGTTTAGTTCCCATACAAAAGGTCAGGATGAGAGGAGAAGTCTTGAGTGCTTATAGAGCATTATTTTTTTTTTCCATTCAATGATTATCATGTGTATACTTCAACCAATCATGATAATATGCATATTCATGTGGCAAGTATTGAATAAAGAAAGAATAATGTATCAAGAACATTAAAGACCTCCTTACCAAGAAGGGGATATGCATAGGAAAAAAAAAGTGATCAATTAATCATGCAAAGAGAATGAAGACAAATTAGCCTCTATTGTGTTTCTTGTCTTGGTGTTTGATAGAGATATATAGAGGGGAAATATCCATTTGAATTGTCACAATAAAGACACAAGAAGCAACATTTTTTCTGCCCCGGATATGAAGGAAGATCTCAAATAAGACACTTATCAAGATAAAATCAATTGCTTTGTATTGCATTATAATCATTAGATGAGACATGAAAGACGATGAAAAGTATTTAACAATATATCACTATAATATTGCCAATTATTCCTTTCTAATAAACGGATAACGAATTGGACAATAATATTAGGCCATGATTAATGTAAGTTATTTAAGCTAAGCAATGACCTCGAATTTACATCTCTCAAGATGATTAATTTCACTTTTTCCAGACTCCACAGATGAATCAAATCAAGATGTGAATATTTTTGGTATTATTGTGGCGACAATGCTCTGCAAGACGGAGGTTAAATTGGCTCTGCAAACACGTGAATCTCATTGACATTGGGTAAGAGAGTAATTGAGAGCCCTGCATTATCATTATTATTATTTATTTCCCTACATTATTATTATTATTATTATCATTATTATGACAAGGCAGTTTTTACTGTTTTTGATTTGTTTGTTTTGTAGTTCGAAGTAGATAAGATAACAGTAACTCCACCTGTGTCCACGGCCTTAAAAAAAAATGAGAAGGCTTTCTACGCCTCAAGTTCTATTTTCATAGCTATTAATTGAGTCACAAAAAATGAAAAAAAGTTATAAAAGTTAATGCTTCTTTACGTCTTGTAATTCGAAACTCGTACCCAATTAGTTATTTTTAAAAATTTTAATGAGTCAAACATGCATTGGTTGAAAACTAGAGATTAATAAAATAGATTTCAATGGAAACAGAGATATGATAGGAGCTTTTTTGGTAATTTTTAAAAAATACAAGAATAATTAGGTGATTGATTCAAATTGTAGAGGCTACTTGAGTATTTACTCAATAAAATAATTAACAGTAAAATCATTTCACTTCAAATCGACAAAACCCAAAAGTCCATGATATAGAATGACTCAATTAACTGGTCTAGCAAATAATTTTCTGTAAGGATCAATGTATCAATTTGTAGTTTCCTGAATTTGAAATGTAGAGGCATTGGGTACAAAATTGAAATATGTATTTTATCATACCAAAAAAGAAAAAGTTATAACCCACCATAGATTTATATCATAAATCTACATCCAATGCCTTGTTACATTTTATATTAATAAATGTCCTCGTTTTGTCGAGGAATTTGTGTGTAGAGAGAGGTATGGATAGTGAATTTGAACCTTAGATTCATTAATATCCAAATCATTCGTAAACAAAGGAAGCCTAGCACTGTGTTTAAAGAAGTTTAGCACCGACAACTCAGTAATTTCAATCGTGATCAACTGAAGTTTACAATCCAGCTTGTACCGTGAACTTTTTCATACATAACTGACATTTCGTTATTGCAATTGATTTATCAGAAATCAGAATCGAGCTTTGCCCGTGGGAAATATCTTATCAATCTGAGTCACATCTATTAACAACTGGACATTACTAATTTTCATGAATGAGATGTTTTACATGAATTGCAATTCAATCATATATATGATGATGATTTCATCCATATCTCATCAGCCTCAAACTTTTCACATTTCACTATCACTTTGACGCCAACTCCAAATTGAATAAAAAGAAAAAGTAATTTTGGAATGGGAATCTTTTCGGTTGTCTGATCCTGCTTTTAGTTTAAGTCTATTATTAGATTAATCATGCCGTTGCTCTTTCACTTTCAAAGCATCAGATACTCCAAACACTACTATCGAATTCCATAATGGCCTTATTATATGGATTCCTTTATATTAGGTCAATGTCTTTTCAAATAATTATTTTTATTATACAAACAAAATTACTGTGGCGTAACTCAGCTATTCCTAAATTTATTTTACAAAAGCAGTTAGTCGAAATTGAATAATAATATAATATAAGGGTTGGTATTTAACGTGGGAGTCTCATGTCCATTTCTTTTCTTTTACGAATATCTCCGAGCAATATATAACATTATAATCGTCCATTTCTTTTACTACATGATAACTTTATATCTATACATCTAAGGCCAAGAATTCATTATAGACCGTGAATGCATGCAAAATCCTTCTACAAGACATGTACACGTGTACTGGATTGTTGAAATAGATTTTCAACAAGGAAAGAAACGATCGAGGTGGCAACTATTGAAGAAAAGGTGACATAAAATGTTCTTGGCTGGTTGTAGAATGTGCAACCAAAAAAAAAAAAAGTTTTGCCTCAATAAAATATAAATATATTTCCGGATAAGGTGCTCCAAGGACGGCAACAAAGTGAAAAAGGTGATCAAAATTGCACTTGCTCTCCTTGAACGGCAAGAAAAAAGTTATTTTATTGAAAAATAAATTAATGAGTGAATTGCACCACTCCTACTGAGATATTTTAGTATGCAGTAGTACTAGAGAGCATTCAACAATTTGCCTATGATTATATGAGATTTATCAATTATCAATTTATTTTTGTGGATAATTTTCTTGTTGTTAGTTATGTTGTGCTTATATTATGAATTACCCGCCAACATTTCTTGACATATTAATTCACCATCAAGATTTTCTAACAACTATGCTTTACCACCGTATGTTTTGGTTGTTATCATTTTATTGTGAAAACCTTAACACTATTAAAAAATTGTTGAGATTACAAGGATATTTAAGGAATTTCAAGCTAAAATTATTTTCCTATTTTCCTTATTCTTTACCGTATTGTTATCTTTTTGTCTAGATATCCATTTTGTAAACTGTTTCTTTTATTTTCTTTATTTCAATTATTAAAATTTTATTACATAAAAATATTCTTATAATAGAATTCTAGGTTTTCTAATAGAGTGACAATAATTAAAAATTTTTCATGTCTCCATAAACAAACTAATTCACAATATTATTTTCACTTGTATAAATAAATTTCATCATATTAAGCTCAATTATAACTATACTAGTGAAATATAAAAATATAAGATTATATGAATTATTTTAGGGGTTTTAATATAATTGAGCTTAACATAGTTAAATTTGTTTGTACAAGTGAAAATAATGTCATGAATTAGATTGTTTATTGATGCATGAAAAAACCTCAATTATCATCATTCTGTCAGAAAAACTAGAATTTTATTTTGGAAATATTTTAATATAATAAAACTATAATAACTGAAATAAAGAAAAAAAAACACTTGTAGATATGATGTTTAGAGAAAAAGGTAAAATTTTTTAAAAGAACTAAGAAAATGGAAAAATAATTTTAGTTTGAAATTCCTAAAATACCCTTGTGATCTCAATAATTAACAATGTTAAGACTAGAGATGGCAAAACTGGGATCGGCCCCGATCCACAAATATTTGAAAAATCTAGGTCCCGATCTAGGTAAATTTGAATTTGCACATAAAAAAAATGCAAATCTAAATGCTAAAAATTAAGATTTTTGCTGATTTGGATCTAGATATAAATGCAAGTGCATATGAAAAAAATAGATATATGGATTTGCATTTTTTAATTAAATTATTTATGATATTAAATTAAATTTAAAAAATATATAAGTTAAACAAAAAAAGTCAAACCTATATGGATTTGTGGTGATATTTTTATTGTGGTGGCTTTAAATAGAATTTATGTAGACTTATGGTGTTTTTATTTGTGGATTTGTGGTGGTGTTAGACTTGGATTTATGTTAATCTTGATATTTGATTTATGTTGTGGTATTTTGATTTCGTGAACTTATGGTGTTGTTTTATGTTATTTTAGGTGTTGAATTGTTAATTACTGAATTATGATTGGATATTATACAACAGGTTTGTTAAATTTTAAATTATATTTGAATTTAGCATTATGTAGATCTAGATATCCAAAAAATTCACCTACAATCTGAACGACTATTATCCACATTTGGATGTTCATATTTTTTGGTGGATCTAGATGTGGATGTGGATGTGGATCTCAAAGTATCAATGTGAATCTACATCCGAATGTACCTACATTCGGTTTTGAATCTAAATTTTTTCATCTCTAGTTAAGATTTTGATGGTAAAATAATAATAGTCAAAACATTAAGTGGTAAAATGTAGTTGTCAGAAAATTTTGGTGATAAATTAATATGTCCAGAAATTTTTGGTGAATATTTAATAATATCCCTATGTTGTGGGATAAAGTTGTTATGTCCCTCTCTTTTTAATTATTTGCCTTGCTTTATCTGAGGTTTTATTTTAAAAAAAATGATGAGTAAATTAAAATTTGAAAACGGGAGTTTAAGATGACAACGATAACTCGTGGATACTTTCGGAATGTGTGGCGATAATTTGCTAATATTTTTCCTTTATCAATTCTATTCATGACTTGATATGAATTAAAGTTCCCTTTATGAGAGAGATAAATACTAATATTATGAACATATAAGATTAGCAATTTGCCTAGGTGTTTTTTTAGTAGGTTTCTTTGACTCGTTGTTAAAGTTCGAATCTTGGAAGAATTAATTAATTAGGGGTTAAAAATCAATTTGGACATTATCTACTTATATCTTTTTTAAAAAATACTAATATATATATATATATAGACGTGGTCATTCTAATGAAAAACAGTGGATGATATTATTTTTTTATTTTAAAGAAAAGGGAAATCTTGAAAGGTGGGGAATTTATTGAAAATAAAATAAAACAATAAAGAGTAATGAGCTTTAAGGGAGAATATAATGAGCTTTACCCTTCTAAGATGTTTACACATCTAAACAACAACATAAACTATAAAAGAGGCCTAGCAGCAAACAGCAAAGCCAGCTAATACTATATTTTGAAAAACCATTGGCATAAAAAAGAAATATGGACTTCTGAATAACAGGAGGCCTGGATTATGCCACCAAGTGACAACATCACAGTGCAGCTTCAAATTTACAATACAGACCCAGATTAAACTTCTTTTAAGCACACAAATAATTAAATGGAAATTTCGCAATAGGACAACAGCACGTGAAGACACTCAGATTATGTAGCAATAATTTGCTCATCATTTTTTTTATTTATCAATTCTATAAATTTTCCATCTTGACATTAATTGAAGTAAAGTTTAGATAAGGAGGGGATTCGTATTCATTTCGAAATATATTCACCGATAATCTTTATAGAATCTAGCAAGGGACCCTTGAATCTGTAATGGATTTGCTGAATCAACCTAGACTAATAGTGAGGAAAAACTCTTAAAGTAGTACTATTTCATTGAAAATCAAGTAAACAAGTTGACAAAACATATTTCCACTATCTATTTTGTATTAAAAAGAAACCATCACTCGAGTTCGTTTCAATCTCCAATCATTGGCTCTCCAGGAGATGTTCCAAAAATCAATCATAATCTCTCTAATCACTCTGATTGAAATTAATAAGAAAAATAAATAATGTAATCTAGACAGTCTAACTGATCAAATCCTCCAAAGTTTGGTAGTTAAGTATGATTGTTGGAGAAGATACGATTTGTCTTCAGCCAGCTTTTTTCCCCATCAAGGGAGCACCGTCCAACATTAAAGCTCAAGCGAAGCAACACTCAATTTGCACCGACTTTAGCTGGCTGAAAATGATACAAGAAATTATTACAATAGTGGCGACGGCTGCCATGGAATGCACATATTTCGGGGAAAACAAATTTATTAGTCAAAATTTGGGCAAAAATCAACACTAAACCTAGATAGCTCGAAAATACTTTTGAGTCAACCGCCAATCTACTTTCTTGAGGTTTTATTTGTGAGGCGCAATGCCGAAATATATTGTTGGGTTCATTCCAATTTTCAATTATTATTATTTAAGTAGCATCCGAAAATATATAATAGGTATTAGTTAAAATCTAACATATTACGTTCAAAGCCTCAAATTAATTGACTATAAAACACATCACTAATATTATGTAGTACTAAACAAATCCATTTCTTTTGTTTTGTTTTTCCCCTTGGGGCGATGTTTTAGGGTTTTTGTTTTCAATGTTTAATATTTGTACTATTTTAATTCAATTCTAATATAAAATAACATTTTAGCAAACCAACACTACACTCGTTTGACTTATTGATTGGCGGGGAGATTTATCTAACTTGATCAGGTAGAACTTTCTTTTCATTTTTTTTCTCCCATAAAATGACCTCTAATTTTCAGGCAGCCTCAATGCATATTGTAGGCTGTAACAAGCTTAAGCACTAACTACCTTTTAACAGTCTAAAATCCGGATATTAGTAATGACCATAAAACTGTCCACCAATATAAACTCCATTGTATGTTGATTTTGGACAGATTAGCACCTGAAAATGCAGTCAAATCATCATTTTTGTGAGATTTTATCCAAATTCTTTTCTACTGTATTTTAATGTTTCAAAACTACTTGGGATGCTTGTTTAATATTTGCTCTTGATTTGTTCATGAAAATGGCCAACTCAACGTTACCAGCTTGCCTGAAAAGTAAATTATTTCATATTTCGGTTTTTAAGAGACGGCAGCCCCTAACCTCAAGGGAAGCCGAGGAAAGAAGTATGGTTCTGCGTACTCAATATTTTTGAACTTAGATTTGAATGCATGATTGCACGCTTTAAAAAATAACAAAAATAAAAAATAAAAAATGCAGAATTGTTAAAATTGTTGATATTAATATAATAAGTATATAGTAAATAATATTTGATTATATAAAAGATAAGGGCTATTATAATATAAATTAAAAAGAGAGAAAGAGTTTTGTAATTCATTTTATTAGGACGAAGCGGTATGTATAAAACCAAATTATCATCGCAATACGTATTTATAGCAAACGATGACCTTTGTAACAGGTGTCAAGTGAATATCAAGCCGTACATGTACATAGCTATTTAGCTAATGGACCCATCCCTTACTAATAAATCATGCTTGAGTTAATAGCTATTTAGCTAATGCACCCGTTACTAGAAACCCTCTCAAATTTCTCACATTACTTCACTCGCAATTGTTCTCAAAATATGGATGCTATCAAATCAAGAAATAAGAAATGATTTGGTATTTATAAGCAAAGATCATGCATGCATTTAATCATTGTCCCCAAAAGTCTTTAAAAAACGGCAACCAAAATCAACAATTTTGACAAATTCAAGCGACATCTAAAAAGCCACCACATTTTTCGGCATGCATATGTCAAACGAAAACATGCCACCGATTTTGCTTTTTGAAATTGGCAAGCCGTTATTTGATTTTCAACAATTCCACCGATTTTGCTTTTTGAAATTGGCGAGCCATTATTTGACTTGCCTTTCGCATATCTAACCTTAGCAGCTATTACGTGGACCTTTGTGAAGGCATGCATGGTCATTGCTTAATAGGCTAGGTAGCCGGGTACAAGTGGATAGGCATCCGCTAAATAAGTCAAACTAGGGGTGGGCATGGGTTGGGTTTTAAGTTTATCCAAATTAATTTATAAAAATTTAGATCCGACCCAAACTAATCTCAATATTTTTAATCCAAACTAATCTATTTGGGTTTGGTTTGAATTTTATAATCAAAATAATTTATATTTTGATAAATTTAATTATATCAAATTTATAATAATTATTAATTATTATTAATAATTATTAAATTAATATTAAAATATGAAAAAATAGAGTGGATAAAAAATCATTACTAATAAATTTCACAATAATTTCGTCTTTAAATATTAACCATATTACAACACAAATTCTAACAATATGTGAAATAAATTCAGTTAAAATTATACAATCAAATTAGATTATAAAGTTAAATTAAATTAAATTAAATTAAATCAAACCAAAATTTCAAGCAAATAATATTGGAACCTCAGAAATCGTTGGGAGATTGGATGGCTGCTTGAGGATTTTTTCTAGCGAAGAATCTTCAAAACGGATCTTAAACGCAATGTTAATTTTTTTTTTAAGAATATGTGTTGGACAGGCGACATAAAAAATGGTGAAAAATTGAATTTGAACGTGAGATTTTAGAATTAAAAATGATGGAATTAATTTTTTTTCATTTATTTTTTACTCACATGTTACTTTGAATTTGTTTATGGCTCATGAATAAACCATACCCAAACTATTATAAAATGATTTTTTATATAAAAATCCAAATCAATTCATTTTTATGATTTATCCAACCCAAATTATTTTATTTGGTTTTGATTTGGGCAAATCCATGGGTTGTGGGTTTATGCCCAGCCCTAGTCATAACAGGAATGTCCACTAATGAGTTGCATAGATATTTCTTCAATACATACAAAAAAATGCTGTCTTGAGTCAACCTAGAAAACAAAAATTCAGGCATCTGATTTGAATGTTTTAGCGGTGCGGAAACTGAACACGCCTGAATAAAAATCGATTAAAACAAACATTGTGATATTAATTCGTTTAATTATTTGATGAAACTTCAAAACTATTGGTGTAGAATTTTTCATGGTTAATTCTGTGAGGAAAATTATTTGATGTGGGATGCAGCTATCATGTTACAGTGACTGACGCACATCCCACACCAATATCTGCAGCTGAAACTCAAAATCAAAGCTAAGCCTTTAAGAAAGGTGTACGCAAGGACGATATCCATTTTTTCGTGAATCTGAATTAGGAAGTGTCTAGAAATGCATGAAAATAATATAAATGATATGAAGTCAAAAGAGCCGGATCATAACACGAATAAATAAACAAAAGATAGGTTTGCGGAGTGCATTCAATTTACATGCGAGTATTCAATTGCTTCAATTATAAGAATGAATTGATTATTTATAGGAAATATTTGAGAAGCTTTGAGTAGTGGAAGGATTTTCCATTTAACACTGCATTTTTTAATTTATAGATTGCGAATGAAATACACAACTAAAGTTAATTGTTTATATATATATATATAAGGCAGAGTCAAATGAGGGCGCTCGGTCCCATACAATCATGGTACAATCAAAGATTAAGCTCCATAGGCGGGGTCCGGAGATAATGTAAACCTAAAGGCATTGTTACGACAAGATTAGCAAGATAATCAGCTGCAAACTTAGACTCGTGGTAGCTGTGTCTCAAGATAATCTGCTAGTCCCTATTGAGAAAATCTTTAACACCTCATAGTAGAGAAGAGTAAGCATTTGTAGTATGAGTAGTGTAGCTGAAGAGTTGAATCATGCAAAGATTATCCACTTCAATCTATAGCATTCGAAATCTATTCTCCCAAGCCATTTTAAGGCCATGAAACAGCCCCCATAATTCTCCTTCCAAGATAGAGCAACGTCCAAGGTTAATGCTGAAGCCTCCACAAAAGGTACCGCAATAATCATGAACGAGACCTCCAGCACTGGCAATCCTCGATCTCTTCAAAGCCCTATCTGTATTCAGCCTAAACCACGGCCCGAAAAGAGATTACCACTGAAGCCAAGTCTCGATTTTGGTTTATTCTACAACATGACAAGTCAACATATCCTTCCTTCCCAAATCAGCTTGAAGTAAATATTGTTAGAATAAGAAATCTTTTGGTGAAAATTATCACCTATAATGCAGGAAAATTCATGTTGTATCACCAATAATCAATAATAAATTATGCAGAAGTCTACTTGAATCTGTAACACTAAATTACTCTCTAAAGTTGTGTGGTTGACCTTCCAGATCAACATTTCTCCTAGAGAATCCTTTAATTTTCTATGTGCTCTCTCTTTGAAGATGAGATGTTAAAAAGAATAGAAAGATACATGTGACCTAGGGACCATAACTACTTATGTAGGCAACTTTTCCTATTATCTTTAGGTATTTCTATTTTAACTTATCATAGAAATAGAAATTACCCTGAATTAAAGGCCCACACCCTGTCAAATATATTAAAGTGCATATTACCAAAAACCTTAGTAGATCACTTTTAATTAGGCATAACCTTATATTAATCTGTAACACATAATTATTCACACATAAGCAGAACATTAGATTAAGGATCCAATAATGCTAGATTAAAAATCCAACAAATATTACAACGTGCACTGCATTAGCAAGGGTTCTACAAAAAAATTGTTTAAGGCAAATTTCAGATATCAGAGACTACACTAATAAAGAGTTTGACCTTGAATATAACTCAAGCAACAGAACTGATGCATTCTAACAGCTCTTAGAATATCATTCACATGATTAAGTTAACGACGGGGGTTTTAGTTGTGTATCTTTGTAATTATGAGATATATTTTCGTTCCTTTAAAGCACGATACAATTTGTATACAATGTACAATTCTATTTGAATTGTATATCTCAATTAATTCATATATTTACTTTTTCTTCGAGATATCAGAGCCATGTCTTCATCCTAAAAACAAGATCCTAAACTCTCAATTAAGTTTTTTCATCAATGCTCTAGCCTTATTTCCATCAAGTTAACCAACACCAATTACCTTTTATGAAAATCACAAGTATTCCTACTTATAAAGAGTCTTAGTTTAGAGCATCACATTGATGATGCCTAAGTTCCTTCTGGAACTGACTCTAAAGATAGAAAAGAAGTTGCCAATCTTGAAATTTTCCAATGGAAAAATACTGATGGATTGCTTATGACTTAGCTTAAAGGTATGGTGTCTGAAGACATCCCGAGTATGGTGATTAAAGGATTAACCATGGTTCAAGTATGGCTTACCATTGAAGAACAAATGCTGCCCTCAACCAAGGAACAAGAATTTTAGTTGAAAGATAGCTTTTACTCACTGAAAAAGGGGTCTCTTAAACTTGAAGACTTCATCATAAAATTCAAAAGTATTTGTGATCAACTTTGTGCCATTGGAAAACCCATTGCCAATGAAGATCAAGTTTTTCAACTTGCTCATTATGTTGGGCTTAAATATGTTGTTTTTACGACATTCATGTTGACAAAACCTCCTTATCCAACTATGAAAAAGTGTGTGTTGGCTCTACAAACCATGAACAAATCATGATATCTTAAATAAAAGAAGATAAGTTGGCTATAGTCAATCATAATGAAGCATTTTTTGGACAACAAGAGAGAGGTCGTAGGCACCAACATGTTGGCAGACATAAATATAATGATAATAAGCAAAATTTTATACTGTTTTTTTAGCCTCTAGTGAAGAATAACAACCAAACCAAAAGACCAACTCAGCAGCAAGATGAAAAGGATGTGATTATTTTTCAAATTTTTGGTAAAAAGAATCAAAATGCAACTCAATGTTGGACTAATTACGAATATTATGATGACAAGGACATGCTTAGAGTACTTTTAGCCATTAATCTAGTAGATGGAAATGATCTACAATTCTATGCCAAATTAAGCACAAGTTCTCATATGACTAACAACAAAAGTAATCTAGATAAACCAATTCCATATAAAGGTATAAATAAAATTTTTTTGGAAAACAACCAAGGTCCTTGCATTACACACATTGGTAATGCTTCCTTAAAAATTACTACGAAAAATTAAACTTTAATAATATGTTAATTGTTCCTAAATTAAAGAAAAATTCATTCGTATTGGACAAAATGTACTGTTGAATTTAACTCTGATGGTTTTGTTGTTAAGAATAAAGAGAAACAAGGCCTAACAAGGGAGCATAAGAGAGGAAATATTTATGCTTTAAATGAAAGCAAGGAAGTAACATTTAGTGCTATAAGAGAAGAAGCTACAAACTCTGACATTTGGCATACAAGACTTGGCCACCCAAGTCCTAAAATCATACACATATTATAATGAAAAAGAAAGATAGATGTTTTTAAATGGATTTAGAATTCTTCCTTTTGTATTTCTTGTCAATTAGGAAAATATTGTAAACAACCTTTCTCTATTAAAAGTAAAATGACAACTTTCCCACCAGAAAAGATCTCCAGTGATTTGTAGGACCCTTCTCCAATTAACACAAATCAAAATTATCATTTCTATGCATTATTTATTGATGATTTCTTTAGATTTGTTTGGTTATTCCCTTTAAAGAGAAATTTTGACTTTTTTTTATTATTTTGCAAAATTTCAAAAATAGGTTGAAAACCAAATTGTGCGGAAAATCAAGATGTTCTAGTGTGATGGTCGAAGGGAAATTTCCTTTCATATTTTCATAAATCATTTAGACCAGGGCCACTGTGGTATTTTACATCAAATTTCTTGTCCTCGCACACCTAAAAAATTATGTTGCTGAGCGAAAGCATCATTAAATTATAGAAATTACCTTGACTTTTATGTTTTATGCCTCACTACCGATGACTGTTTGGACTAAAATTTTTCTAGCTGCCGTGTACCTATTAAATAGGATAACCCTATTTAAACTTTCTTTTAAGAGTCCGTATGAAACACTTTTTGGAAAAAAAAGTGAATTACATTAGAATAATGATATTAAGCTGTCATTGTTTTCTTTATCTATGAGATTATAGGAATTTGGTGAAAAATCCTTTCCTTGTGTCTTTGTTGGGTATGATCCTTTACATATAGGATACAGATGTCTAAATCCAATTACAAAAAGTTAGCAATCATGCAACAACAAATAAAATTCAGTCAATTAACCATCAAGCTTGTTTATCACTCAACCATAAATAAATTTTGTTCATGATTTGTGACAAAACAGAAACAAAAATAATTTTAGCCATCATATACATCATCACAAATCAAAGAAAACAAGTAGAATAAAGATAAAGGCGAGTGGCTCTTATAGGTTCTCAATGTCCTCTTCCACTCGCCTGAAATCTTTTTGTTCAGTCCTGGAATTTTTGTGTTCTTTGTTGTTTTTTTTTTCTTTTCTTGGTTATTTCTTGCGGTTGATGGTTCTTTTTTTTTTCCTTATGCGTGTGCTTCTTTTATAGTTGAAAATTAGGGCAAACGGAAGTTTAGGGCACATATTTTTCAGATTTAAAAATTACAGACCACGTCCTTTTTTTCTGAGATTTACGTGAAATTTTCTCTTTTGTTGCTTCAGGATTGCTACAGCAACTGTGCTATAGCAGTGACTACAACATCTGCACTATTTCATACTCATTTCCACTTTTCTGTAGCAAATTACTTTCCTCATTTTTGTAAGCCCATTGCACAACATTCCTTCATTGAAAATTACACTTTCAGTTGCCTACAATTAAGCATATAATTTAAACATACAATTTATTCTAAGACAATATAATTTATTGAGAATAAACTAAACATAGATAAGTATGCAAAATATAACTAAAATGCAATTAAAACATGCCGTTTACTATTTAAGTAATTTTGATTTAAGTCTAAAAGTGCTAAAAATAACTCTCATTGTTGTAGCATCAAGTGAATAACTATCACTTCTTTTTATATGCACTTCGAAGACGTTCTTTTGGTGACCCTTGTGGAATGGAAACTTTTGCAGCTGATGATTTCTTCTTGCTGGTTGTGGGAGAACTGACTGGAGTGTTTTTATTAACTTCGAACATCTTAGGCTGATGGGATCTTGTATGCTTATGGTCTAGCTCTTCTGGTGCTGTAGCACTTTTAGACTGTTGTGCCCCTTTACACTTACTAGATCCCTTTTTAAATAGAATAAAAGATCTTGTTAATCCTTTATCCTAGCACTACTCCAACAGAATGGTCACTAGCATTACACATTAACTCAAAATGGATACTCTAATCTGGTGCTACAACACAAGTGTTGTAACGAGAACTCTTTTTAATTCCTTAAAAGCCTTTAAACAGTTGTTATCAAATTTGAATGGTCTATCATGTTCAAATAACATATATAAGGGATTGACTATCTTTGAAAAATCCTTAATAAATATGTTATAAAATCCGGCATGGCCCAAAAAACTTTTGATGCCCTTAATCGAGGTGGGTGGTGGAAGTTTGTCAATAACCTCTATTTTTGCCTTATTCACTTAATACTATTTCTTGTGACTGTATGACCTAAAACTATCACTTCTTGCACCATAAAGTGACACTTTTCCCAATTGAGAACTAGATTTGTCTCCTCATATCTTTTAAGCACATTTCCTAAATTGTGTAAGCAGTTTTCATATGATTCTTTAAAAACTGAAAATTCATCTATGAATAATTCAAGTGTTTGCTCTACCAGGTCTTAAAAAATTACCCTCATGAACCTCTGAAATGTTGCTGGAACATTGTACAAGCCAAATGGTATCTTTCTAAATACAAAGGTGCATTTATGGACAAGTAAATGTTGTATTCTCTTAGTCCTTTCGGGCTATAGCAATCTGATTGTAACTTGAATACTCGTCTAAGAAGCAATAATATTCTTTTCCTACAAGTCTGTCCAGTATCTGATCTATGAAAGGTAGTGGAAAGTGATCATTTATTGTAGCTTTGTTTAGCTTACTGTAATCCATGCAAACTCTCCAACCCATAACTGTTCTTGTGGGTATGAGTTCATTCTTCTCGTTTGCTACAACAGTCACTTTACCCTTCTTTGGTACACATTGTATTAGGTTTACCCATAAGCTATTTTATATGGGATATATGATTTTAGCTTCCTGCCATTTAATAATATTCTTCTTCACAACATTCTTTATGATTGGATTTAACCTTCTCTGTTACTCTACTGAGTTACTGTAACTTTCTTCTAATAAAATCTTGTGTATGCAAATGGATGAACTGATTTCTTTAATGTTTGTCATAATTTAGGCAATCACCTTCTTATGTTTCCCCAACACATTCACTAAGCTTTTCTCTTGACCTGCATAAAGAGAAGATGAAATAATTACTGGCAATGTATCATTGTTACCAAGATATGCATATTTTTAATGTAAAGGCAAGAGTTTTAATTTTAAAACTGGTGGAGACTCAACAGAAGGTACTGAGGGTTTTACTTTCATGTTTAATAAATTCAAATATTCAAAATGTCTATCTGTTATGAATGGTTACTTCTCTTTTAGTCATGTTATGTCAACTGTGTCATCATCTTCTCATCTAATGCTACAGTAAGATCTACAACATTGATAAAATTGCAATCTTTAATCTCATTGGGACTTTTTATTGTGTTCAACACATTGAATGTAACTTTCTGGTTATTAACTCTCATTGTCAATTCTCCTTTTTGCACATCAATGAGAGTTTTTCACGTGGCTAAGAAATGTCTTCTTAAGATAATTGGTACCTTTTTATTTGTTTCAAAGTCTAACACAATGAAATCCACTAGAAAAATGAATTTATCTACCTTCACCAATACATCTTCAATCTTCTCTTATAGATAAAAATGAGATCTGTCCGCAAGTTATAATGTCACTGTTGTCAATCTCATTTCTCCAACTCCCAATTTCTTGAACATCGATAACGGCATAAGGTTAATGCTAGCCCCTAGGTCATAAAGTGTCTTTGTACTGTATTTAGTTTTTATGGAGTAAAGAATTGTAAAGCTTCATAGATCTTTCAATTTTTTAGGTATTTTACTTTGAAGCATGCGGCTGCACTCCTGTGTTAGAGAAATAGTTTTGAATTCTCCTAATCTCTTTATTTTTGCCAAAATATCTTTCAAGAATTTCACATAATTTGTCATTTGTTCCAAAGCTTCTACAAATAAAATGTTAATATGAAGTTACTTCCACACCTCTAAGAATTTGCTGAATTATTTATATTACTTTTGCTTCTGAAATCTTTGTGAGAATGGTGGTGGATGTCTAAATTGTCGTACTGTAGTTGGCTATATAGACTATTTTTCACTTGCTCTGCCTTGTTCTGTTGCAGTAGATTTTACAGCATCCTTCCTAATAGGTGGTGAATTATTTGTTCTACAAATGCTTCAGCCCTGTTACTCTCATCAGTGTGTTGATTAGTGGAAGAAATTGGATTTTTTTTATTATGAACTTCTTCTTGAGTTTGAAAAGACTCACTTTTCTTCTTTAGCATGCCTACTAGAATATGCACATCCTTTCCTGACCTCAGATTGATCACCTTGTATTGTTCTTTTCCTTCTTTTCTTATATCCTCTGTGTTATTGAGTGCTGTAACAAGCTGTCTAACTTGATTCTCTAAGTTTCTTAATGACATGGTTTGACGTTGGACAACTGCTTCATTCTTCACAATATACTCCTTAATTAGAGCTTCAAGATAACTGATCTGGTCATTACTGATGTTTATTTGACCTCAATTTTGGTGGTGAAATCTAAGTGGTTATGTAGGCTTGTTTTGTCCATTAGTTGTTGCAGTATACTGGTTCTAATAGCCCTATGAGAAATTTAGGTGTTGCCTCCATTCAGGATTGTAGGTGTTTGAATATGGATTGTTACGACCCTATTTGTTGAAGTTGCATACATAATTTACTAAGGCTGGATTCTCAGGACAATTATCAAATAAATCCCCTTCTCTACAATAGACACATGATACTTCTTCAACTTGGTTAACTGTTGTTGGAGCAGTGGTTAAAGCCTTCACTATATTTGTTAATGAGGTTAATTGTGCTAATACGGTTGTTAGTGCATCTAAATTATGCACTCCAACTACACCTCTTGCTATAACTTGCGTAGTTGATGGCAACTGATAATTGTTGTTGGCTATTCTCTCTAAAATCTCATAAGCTTCATTGTAGGATTTAAATAACAAAGCTCTATTTGCTTAAGCATCCACCATCAGTCTTGAACTTGGGTTAAAACTATTGTAAAAAGTTTCCAACTATAAACAACAAGGAATACTTTGATGTGGACATCTTCTTAGTAACTCTTTGAACCTCTCTCATGCATCATATAAGCTCTCTTCTTCCAATTGATGAAAAGATGTGATCTCATTTCTTAATTTTACATTCTTAGTAGGTGAGAAATACTTCATAAAAAATTTATCAGCCAAGTCATTCCATGTAGTGATGAAATCTAGTGGTAAAGAGTTCACCATGCCCGTACTCTATCCCTCAAAGAAAATGGAAAAAGTCAGAGTCTTAGTTCTTCTTGTAATGCTTCAGCAATCTTAAAAGCATCACTCTCCTCTAAAAACAACTTAAGATGTAAGTGAAGATCTTCTAATGGCAGCCCATTAAACTGACCCACAGTTTGTAACATCTGAAATATCATTTACTTTAACTTAAAGTTATCCGCTTGAACTTCAGGTCTAACTATGCTCGGATGTATGGCTTGAGGAGTCAATAAAGCATAGTCTCGAATGACTCTATCTCTGTCGTCAGCCATATGAATGATATTGTTTCTTAATTGCCCATTTTGACCTTTTTGTGCATTTAACAGTTGCAATTTTCCTCGTTTGTTCAAATCTCTTATATATTGTAAGTCATCCATTGCTACAGTAGCTTTTAAATTTCTTTGCTCTCTTCTTAATCTCTTTACAGATCTCTCAATTTCTGGATTAAAGTGGAACTCAATTTTTTTGTCTTTGCTCATGTAACGGTTGCTAGAACACTCTGTCAATAATAACAAAATAATTAAACAATAACTTAAATAAATACCATAAAAATTGATTTCACAAATCAAAATAACAATCAATCCCTGACAATGGCGCAAAAAACTTATTGTGGTTTGGGTTTAATCTCTTAAAATATAGGTGTCAGTGCGCAAGTGTACATAATAAATAATATAATGATGAGTATTTGAGTATCATCTCTATAGGGATTGATACTATCAGAGTTGCTACAACAATTAATATAGTGCAAATTCAATTAAATTTAACTCTTTTATCAACTAATTAAATTGAGTAATCTAAATAACAAAAAATAGAATGCAAATAAATAAATCAACACATCTCATACAAGAATATAACCATTAAGAATAATATAGTTGATTGAATCAACTCCCTTAATGGTATTGACTGTTTTACTGTTACAGTACTGTTGTTAAAGCAATTACTACAGCATTGGAGAGAACTCTAATGTGTCATCAGCTGTTGCCTATTGGAATTCTTATATTTATATGTAACCTAACAATGATCAGTTGTTATGACAACATAAGATATAGCATTGTGTAATCAAGGTTCTTAATACCCTACAAGGTGAATCCTTATGTCTAATTTTTTACTAGATTTAGATTAAGCACAGTTGTTGAGTACTTAAAAGTGCGTATTTATAATGGAGAAAATCATCATTTTACACTCTACTCTCACTAACATCCCTATTTTTATGTCTTTAAGTCCCTTGTAATTTAATTATGTATGTTTTATTTTAATTAAGTATTTTATGTATTTTAGGGGATATCATGGTCATTTCACAATGAACGAGAGATCAGATGAAAAAACGGACAGCACTTTTGAACTCAAGACAGTTGAAAACCTTAGGAGGAACATAAAAAGATAAATGGCACTGTTCACATATACGGTACTGTTCACACATACGATACGGTTGATATATACGGTCGCATACCGACACGCTTCACCTTGCATCAGTATCCGACGTGGCATTGTACGATGACGTGGCACTATACGATGATGTGGCGGCATTTGATTGGACGAATGATGTGGCATTGACCGCTTATGTGGCATTGACTGATAATTTGGCGTTGACTGATGACGTGTCACGATCTTATTGGACAAAAAATGTTGACCGATGACGTGGCAGAATGTTAGTGGACCGAAAAAATATGTGTACGGTACATGCATATACACAGAATAACTGCCCTGAGATGTGTTCCATCCAATAGGAACTTGCCACGTTGCACAATCCTGAGCGTCCAAATTCTTTTAATCCGATGGCCCTAATTTACTCAGTGTATCTATAAAAGGGGGCTCCCCCCTAATTTGACACCCCTGAATCCATTTTTTAGCTCAAATTTCTGTAATTCCATCTCCATCTTGTATTTTCTACGTATTTTAATAAAATTTTCATTTTACCCCTAGTTCAATTATGAGTGACTAATTTCCTTTCAAGTTTGGGTTGAAGGTGAAGTCTTAACATGCTCCATGGGCTTAATTTGGTAAATTTACTTTTCCTTCCACTTTAATTTATGTGGTTGTTTTGACTTTTCGTAGATAGATAGTAATAATCTTGGGATATCGGCTGGAATAACCGTCTCTCTAGGCAATGTTATTACTATTTGGCACGGGAAGCCCTTAGCATCATATCTATTAGAGTGTGGTTCATGATGAGTGGAAGTTCCCCCTTCATGATTTAATTGGTATTAATAATGAATGTTAAGCCGATAGTGCATGTTGAGTACAGATCCGGAGATCCAAGCATTTCATTTTAATAGTTTATTCCCACCGCTTTAATTGAGATTAATTGATAGTCTACATCATTCTCATTATAAATCCAATCACCCACTAAGAAAATTAATTCTACCAGCAATTAAAATCCACCTCCTCGTGGGATCGACACTCGTCACCATTGATCTATTCTACAATAAATTCGTGTACTTGCGAGTTCAATAAAATTTGCACAACAACAGCCCTATTCAAATTGAGTTAACCCAACTTGGGAAACATAATCTAAAACCAAGTATTGTTATGATATGTTACATTAAAATAGACATTTTTTAGGCGCTCTCTTAGCTAGTATCACTAAATGGGTGGTCAGTCGAAATAGTAAATTGAAATAAGTATTATCAAAATAAAATGATATAGCAATCATGCAGCAACAAATAAAATTCAATCAATTAACCATCAAACTTGTTTATCACTCAACCACAAATAAATTTAGTTCATGATTTGTGACAAAGCAGAAACAAAAATAGTTTTAGCCATCATATATATCATCATAAATCAAAGATAATAATTAGAATAAAGATAAAGACGAGTGGCCTTTCTAGGGTTTCGATTTCTTCTTCCTCTTGCTTGAAATTTTTCTATTTAGCCTTAGAGTTTTTTTGTTCTTTGCTGTTTTCTTTTTCTTTTCTTGGTTATTTCTTATGATTGACTGCTCTTCTCTTTTCCTTATGTGTGTGCTTCTTTTATAGTTGAAAATTAGGGCAAATAGAAGTTTAGAGTGTGTATATTCCAAATTTGGAAACTGTAGATCGCGCTCTTTTTTTTCTGAGATTCACCCAAAATTTTCTCTTTGTTGCTCCAAGATTGCAACAACAACAGTGCTACAACACTGGCTACAACATCTGTATTATTTCAGACTCATTTTTGCTTTTCTATAACCAATTTTTTTCCTCTTTTTTACAAGCCCAATGTACAATATTCCTTCCTTAAAAATTGCACTTCTAATTGCCTACAATTAAGCACATAAATTAAACACACAATTTATTCTAAAATAACATAATTTATTGAGAATAAACTAAAAATAGATAAGTATACAAAATATAACTAAAATGCAATTAAAACATGTCATTTACTTTCTAAATAATCTTGATTTAAGTCCAAAAGTGTTGTAGATAATTTTAATTTCATAGAATTATCATGTGTGTATGTGTCACCACATTTATGAGACGCATGCCTAGCCTTTAAGATGTAGCCCAAATAATTTAAAATCAAAACATAATTGCATATATAATACGAGAATATGTCTCTTGATAATCAATACTAGGTCTCTACGAGAACCTTTAATACAATGAGTCATACTTTATATCTTAAGACCTTTTTCTTTTTATTACTTTTTCGTATAAATACCCATTTGTACCCAAATACATTACATTTGCCTAAAGAAGTCAAATTTGCCTTGGTTACTCTATTCTACCTAGACCAATCATTGTTAATCTTTTAATAATGATTTTGATGATAACAAAAATTATATGTTCATGATTAAAGTGTTGGGGCTATTAAAAAGAATTTTCTAAAGCAATACACTTGTTTAAAGTTCAAATAAAATGATGAAACTGGAAATTAACGGTGAACCGTTTATTGGAAAACGGTGAACCGATAATTTACAGTGCTAAACAAGTTAAGCACAAAACGGTAAGCTAAATGTCACATGTTCTGGAAATTAACGGTGAACCGTTTATTTGAAAACGGCTAACCGATAAATTCCAGTAAGAACAAGTTCTCTAGTCTTGAACCGTTTATTTAAAACGGCTAACCGATAAATTCCAGTAAGGAGAAGTTCTCTAGTCTTGAACCGTTTATTTAAAACGGCTAACCGATAAATTCCAGTAAGGAGAAGTTCTCTAGTCTTCAACCGTTTATCAAAAACGGAGAGCCGAGTTCTGTTTTGCAGGTTACTGGAAATAAACGGTGATCCGATAAAAATAAACGGTAAACCGTTTATTTGAAGTCAAAGGATAACGGCTAGTTGGAAATTCAAAACGGCTAACCGATAGAGACAAACGGCGATCCGATTATTCTCAGAAAGTCAATAACGGCTAGTTTTCAGCTCCAACTATAAAAAGGTTCAATCAAATTCAAACAAGTGATCGAACATTTTTTTATATTTGAGCTTACTACTGAGAAACAATCTTCTTTGAGCTCCAAATGAAACAATCTTCTTTCATTTCATTTCCTCACACATTAAAATTTTAATTGTAATCATTTGGAGTGTGTGAGAGATTATTTGTTATTAAATCTCTTTCATTGAGTGATTGTAAGTGTTGGGAACCACTTGGGTTGAGAGATTGGAGTTAATCTCTTATTGTAAAGGTCCATTGACACCTTGGAAGTCAAGTGTAAGTGTTTGAAGTCTTGAAGGCTTGCATAGTGGAATCCTCAAGCCCGGTGTGCTTGGAGGCGTGGACGTAGGCACGGTTGGCCGAACCACGTAAAAATCAAGTGTTTGATTTCTCTTCCCTTATCCTTTTTAATTTGAGCATTGTTGAATTTATTGCTTTTGATTTTGATTAAGACATTAGTTTTCATATTGTACATTTTTATTGGCTTAGTTTTTAAAACCCAATTTGCCCCCCCTCTTGGGTAGCCTAAATAGAATTTCAATTGGTATCAGAGCAAGGTTCTCTTGTTAGTCTTAACCGTCTAGAGTAAAAGATCTATGGCAACCCAAAACGATTCTATCTATAGAGAAGGACAATCCACCACTAGGCCACCATTCTTTGATGGTAATGATTACCCTTATTGGAAAACTAGGATGAGAATTTACTTGCAAGCTTTAGATTACGAAATATGAGAAGTTGTATGTGATGGTCCATTCATGCCGATAACTAAAAATGAAGAAGGAGAAGATATTCCTAAACCTTCACGTGAATGGAATGATTTCGAAAAGAGAAAAGCTTCACTCAATTTTAAAGCTATAAATGCCTTATTTTGTGCCCTAGATAAGAAAGAATTTCATAGAGTCTCAAGTTGTTCTAATGCTTATGAAATTTGGAAGAAACTTGAAGTTGTTTATGAAGGTACAAACCAAGTCAAAGAATCTAAAATAAGTAGATACACTAGGCAATATGAATTGTTTCAAATGGAACAAAATGAAAGTGTCTACTCTATGTATACTAGATTTACAGACATTGAAAACACTCTAGGGGCACTTGGTAAAACATTTTCAAATAGCGAGAGGGTAAAGAAAATCATTAGGTCATTACCAAAAGAATGGAGACCTAAGAGAACTGCTATTGAGGAAGCCAAAGATTTAAACATTTTGTCTATTGATGACTTAATTGGCTCACTTATCTCTTATGAAGAAGATTTAGCAGCCGAGAAAGGAGATGAAGATAAGAAGAAGAAAAGCATTGCTTTGAAAGCATCAAAATCTGAAAGTGATGAGGAGAGCGAACTTGAAGATGAAGAAATGGCCATGATAGCTAGAAAATTCAGGAAGTTCTTCAAGAAAACCGGTGATCGAAGAAAGTTAAGAAACTTTAAGAATCAAAAGGAGAAGAAGGAAGCAATCATATGCTATGAATGCAAGAAGCCGGGTCATATAAAATCGGAATGTCCCCTTCTCAACAAATTCAAGAAGAAGGCTATGTTGGCAACATGGGATGATAGCGATGAAGAATCAAGTGAAGATGAACAATCACAAGAAATATCAAACTTGGCACTCATGGCAATAGGAGAAGATGAGCTTGATGAGGTAAGTGATCTTCCATCTTATAATGAATTATATGATGCTTTTAATGAGTTGCATAGTGATATGATGAAAATTGGAAAGAAAAATGCATGTCTTAAGAAGAACATATTAGAACTTTCAAATGAAAAGGATGCTATGCAAAAATGTAATGATGTGTTAAATGATAAGATTAAAGAGCTAGAATTAGATAATGAAAGATTGCATGACAGAATTGCATCTTTAAAAGGTAAACAAAGTACTTCATATGAACATGAAAAATTACATGTTGATAACTTAATCAAAGAAAATGAAGAACTTAAAAAGAAGAGCAATGAACTAAATGAGATTGTTTCTAAATTCACAAATGGGCAAAAGAACTTAGAAAAATTACTTGGTGCCCAAAAATGTGTGTTTGATAAAGGAGGGATTGGTTATAAACCTAATTTGAAACAAAAATACTACAAAAGCTACTTTGTTAAGGCTACTACCACTAATAATCATAAAATGGTTTGTCATTATTGCAATGGAGATGGTCACATGAAATATAGATGTCCTATTAAGAAAAACGCATATTATGGAGTTAAATGTGTTTGGGTTCCAAAAGGAACCATTACTAACACTCAAGGACCCAAAAAGTTTTGGGTACCTAAAATTTGAGATATTTACTGCAGGAATCAAAGAGGAAGGGAAAAAGAAACAAATGGTATTTAGACAGCGGATGTTCAAGACATATGACCGGAGACTATTCTTGGTTCTCAAGCTTTAACAAAATCGAGAATGGAGGGGATGTATCTTTTGGAGATAATTCAAAAGGAAAAATCATTGGTATTGGCCTTGTATAGTGCAAGGTGACAAATAAGATATATCAGGTTGATGGCCTAATACCAATTACAATGGAGAATACTGATGGTGCGCAGTAAGTCTTAAGGGAAATAATGTCACAGCATGCAAAATTGTATGTCCTATGTACAAATAGGTAATTCACTATGTAATAATAAAGTTCTAGCAATTACTTGTAGATATTTGATGAAGGTTCTACATATCTATTTTGAGTATAAATATATGGTATTCGATGCTCTATATCAATCTCAATTGACATACAATAGTCGTCAAAAGTTTTAGAAGTAAACTCACTATTATTATCAAGTCATATGGTCTTAATTGGAAAATCTGAAAATTATGCACCTAATCTGGTAATTTGTGCAAGCAATCCAAAAAATACAACATTACGTATAGATAATAAATAAACATGAAACCATTGTATAGGTACATCAATCAAAACCATAAAAATAATGAAGTCAACCACTTGGCGGATGAATAAGTCCACAAATATCTCCTTAAATTTTTTACAAGAATGAGGGAGATTCAAAACCAATTTTACTAGATGATAGTCTAACCATTAATTTACCTGTTGAACAAGTAGTGCAACTATTTTCATTGGATATAGAATTTTAAAATTTTTCCATATGTATCCATGGGAATTTTCAAGAAGGCTACCATCATTGTTGATCTAAGGTAATCAAGTGCATCATACCATAACATAAAAACTTTTAGATCACATTTTTTTTTAATTACATAGTTTTCCATTGATTTTATCATCGTATAATACGAGCCAAATGAGGGAGTTCGAACCTTCTCTAATATTCATTTGTGGACGAAGAAATTAAAAGTAATACAAAGATATTCTACAATATTCATATTTATTGACTTGATATTAAAATTATTACGATGAACATCTTTAAAGCTAATTAGATTTCTCAATAAGGTCAACAAGACCTGATATTGTATTCACTTAGCTTCAATCAATATTAAATTTGAGAAATATTTCTTTTCTCAAGCGATTGTACATATAATTGTGCTAATATCCCCACAAGTGATTTGCTTTCATAATTCATATCTTTTCAACAAGTAAAATAAAAGTTAAGTATTAGAACTATTTCTTAATTATGATGTAGAAGATTGAATTTAATGGCAACAACAGAGCACACTTGTAAGGATAGTTTTATTGAGTAAATAGATTAAAAAAAAAGAGTAAAAGGAAATATGATACTTCCTGTACTAGAGCAAAATTGTACTAATAGCATATTGTAAATTTGGATTGGGAAGTATCCAGATATACATGGAAAAAACATAAATAATATGAAGCTAAAGGAATCGAATCACAATGAACAAAGAAATAAAAGACAAGCTTGTAGAGAGCTTATGTGCTTGTATTCAATTGCTTGAATTATGAATATGAATTGATTACAAAAGGTATTGACTATTTATAGGGAATATTTGAGAAGCTTTGAGTGGTGGAAAGACTTGCCATTAGCATTACACTTTTTAATTTGTGGAGTGTGAATGAAATACACAACCCAAGTTAATTGGTTTATTTTGCAATACACCCTTTAAATCTCAAGGTGTTGTTTGTGATACACCTTATAATTTAATGTGTGTGTGAATAGACTTATATTTCATACCAAATTTGAGTAATGAAATAAGTTATGGATACCAACAACAATTTGTTGCACAAAATTTAATAAAGACAAAAATTAACATTTGGATCTTAATTCTTTAAGTCTATTGTGAGTTAAAGCCAATTTGCCCAATAACCAAGTCATTTACTTTATGAATATGATTTGGTTTTATTTTATTTTTAAATTTTTAATATATATATATTTCAATCCAGAATTTTAAAGTATGGGAACATCCGGAAAAACGCATAAACCGTGCGGTTTAAACGCTTTAAGTTTTAAGCCTTTAAAACCCCACAGCTTTAAAGTTTTACCGAACTTTTCCCGCACTTTAAGATCTCGGACTAGAAAACCACTATATATATATATATATATATTACAATATAGAGTCTACTAAAGTATAGATACCTAAACTTATAGTAAACAAGAGTCTGCATATTAGCTTAAAAATATGTTCTCATTAATATTTGGAGAGATGCATCTACGATTTTCAATTTCTTTTTTTTTTTTGGTTTTTTAGTTGAGGATTGGAATGGATTCCCATAATAGCTTGAACCCATTGCTTTGGTGTTGAGGACAAGAGATCATTATTTGGCTAGAAGTCCAACAACTAAAAGAATAAGATTGGGAATTTTAGGTAACCCTCTTCTACCCAAAATATATATTTATTTGTTAAGAGAAATTTATTACAGTAAAATATTCCTATAGTGATCCTCTACATAAGAATAACTTCTATATAGTTATAAAAATTCTAGTCCCAATTTAGGCCAATTATAAATAAGAAAAAAATCAACATTGTAACAAGTTATAGTCTTTTTAGATCCTATCTTAAGAATTTTGCCTTCACAAGTAATAATTATTTGTATATTAATTATACTCGTAAAGTTGTCTAGGACAATAATTTATTCTTTAAAGTTGTTATTGAATTATTGTGAAATATTTATAGAATTTACATTGAGAGAAAAATGTTAAAGAGAATGCAAAAAAAAAAAAGAAATTACTTGACCTTGCATATTCACATATCACACACACACACACACACACATAATCATTCTTAGGTGCGGACGCCTGTATTTTTTTTAATGTAAAACTATTAAACTGTGCGATTTAAGAGAGCTAAAAACCAACTTTCTTAAACCCCACTGTTTTAAAGTGTGTTTGCATAAGAAGAAAATGAAGGCACTCGCACTAGAGAATGACTACATACATACATACATACAAATATATATATATATATACACACACACACAATAGAAATTGGATTTGATATGTTCCATTAATAAATTATTAACGTAGTACATAATGTAATTTTATATCACTTGTATTAAGGATAACCAAGTGAAGTAATAATTTTTGTAACTACACCTGTATTGAATTATAATGATCGCATTATAAGATTAGTTTGATAACAATATTAAAGCCCAAGAAAGATTTTGCCATAGTTATAATTTGCCATAGGCAGTGGCGGAACTTTAAAGAGGGTTGAGCCCATGATCGAATTTTTTCAAAAGAGGGATAAGGTTTATAACTGAAGTTTGACTCATTTCAATGTTAATTTTATGGTTTAGCGCCTTCAACTGCATTGCTTTTTATGTTATGACCTTTTAAGGCTAGTTAATTATTTTCTTATCACAGCTTGCCTATGTGAAACCAAAATAATATTATCCTTATTTTGCCACTTGTGAGGTTATAGGCTCCTGTCCGTTGGCGATACGAGATGCCACGATTATCGGACTAGATACATATAGACATTTCTTCAAACAAAACAAGTATTACACTGTTTTCTTTTGTCAACCCTGAAAACAAAAATTTTGGCTTATTATTTTTTGGATGTCAAAATCGACTGTTCTTAATTCTATAACTTATGTCCTTATGTGATATATGTTATTTGTATTGATAGAGAGCATGTGACTTTCATTTTCATGTTGCTTATGCTCGAAATACCTGTCCACATACATAACGAAAGAGGAGATTGTTCAAACTTCTAAAGAAAAGTGCCATAGCTAAATGCTAGAAGTAATAGCAGTTTTCATTTTCAGATTTCTTCAGACTGACATCAGTGACAAATATAATATTGACAATATATTGCTGCAGACAACCCAGACTTTCTATTTAAAATATCTAATTTTATGTTCATTCCAAGATTTGGTTGTTGACACCGCAAATTTTACAGTAATGTACATAATAGAATATCAAAATAATTTTACAATAAAGATAGTCAATGTGATCAGTTGTCGCTGTTTATTGGTTAGTATTATATCCATATATAGTAACAACATCTTCACCATATCACAAATTATTTTTGGACAGTTCTAAATTTATCATTAATTTTGTTTTCTATAATTTAAAATATACATTTAAAGAAGATTGAAATAGATATGCACTAGATCGCATACTGACTTACTACTTTTCATTTTTAAACGGAAGGGTAGGAAAAGCTTCAAGTTGCAATATGATTACATACTTGCCATAATGAGTTTTCAAAAGTGGATAACCACTAGATTATCCTTCTCTATATATATAGTATATTGGTCTTTCATATTTTTATGGCAAATATGATCAATTTTTATCATTGACGATTAATTTTCCTTATTCTGGCAAGTATGCAATCAGATCAATTACATTCCCAATATCCTATATGCATGGCAAGTACAGTTGTATATAGCATTCTTATTCCTTAATTTTCATACCCTTGTTATTTTATTAATTTTCTGTCTCAGTTTACTTTTTCAGACTCACACGCTCTCACTATATAAATACTCTGCAAACCACGACATATTTCTCATCTTATCATCCTACGTTTGCTTATAGAAACTAGAATATATCCAGCATTAATACTAGTAAGCATTTTTGGCTTGATCTTAACATCAAACAAAATCACAATCTTTTCATTCTCATCATGTCTTCAACACAATCGGATGCTTTTAGAGGCAAATCTCTCAACCTCCAACACAAACACCTCGACTTTACCTCACTCAAAGAATTGCCTGACTTGTACACATGGACAGAACCTGATAAGAATCCCGCCGGCCAATCCTTGGCCTCAGAATCCGTGCCGATTATCGATCTCAATGGCCCTAATGCCGTTAACGTTGACCTCATTGGCCATGCATGCAAAACATGGGGTGTTTTTCAAGTCATAAATCATGGCATCCCCACAGCTCTTCTTGATAACGCTGTGCGTACTAGTCGGAGCTTATTCACTTTACCCACTGAACAAAAGCTCAAAGTTGCTCGATCACCTGATGCTTTTGAAGGCTATGGCTTTGCAAGAATGTCTTCATTTTTCTCTAAGCTTATGTGGTATGAAGGTTTCACTGTCGTTGGATCACCACTTAACCATTTTCGCCAACTTTGGCCCCAAGATTATAGCATGCACTGGTAATTTAATCGCAAGCGTACGAAAATGCACCGATGCGCTTCTAATATTTGTCCAAAATGGGCCCATGCCGGGCCGCAGAGATGACAGCCCCGTGCTGTAGTCTCTATTAGTAACTAAAGTGCAACGGAAAAAAAATTATTGGGGACAACTTTTCGAATAGTCTATTTTATTAGTAAAAATTTAAATATTTTAATATTAACAATACGTTTTTCACAGTTTTATAGATTGGTTTGATATTTTTTATTATTGCATTTTATCAACTTATTTTGTTTTTGCAGTAATGTCGTGGAAGAATACAAGAAAGAAATGAAAGAGCTAGCAGAGAGGTTGATGTGTTTAATTCTCGGGTCACTAGGCACAACCAAGGAAGACATCAAATGGGCTGGGCTTAATGGCGATTTCAAAGATCATCCTGCACCTTTAAATTTTAATTACTACCCGGCTTGTCCAGAGCCAGATCGGGCTATGGGTCTTGCTGCCCATACCGACTCAAGCCTTTTCACCATTCTCTACCAAAACAGCATCAGTGGGTTGGAGGTTCTGAGAGAGGGAACCGGGTGGGTCACGGTTCTACCCGTTTCGGATGCGCTTGTTGTCAATGTTGGGGACATGCTCCACATATTATCAAACGGGTTATACCCAAGTGTGCTCCACCGGGTTGTCGCAACCCGAAAGAATAGGTTATCCATTGCCTATTTCTATGCGCTACCATCAGATCTCCAAATCTCTCCTCTTGAAAATCTAGTTGGCCCAAGTCACCCGCCTCTCTATCGGTCCATTAGTTGGAGTGAATATCTTAGCTTGAAAGCAAAGCACTTCGACAAAACGCTTTCTTTTGTTAGAGTTTGAATTACTAAAATTCAGGTGAACAATCAAATAAAAATGTTTGCAAATTGAAACCACTGGTATGGTCAAAAATTATAAATTTTATGTTTATTGGGATTGCAATGTGATGGAAACAATAAATTTGAAGAATTTGTTTAATTTTCATGAAATGTTATAATAATCAGAATTTTACAATCCATTTATTGAATTAAAAAGAAAAAGCAAATCATGATTACAAGCTTACAATTATTTTACATCAAAGGACAATGCTTGCACAATATCAAGCATTGGCTACTAATCATACATTGCAAATTTTAGACTCCACAGTAAGTTTTCAATGCAGACTTAGCTCTCTGCCCAGCTTCAGTGTAGTAGAATCCAAGAAACTCAACATGATCAAAAGGCTTAAAAAGCAAGGGATGTTCTTCATCCACTAGCTCTTCTGGAGCTTCTATTATGTAGCCTGCTTTCGGGATCGAAAATAATCCTGCTGAATACCTTGCCTCAATTCCCGTCATCATCACGCGATGATAGGATGAGTACAATCGACCATTTGTCCATGCCTACAAAATAACACATACCATTTTCAATATAGCATTAAATTAAATTTTTTCCATACTTCTGATTATACTATAAAGCAAATTTCAGACCACCCTCCTTGTGAATAGCAATCTTTATAATACCCTTAAACTATTATATATTTCAACTTATCCTGATTTTTGTTCAAAAATAAGAGAAAAATAGCGGTGAGTTGATGAAAATTTTTTTGCCTTGTCAATAAAATGGGGTAAATTGAGATTTGTAATAGTTTCAAGGATATTTTGAAGATTGTATTTTACGAGAGAGGTAATCCACTATTAACCATATACTATTCAAGGAGAAGACTATGAAAAAGTGACCAAGCATGTGTTTGGTATTGCTTTTCAAATGATGTTTTTCTATTTGTTTTATAATATGGTAATGATTAGTTTTTAGTAAAAAGGCAAATACATTTGATAGTTTTGTTTTGAAAAGAGTATCTGAAAATGAAAAAAAAAATGTTTTTAGCTGTTTGTCTGAAAATATGGAGACAATAAAAGAAAGTAAGAGAACTATTTAATAATTTATTTCAATAGTATACATTATATTTTTGTTAGTCTGAAATAATGTTTTTTTATTTGTTTAAATGGCCTTTTATTATTTTTGCTTAGTTAAATAAATTTTGTGTGCCAATAAATAATAGCAATATATTGTTTAATAAAATTTATTTATGGAATTATACAATTAAAAGTTTTTAAATTAATATATTATGATGTATTATTTATAATGCAGTTTGCCTAAATTATACCTACTTAAATAATTTACAAAATATATCAAGTGAAGTGCGTGAGACCATGATTTATTATTTACTAAAATATTTATTTATTTATTTTGTATGGGATTCATTCATTGTAGATATAATATAAAATTTATCAAATCATTTATTGAATGTAAATGTAAATGCATATGGTTAGACCCTCACCAGCTATTATACTAATGCAAAATCAAATATGGGGATCCCTAAAGTGAAAAATAAAGTAAAATAAAATTCCGAAAAATAAGAGAGGTTCGTTTCTTGTTACTATGTTTGTTTCTTAAAAATGAGCCAACCAAACCAGTTTTACGAGTATCCCCTCTTGCAAAACGAAAAACAGTAAATTAAAATTGGTAATGGTACCAAATACCTCTTTAGCTCTCAGAATTGGATCTAAATTCTAAAAGGTGAATGATACTATTTTTTTAATTTTACCATTTACCCTCAATGGTACATAATAATCCGTTACCCATTATGTCAATAATTTCAGAAAACACTCATCTCAGACTTCCCAGCCAGCAATTTATACTACTTCTTTGTTAAAATTTTGACACCAACGAGATTACAGGGAGTGTTATGAAAATTGATAGAGGTTTAGGAGAGTCGATCTTCCTAGTATATATACACAACAAGTCAGAGGATTCCGATATAACTTGATCAAATAATTTTGTTGTGACTCAAATGTTAGCTAGGAAACAAGAAGCTTACGTAGAGAGAATCCCCGATCATTGCAATGAAAGAGTGAGGTGATGAGGGTTTAAAGTTGATCCATTCGCCATTTTTGGTCTGCAGCTCTAAGCCTTCAACTTGATTTTGGTGCAAAATAGTCACAATGTTCTTATCAGTGTGGCCATTCAGGCCAAGTTTTTTCTCGGTGGTTTCAGGGCCTTTATATTTCATAACCCTAAGGAGGTAATTTGTGGAGTTCATGTGTTCATCCATGTACTTCTCGAGTCCCAAGCTCTCCAAAATCATCCTCCTGATTGTTTGATCTAATTCTGATACTTGCTCTGAGAAGGATTGTATCGTTTTGCTGCAAAAAATAGATTGGATAAAAAGATCATTACTGCTTTTCTAGCTTTTCTGCCAAAGGAAGTAAAAGGATAATTAACTAACATGTAAAACACTTATTAGCCAAAAAAAGGTTAAGTTAATGCTAACTCCAATGTGTCTACTATTCTTCTGCTCTCTTATGTGATGAAAGATTTTCTCTTAATTATTTGAAGACACATTCCGCTCACTCCAAGACTAGATATCCTAGTTGCATCATAACAGAGTTATTCAGGCAAGATTCCGATAGATTTTTTTAATCTAAATGTCAGTAAATTGCTATACAATTTAAAAAGAAAAAACAGAGCGCGAATTTTAATATTTGGAAAGGTGTGTACCAAAAACTCTTGTTTCCTTCTGGCCACAGAATATTAGTCATGCTTTCAACTTTCTCTTTAACATTTGCATCATCAATGCCCATGCTTTCATATAAGGGCACTTGAGGGTATTGCCCAACATAGCCATGGAATGGCTTCTTGGAAATGTTTCGCATTTTGGTTCGCAAAGGAAGGTCGAAAAGCTCTTCCAATGCACCGAAAATTGCTTTCAGAATTTCTACAGGAACTTTATTGAACAAAGCCTCAAAACAACCATATTCTTCCAGGGCTTTCCTGACTTGGGATTTCACTGAATCCCACTCAGGAGTCCCTGGTTTCAGGTTTGGCTTGGAGAAATCGATTATCGGAAGCTTTGTGGGAGTGTCAGATCCCATTTCTTCTATCTCTGTGTTTAATGATTAGTAATGAAAAAAGTTGGTTTCTGCAATATTGCTTTAACATTCAAGAGCTTCATCTATTTATGTAGTTTCGTGGATGCTTTGAGCTTGAATGGGACGAGCAAATTATCCGATTTTATTAATTTTCTTGGCTGGCGACAATGAAATTTCACTAACTAGTTTGATATTGGAGACACGACAATGATTATGGGGACAAAAAGGTTATTCGGATTATAAAATCAAAATCTCTTTTTTTTGTAAAAAAATAAATCTTAAACATCATCAGGCCGTTGTTTGAGCTTAATTAAAATATATTCTACATTAACGTTTCTTGACTTTCGAAGACATAACAAAGCTAAATTAATTTGCAGTATTAATCAATGATTATTTATTCCCTATATTTAAATTTAAGTGTTTGTTAGGGTACAATTTTAAAGTTGGTTATTTAGAAAAGAATAAATGCTCATTTAGCACATGTGTATTGATTTAATACCCATTTAGTCCTTGTATTTTAAAAAAAAATCTCAAGATTCTGTCGTTGTTAATTATGTTACGCCCTTTATTTTCCTTGACTTTTACGATATTTTTGTAACAATTTTTGAGATGTTAATAAAAATAAAAAATAATAACAAAAAATTTACATTAATTTTTATTTTATTTTAGGATTAATTTAATAAATTTTAACCAAATATTAATATAACTAAATCCACTTGCGGTGTAAAGTATTCAAAAATTCATGGTAGCTCATATCAGGAATGGATTTTAATTCAAATTCTATATTTTCTTTTATTTGTCAAGGTAGAGTACCAACCTGCAATTTAATAATAGTATAGGATTGTGTTGAAAAAGTCAGCACCAAAGCCAACTTTGTTGAACAAATGCACATGGCAAGCAAACTTTTGACAAAAAATGCATGTGCTAGCATGCAATTTCATGTCCTTCACCAAAGTCGGCACCAAAAGCCATTAAAATTGAAAATGACCAAGTTTTTTTTAATGCATTCACATTGCAAACTTTGCCTATAAATAGAGAAACTGAATGCATTTGCATTCATCCCAAATATTTGTGAGAAGCATTTCAAAGCTTAGAGCAATTCAAATGAATTGTTTAGAGAGAGCAATCAGAGAGTGTGAGCAATTGAGAAGCATTTTCTTTCAAGTGTATGTGAGAGTACTTGGTGTATTTGGGTTTTGGAGAGTGAGATTTGTTACTCAAATATTGTACTCAAATAATTATTAGTAATACAATTATTTTTCTCTTGCTCCTGTGGATGTAGGCGTAATTGCCGAACCACGTTAAATTCCTGTGTCTTTTATTTTTCTGTAATTATTTAGTGCACTTGATTCTGCATTCCGCAAACAACAAATTTTTATTTTATTTTAGGATTAATTTAATAAATTTTAACCAAATATTAATATAATTAAATCCACTTGCGGTGTAAAGTATTCAAAAATTCATGGGAGCTCATATCAGGAATGGATTTAAATTCAGATTCTATATTTTCTTTTATTTGTCAAGGTAGAGTACCAGCCTGCAATTTAATAATAGTACAGGATTGATGTGGATCCAGTCAAATAAAATTTGAACTTACCTGACGTGTCTGATTGTTCATTGATGAGGTTTTCATTTCAATAATTGTACGTACTAATGGTGAATTCTTGATGTCCTAATAAAATGTCCGAGGACCATTTCAAATCCTTTTCGAACATTATAATTTTTTATCAAGTAGCTAAGTGCCGTATTAATAAATTAATTCAAATTGACATCAACATTTGTTGAGGAAAATAAAAGAAATTCGAAGAAATGTTATCTGAAGGAGACTTGAACGATAAGCTCGATATTAGCATCATGCATTATGTGACGCATTGTATTTAGACGCGTCCAGTTGATACTAGCGGGAGAAAAAATGAAAAAATTCGTGGGACAACAACATTTTATGACAAAACAGTACCTACATAATTATATGATTTTTTTTTCAGATTACACATAATATAAGCCAAGTCTTCGAGCTTAACACATACAATTTTGAATTATTATTATTATGGAGCCGTATTTTTATTGGAGCTGTTTCTTTTATTTTTTTCTCATGCAATCAAAAAGCGTTCCATAATAATCAATAACAGCGTTTATTTTTGTTTCATTTTTTTTTTGTCTAAAGATACGGGTGAATAAAGTTTAAATTAAATTTTTAATTTCTGAATTTTTTTTTAGAATTCAAACATGAGTGACTAGCTAAAGAAAGCTGCTTAAAAAACCATTAAGCTAGACCCTTGGAACAAGCACAACAGTTGCCATGTATTCCATATATTCTCACTTGGCAGAAAAAACTTATGATCATGCACCCGTATTCATAAGTGCATAATAGTTTAGTGCTTCTATTTTTCAAATATATTTCTTAATCTACTTACCGAATATAATCTTATTGTACATTGAAAACTTCCGTGCATCCTCAACTAACGGTTTTTTTCCCCCTAATTGTGTCGTGGCTGGCTTTCTATTTCGGAAAATTAATCATTTTTTAGCTTGGATTTACCATAAGACTGGAACTATTAGCACCCCTGTAATTTTCTTTTCAAACCTTTTTTTTTTTTGTGAAAACTTACTTTAATTCTCAAGATATCCTTTTCCATTTTTTTAGTTTCTTTTCTTATTCAAAAAGACAAAAATTCAGTTTCTTCCTAACAACTCTTTTTGCAGACTTTCTCTTTACAAATTTTTTAATGATCAAATTATATATATTTAACTACAAAAAATCATATATATTATGTGTTTGTGTGTTTCTCAATTAAGTAGAATTAAAAGTAGACACAAATAGTTATTATTGCATTTTTTTAGGTTAAAAAAAGTCCAAAATGTAAAAGTATTTGTAAAGAGATTAAATGTAAGAGATTTTGGAGCAGTTGTATAGGCGTAAAGAGTTAGAGAAAGAAATAGAGCGACATGTTTAGACTTATTTTGTCTTTTAATATAATCGTAACAGGAGAGGGGCCTATAGTTAAACTCCTTCCATAAACGTGTTCAAAGTTAATCTATTTCGTTTGATTTATTTATATAGCCATTTTGTATAGGGCCCTATATAGGGCAACTCCTTTAGAAGGAAAAAAGCTTTCTTAATTGTTTATAAATAAATGATTACAAGATTCAAAATAACTTTTTGGCCATGATATCGAAAGATATAAAACTAAGCATAATCATCAAAAGATTTCAAAGAAATTCAAATTGCTCAAAACGACACGTAATAAACATATATATATATAGGGAGAGAGTCCTGCTCAAATACAGACGTACACTTTTACAATAAAATAGACCGCTTACACGGCAGTGTAAAGACCTTTACAGTGCTGGGCACACACAAATTAAGGAAAGTACTTGAACCAAAATAGATAATTAATGCATATACTCTAAACAGTACTGTTCTAGCGAGCAGAGATGCTCAAACACTGCAGTAGGCTTTGGCTGTGCACTCAGCCTTTTGACCTTCTTCGTTAAATAGTAACGAAGCAATCCAAAGTGTTCGAACGACTTAAATTTCAAGGGATGTTCATCGTCAACCAACTCTTCCGGAATTTGTTTAATCCATCGTTGTATGTAGAGAGTCCAAGTGAGTATCTTGCCTGCTTGATCCCATTCAGAATCACTCTATGCACAGGAGAATGTGTACTGCCGTTGCTCCATGCCTGATTATTCAGAAGACGCATGCAATTCAATAAGCTATATGTCTAATTTGACGAGTTGATTTATTAATACTACTTTTTTAAAAAAAATAGAAAGATTGATATTTAGCTCCTTAGTATTTCTCATTCTTACCATTCGAGTCTGATCTAATTCATTCTACATCAATGCAGTATACACAATTTAAAAATTAATTACTTAATAATTACTTATCGCAGAGCTCCTGTGTATAGGGCTCTTCGTAACTTATTACTTCATTGCTGTATACTTTCAATACTCCATAGCTTTATTCTGAAAGATAAGTCTAATTTTTAATCATAAAAACTCCTATCTAATCTTGTATAAACATATCACATTGTACTGGTTAGAAGGTTTCAAGAAGAGAAGAACCTCCAAAAAGCCTAAGGAGTACTGTGTTGTAGCCTTGGGCCCTTAAACAAAAAAAGATTCGGAAAAGTTAAGGGACCTATTCCAAATTTAAATAATTTCTTAGATAATTTTACGTTTGAGCCACCTCAGTTTCTATGAAATGTAGGATGGCCTCCTTAAGTCTAAAGTTCTTTTTTTTTTTTTTTTTAATGTGCTACAATTTTAACATCATGGATTTAATGAGTCACTTAAAAAATTACGATCTTAAGTTATAAAATTAAGAAACAATACTACAATAAGTAAGGTTGTAAGTGTCTTTCCTTTCCCAAAAATAATTCGTAGATGTATATGAAAAAATATTAACGTACCAAGAATGCGTACTAAGAATGCATCGCCTGCTAGAACTACAAAAGATGAAGGTGTGGGAGTTAAAATAAATGTGTCTGAGGTTGCTGCAGAATTGTGTGATAATATACCTCAATGAAAGCATTGGCGGGAACTCATGAATCCTTTGAATTAAGCAAGCCATCTGATGTCTGAATATCAATCGTTGGATGGCTGGAAGCATCAAAGGTTAGGATTGGATGGTAATCAAGCTGAAGGAGCAAGATATCACAGCTAGTTAAAGACAAAATTAAGCAACTGAAGACAAGAAGACAAACCTTTTTAACAACCTTTGTAATGTCTTGTGATGTATTGATAGCCATTGATTGTAGGTCTTGATGTAACTCAATCATGAGAACCTAGTACTGTATAAAGCATTACAATGCAATGAATTCAGTAGCTGGAAAACAAAAAATCAGTTCTCTATTTTCTTTGCTCGTGAGTTGTGTGAAAATTACTAGCCTCTTTTTTTGATCTGTGGGATCATCAAAGCCAATCCAGTAACCATCTTTGTCCTTATTTCCAAACCATTAACTTCATTTTGATGAAGTACTATTATAAAACCCTTATCTGTTTGAACTTCACAACCCAAATTCTTTTCATTCATCTCAGGACATCTATATTTCATGAGTCTAAGTAGATAAGTGCTTGATTCAAGGATAGAGTCATAGTACTTGTCCACGCCATAGCTTTCAAATACCATTCTCTTAGCCATTTGCTGCAATTCCGAGACAAGCTTTGAGTATGAGACCACAGTTTTACTACAGAACATTAAGCACAAAGTGATCAATAGTAAAGACGCGATTAATTTGGGATTTAAGCGCTGTTTCTTTTAATCCACACGAGCGCCAGTATTGGTAATAATAGTTATGATTTTAAAATTAATTTGAAGTATTATAGCTAAAAATGTTGCTTAATGAAAATTCACGTACCAGAAATTTTCATTACTTTCAGGCCAAATGAGATTGGTGAAATTTTGAGTTCCTTCAACGGTATTTGCATAATCGACGCCCATGCCTTCGTAGATTGCTGGGACTAAGGGTTTGTTTCCGAGATAGCCTTAATATGGCTTTTCGGAAACATTCTTTTGTTTGATCTCTAGTGACAGATTAAACAACTCTTTGGCCGCAGAAAAAATTGCATTGTGAAGTTCTAAAGAAACTTTATCATATAATGCCACAAAGCATCCGAATTCCTCGAGTGCTTTCTAACTTTCCTGCTTGTGCCTAACCAAGAACTTGCTCCAAGGTTCACAACAGGAAGCTTTGGAACTGACAAGGATCCCATAATTTTGATTTAATTTAAAATTAATTTATTTTACCTGATCACTAAATTAACAAGGTTTAGTTCTTCTCTTGATTATGGACCACTGAGGGTTACATCAATATGCTGATGTATTTATAAGGTTGTAGTGATGCACTATATATTGTCTCAATATAAGGACAAATAGAAGGATATGGCACATAAAATGACAGGATTATTCGATTATATCATGGTTCGTGGCATTACATATGTTTGCAAATTGGTGTCTAGTAAAACGAATATACTAAGAGAGTAAGATATGATCATTTGTGGCTACTACTAGTCAGAATGTATTACCTGATTCTTTAAAAGTTGTGTGAATCAGAAAATGTTTTACTGTGCAAAGTTGTTTGGTTGTTAAAAAAATATCAAAGAAGACTCTAGAAAATCTTTGCTGTAGAAAATTCTCTTATTCATTCATTCGATAAATGATTTTACAAGACTTTATATACTAGTATCCAGAAACATCTACATACACCGATTACATGAGAAAAGAATGAAGAAAAACTATAACTAGCTAACAAATTCTAGAATCAAAACTAACAATTTGTATAACAACCTTTGCTGACTTAGCATCCAGCTCATCAGTATAACCAACTTAATTAACAAGTATATTAATAGCGTGCTCTAAAAACAATGTTGGGTTCTAGAAATTAACTAAAAATGATTGTTGTAATTGAAGAAACAATCTCTCATTTATGTATGTTTGTGAACATATTAGTGTACATTATGATTTGTGAATTTGATTGAACTTGAAGAATTGAATGAGATAATTAAAATATACTGATGGTCTTTCGGATGATTTTAAAATTAATATTCTACTGAAGACTTTTGCATCTTTCTTAAAGAGTACTGATATTCAGTTTAAAAAATAAATTAGATAAAATACCGACAAAAACAATGTTAAACCACTATCAATTAACACATTTAATTACCAACATGTAAACTGGACCTAATATATATAAATCACTTTTGTCAACATTTTGTCATTTTATTATTTGAAAATAAATAAGTCTATAATTGAAGTGAAGAAATTAAAAAGAATTTTAGACAAACAACAAACACTTTAACGTAAATTAATTACCCAAAGAGCCATAAAATATAAATGGGCGGGGTTTGAGGTTACAAAAGATGCTGGAAATATTGGGTCCTCTGAATGGATAATCAAGATCGCCAAAAATATTGGCCTTTCGAATGGATCCATATTGGACGGCCTGTGATTTGGTACTTTTAGGCTAACAACAGCCTCTTCGTTTGAGCTTAGGTTTGAGTTCCTCCTACGCCTTCACGTAAATTAATTACCCAATGCCCATAAAATATAACAAGGATAAATTGGGGATTATATGGGGTATATTGAGAGAGAAATTGTTTTCTCAAAATTTGGATGGGGTTAATAGATAAATGGGGAATACTGAGATTTTTTGAAGGTTTAAATATCACCACTCTTAATGAAATATTTTGCTTGCTAGAAATCCTCCTGGACCATAGAATATTAATTAGGTTCCGTTTTTTGATTTAACCGGTTGCCTAAGTCTTGCTAACATATAATCAAGTGAAATCCCAATCTTATGATATCACCAATTTAAATAATCAGAACTTCTATCTCTATTATTATTATTATTATTTCTTTTTTAGAGATATAAGGTTATTGTAGTCTCAGGTTTCATTTGCATATTGAATAAATAGATTTCGATTTCCAATCTACCATATATTTTAAATATGCATGCTAAGCAGTCCATAACCTTAAGGTGTTGCTTCTTCTTTTCATATATATTGAAGTTTAGCAGGTCGCAATCACAATTTCATGTCATGAACGAGATATTAATTGGTCCACAAAACGAAGTAGTACGAATCTTTGATTGTCACATATTTCATTAATTTAAAAAATAAAAACAAAAATATGTATCTTTCAACTTGTTTGGAGTTATTAATGCATCATTTAGGCATCCCACAAGAGCCTCCAATTCGGTTTTGGTTAATGCATGACAAAGGCAAAAGTTTTGTTTTGCTGACTCTTTGTGGTCCTTTGAAATAATGTTTTTTAGGGACCGCAATTAAATTTGAGCTATAATATTATTAATTTTGGTTCTCTCCTATCAATCATCAAAATACAAATTAATTTTTTAGATGAGATTTGAATATATTGATTGAAGAAGAATGTTATAATAACATAAAGGTCTCATTATCTGATAAATCATATTAGGCGAGAGATCTTTTATAATTTATACAACTACATGGCCATTTCTTGAAAATTGAATAAAAAATAAAGATGAAAATAACTAACTTTAGTACTCTTCTCCTTCTCACGTTTTCCCATGGTTCGAAGAAGGGCTTCACACATAGTCACTGGTTGCAAGTATGTAAGCAGCGCTGTGGACATTAACTCACCTTTTTATGGTTTCTTTTATTAGGCTTTTACTTAGTTCGTTCTCTTTAATTTATTCTTTGTTATTAAATAACTTTTATTATTTATTTTGTTTTTGTTGGTTGTGTTTATTATTTGATTTAGAGATTTTAGTCTGTGTCTCCCTGCAAATATATTTTATTTTATTTTATTTTATTTTATTTACAGGTAAGCGGATTCCACCTAACTCCCACCCTATTGTGGTTTCCATTAAAAAAAAAAAGGTTCTCCTCTAACGGAGACATGCTGCCAAAATATTGCTTAAACAATTTTGATTACAACTTCTACAAAGTATAATTTGTATATGCTTTACCTGTTCATCATTAGTTTTTATTGTAATTATCAATATAATTATTAAATATTCATTTATGTCGCTATATATTTTTTAGCATATATGATCTAAATAATGTTACAAGAGATTGATTGAGATTTTGATCGAGATGTGACATCCTTATAGAAATTCAGAACAACAAAATCAGTAATATTATGGTGAGAATCAGTACCGTATAGGATCAAATTATGATCCTAAAACTATGATGTTAAAACTTCTCAATGGACCATTATGATCAATAAACCAAGTGTACTGTATCATGCATATATGGAAATAATTATTGCCATTATGTTATTTAAAATATGACAAAAACCACATGTTCATTTTTGAGATTGATTAGTTTCTACTAAGGTTAAAAATTTGTTGTGTTTTTCACTTTATTAACATGCAATTTTTGAGTAATCACTTCATCTGAAAAGACTTACTAAACTTAAAAGTAATGGTCCAGCAATAGTATTAATTTAATCTTTTTTTAACATTCTCTTTCATGTACATGATTCATTTGAGCTTGTCACGTGGATAAAATGCAAGTAGTCAATTCTAGTTGAGAACCAATGGCCAAACTTTTAGGTCAAACTAGCATTGATACTATATTCAGTTACTAATGACAAGTACTTCAGAGATTGATTACTTTGTAAACAATTGGTCTGGCTAATTAACTAGCTAGCTAGAGGTCAAAAGGTGCTGTAAAAGGTGTATATATGAGAGTTGCTATTATTCTTTCCTAATATGAACTTGTCTTAATAAATAAATACATACATACATACATACACACACACACATATATATAAAAGTGTTTGGTTATTAAAAAAAAAATAGAATATGAAAGGATAGAATGCCCAATTTCAAATGTTGGATCCAGGCGCTTCCCAGTAGATCAGGATGCTTAGCTATTTAGGTTTGATGGAAAGGTTGTTATATTCCTCTAAAAACTAATTGGTACTCAAAAAATAGACATTAAACCATTTAAGTTTATTCTTTTGTAATCTTAAGGGTGGTCACTGGCATCCAACCGGACCAATATTGATTATAAATGAGACATGTGTCACGGGATTTTTCAAAACTTAAGAGAAGATTGTAATTCACACAAAAAATATTTAATTTGCTACAATATTAGTGATTTGTTGTTAATTAAACAGAATAAAAGAAAAGAATGAGATGACCAAAATTTTGATCATATATGTGGCAGGTGCCAAGAGATTTTTCTTGCACTAGGAGAGTGGCATTATGATACTCTAGATCCAACTTATTCTTTACTTTAGTGCTTCTTGTAGTATGGAATTCGAACAAATTTTTAAAGTTCCTAAGTTCTTATAGATGCAACAATTTGATCTATAGCAAACTGATAACTCTATGAAATGAGAGTTATCTATAGCACTTTTGAACTCAAATCAAGATTACTTAGAGAGTAATTGATACGTTTTAGTTGCATTTTATCTTAATTTTGCATACTTATCTATTTTTAGTTTACTTTAAATAAATTATTTTGTTTTGGAATAAATTGTGTGCTTAGATCCTGTGTTTAATTGTAGGCAATTGGAAGTGCAATTTTAAGAAAGGAATGTTGTGCAATGGGCTTGGAAAAGTGAGGAAAAAAATTGATTGCAGAAAAGTGGAAGCTAGTTTGAAACAGTGCAGTGCTGTAGCCAATGCTGTAGCAACCATTGCTGTAGCAATCCTAGAACAACAGAGGAGAAAAATTCAGGTGAATCTAAAAAAAAAATGCGATCTGCAGTTTCTAAATCTAGAAGATACGTGCCCTAGACGTCCAGTTGCCTTAGTTTTCAATTATAAAAAGAAGCGCACACAAAGAAAAAAGGAGAGATGTCAACCACAAGAAATAAAAAAAAAAAGAAAAAGAAAACAGCAAAGAAGAGAAGAAGTTTCAGGCTAAACAAGAAGATTGAAGGTGTGAAGAAGAAGAAAAAACCAAGAAATCTACACGGATCACTTGCCCTTATCTCTATTCTCTTCGTTTTCTTTAATTTGTGATGATGTATATGATGGTTGAATCAATTTTTGTTTCTGTTTCAATATAAATTATGAACTAAATCTATTTGTACTTGAGTAATAAACAAACTTTATGGTTTATTTACTGCAATATTGTGTTGCTGCAAAATTGCTATAACATTTTATTTTGATAGCGCTTAATTTAATTCACTATTTCAGCTGACCACCCATTTAGTAATACAAACTAAGAGAGAAGCACAAAAGGGCATGTTGTAGTGGATCATATCAGAATAATACTTGGTTTTAAATTAGGTTTTTCAAGTTGGGTTAACTCAATTTGAATAGGGTCATGTTTAATTTAAAACTAGTGATGAACTAGATATAGAAAATCATCTTGTAGGGTATTTAGAACCTTGATCTTTTAATTCTATATCTTATGTGGTACAATAGCTAGTCATTGTTAGATTGTATATAGATATAAGATATCCAATAAGTGACAGCTGATGATGCATTAGTGTTATGTCCAGTGCTATAGTAATTACTATAGTAATTGTTATAGCAATGGTAATGTAATAGAAAAATCCTCAACAACATTAAGTGAGTTGGTTCACTCAACTACATTATTCTTAGTGATTACATCCTTGTGGGAGACGTATTAACTTGTTTAGTGCATTTTATCTTTTGTTATTTAGATTACTTAGTTTAATTTAATTAATAAAACAACTCAATTTGATTTAATTGAATTTGCTCCATAAGAATTGCTATAGCAACTCTAATAGCATCAGTCCCTGTGGAGACGATACTCGAATATTTATTACTTCATTACTTGTTGTGTACACTTGCGCACTAATACTTATATATTAAGAAATTTACCAACACAAACATATTTTGAAAATCTTATTATCTTCACGACACACAATGCATTTTATACACGTAACTTGAGGGGAAAAAAAGAAAAAAATATTAAATAACACACGAAACAATTTCCATATCCTAAAAACCCTTATTACAGAAGCCTATAGCTGGAAATGACCAACTTATATTTATCACAGAAGTACGTAATTAGTACCCACATATGACTATTGATTATAACAAATTTTTTTTTTTCTTTTGGTACAGAATGGAAGTTCATCAAATTAGATGTCGTAGTAGGCTTTCATCATTTTGCGTTCACTTTTTTTTTTGTTACTACTTGACAGATAGAATTGGAGGAGTCCAGCCTGATCAAATGGCTTATATTGTAACAGATATTCATCATCAACTAGCTCTTCTGGCATCTATATCACCCCACTTAGGAATGAAAATAAGCCAAGTGCATATCTCACTTCTGGCCCATCTATTGGAGAATTTGAAGGATAAAATATAAATTTTATTAAAGAAAGCTCAAGAACACTATATGAACAATTCACACACTCTCATAAATCATTCTTAAAAGCTTTATTTTGCTTCTTATTCTTTCTTTTTCTCAAATTTGATACATACAACACAAATGGCATAGGTATTTATAGTAAATGAAACATAAACACAATCATAATAGTACACATCACCTAATACGTTCCACCAAGATTTCATCATAGCACCAAATATATTCGACTCATCTAACATGCTCTAAAGGAATCCTTTAATGGCATCGAAAGTGTAAAGCTAATCTCTACTCAATTAGATGCTTCATGGACATAACATTGTATGACCATGATGATGGAGCATAATGATGAAGGGCCATGTACATCTCAACACTTCATTCCACTTAAATGAATTATTTGTGTAAAACAAGTTTATTGTTTTCAACACTCCCCTTTAAACTTGTTTTACGACAGTAAGTATATTTTTGAATTTAATAAAATCTTCTAGCTTGAGTGGTTTGGTGAAGATATCAGTCTCTTGACCTTTTGACATCACATGATCAACTTGTACATCCTTTCTTGTGATACATTCTCTTATATAATGATAGCAAATGTCAATATGTTTACTTCGATCATGGAAAATTGGATTCTTAAATAGAGCAATTGCTTAATTGTTATTGACACAAATCTTGGTTAGTTTTACTTACAGCAAACTCAACTCCTTCAACAAATTCCTTAGCCAAATTGCACGGTAAACACATGATGTGACAACTATATACTTTGCTTTATAGGTGGAAAGTGTGACAATTGATTGCTTCTTTGACATTCATATAAAAGTATTGTCCTTTATAAAGAGCAAAAATCTTTTGGTGCTCTTTCAATCATTTATATCTTCACCCCAATCAATATTGCTATCTCCAATAAGCTTGTAGTCAATAGAGAATGAATATAACAAGTCAAAATCAATTGTACCTTTGATATAGCAAAGGATTCTTTTTGCAACCTTAAAATGAGTGGTCTTTGGATTCTCTATCTATTGACTCACAAGTACAACAACATAAAGGATGTTAGGTCTCGTCCATGTTAAGTAATGCAGACTTCCAACAAGGCTTTTGAAAAAAGTTGAATATATTTTTTCTCCTTCATCATACTTGGATAGCTTGACTTTGTATTTCAATGTGTGCTTATTGGATTACAATCATTCATCTTGAACTTTTGAGTATCTCCCTTGTATAATTTTCTTGTGAAATGAAAATGCCATCTTCTTCTTACTTGACTTGAATGCCCAAGTAGTATACCATCAACCCAATATCAGTTATATTAAATCTTTCGTCGTTACTTTCTTGAACTCTCCAAATAAGTTTGGATTACTTTTAATAAAGATAAGATCATTTATGTACAAGTACACAATTAGAATATCTTCATCTTTGACTTTAACATATAAATATGCTCATAAGGACATTTGGTGAAGCTATTTCTATGAAGTACTTGTCAATTCTGTTGTTCCAAGCTCTTGGAGCTTGCTTTAATCCATAAAGTGCCTTCTTCAACTTTAGAACTTTGTCTTTATGCCCTTTCATTTCATAACCCAACAGTTGTTCAATGTAGACTTCTTCTTCAAGAACTCTATTAAGAAAAGTAGACTTTACATCCAACTAATAAATCTTTCATTTGTTCTAAGTAGCTAAAGAAATAATAAGTCTGATAGTTTTAAGTTGAGCTACAATAGCAAATACCTTTTCATAGTCGATTCCAATCTTTTAACTATGCCTTTTTACAACTAACCTCGCCTTGTGCCTTTCAATTTCTTCTTTGCATTTCTCTTTATTTTGTACACCCATTTGAAACCAATCACCTTGTGACCTTTAAAAAGAGTAGTAAGTTTCTAAGTGTCATTTTTAATAATGGCTTTGATTTCTTCATCCATTGTAATTCTCTATTTCTCATCTTGCACAACTTCTTCAAAGTAGATTGGCTCACAGTCAGCAAAGAGACAAAAAAGAGTGAGATTATCAAGTCTCTCAATTATCTTATAGAGATCTTGAAGATTCTTTATGCATTCTTCGATCTCTTTATTTAAGAAAGATGGTAATGACTTTCTATGTATGGTTAATACTGGTGAGATGGGTAGAGTAGTTGACTTTTGTTGATCTTTTACTTGTTTTATCTATATATGATCATCTTCTTCAATAAGAAAGAAGTTTAAATCATCCACACTAAAGCCAAAATCTCATTCTTCATCCTCATTAAAATTACACATTGACTAAACACCATCTTTCTCTTATTTAGATTGTACAATTCGCATCCTTTGGAATTATTGCCATAGTCGATGAAGATGAACTTCCCACTTCTATCATCCAACTTGGTTCTTCTCTTGTCTAGTATATGTAAATGGGCAATGCTTCTAAAAATTCTTAAATGAGTGATGTTGGGCTTTCTTCCACTCTATGCTTCTTATGGTGTCCTATTCACTAAAGTTAAAATGCCCATATCGAAGATGCCAAATACAGGTTAAGTTTTTGTGATAAGCTTTGAGATACTTTACAACATTATTTTGAATATTTAAAGGAAACATTCTATTCTTTGACATTTTTACCCTTGTAATTAAGTTTTCTTTGTCATCTTTTAGAAAAAGACTATAATCTTTTAAGTGAATATCATAGCCTTTTTCTAAGAGTTGACATAAATTGAGGATATTACTTTTCATATTGGAGACATAGAAAACATTTGAAATTATTTGGTGGCTACCATCTTTTGCATGAAAAAAGAATATTACCCTTGTCCTTCGCTGGCACTTTTGAATCATCTCCAAAAGCTACATTGTCATTCATAGATTCATTTACTTCTATGAACATGCTTCTATTTCTGCTTGTATGATTGCTAGCACCTGTGTCAAGATACCATATATATTCTTGACCTCCACTAATGTCATTGCATGCTAGTAAAAATGTATCATCTTCACTATTCTTCTCTTCTGCATAATTCACTTTTTCATCAATTTTGGTACTTGAAACTTTACATTCTAAAGCATAATGCCCAAACTTTTGACAATTATAGCACTGTACTTGAGATTTATCGTACCTTAATCTTGGATTGCCTCTACCTTATCCTCTGGTTGAGCTTTCTCCTTTTTCACAATTGGAGTTGTTGTTGTTGAAATTCCAGCCTTGTCCATGACCACAACCTCTACCTCGTTCTCTGCCTTTACCTCAAACATTGTCTTCTATTGTTGTTAGTGCTTTCTTCTTATTCTTTGGATTAATTTCCATCTCAAAGCGTTGTTCTTCAATGCTATATTTTTTTTCTTAATAGGCTTGTAACCTTCTTTAAAGTTACTCGGTTGTCATAGACTTGAAAACTTTTGTTTCCTTAATTGTCACAACAATATGATCAAACTTCGAGTCTACTAATCGAAATATCTTTTCAATGATCCTTACCTCTTTTAACTACTCACTATTTCTTTTTAATTCATTAAAAATAGACACAATTTGAGTAAAATAGTTAGAAATCGACATGGATGCCTTCATGTGCAAGGACTCAAATTCTTTTTATAATGTTTGGAGGTGAACCTTATTAACTTGTTCCGCTCTTTTGTAAAAGGTCTGTAGCTTCACGCATGCTTCCTTTGAAGAGATTGCGTTAGCAATCTTTTCAAAAGCATCTTCATCTAATGATTGAAAGATGAGATACTTTTCTTTATTCTCTTTCTATTTTAAATCTTTCAAATTCTCTTTTTGCTTCACTATTAAAATAGCTTCATTTTCTAGTATAGTAAAACCTTTCTCCACGACTTCCTATACATCATATGCACCCAATAGAGCCTTCATTTTGATACTCCAATTGTCAAACTTGCTTCTTTTTATTTGTGAAACTTGGAATGATATCATGTCATAATTTTTCATAATTCACAAATTGAGTGAGAATTTAGAGATTCTGAATGCACAGATGGATTCAGAACGTTGAAAAACCTTCAGAGGGACTCAAACAAAAAATTCAAATTTCAGTCCACGATCAATGGTCAACAATCTGTCAATGATCGATCAATAGTCAACAGTCGGCTCATCTCACTTGACTCGGCTTGATCAGGCTCGGCTTAACTCGGTTTGGCTTGGTTCAATACAGTCCAACTCAGTTTAGATTGGTTTAACTTGGTGAGTCAACTTAGTTTTGGGACACCAAATTTTTAGTGGTGATTGCGGACATGTTTGGACTCCGATTGAGCTATATTTTACAACGTGATGTTCCTCTCGTCAAGCTCTTCTATTTGATATGCTACATTGTTATCTAGAACACCGATTACTAGATCTCATACCACTTTGTTGGAGAATTTGAAGGATAAAATATAAATTTTATTAAAGAAAGCTCAAGAACATTATAAGAACAGTCCACACACTCTCACAAATCTCTCTCAAAATCTCTGTTTAGTTTCTTCTTCTTTCTTTTTCTTAGACTTGATACATACAACACAAATGGCATAGGTATTTATAGTGAATGAAACACAAACATAATCATAATAATATAGGTCACCTAACATGTTCCACCAAGCTTTCATCATAGCAACAAACATATTCCATTCACCTAATATGATCGAAAGGAATCCTTTAATGGCATCGAAAGTGTAAAGCTAGTCTCTACTCAATTAAATGCTTCCTAGACGTAACATTGTAGGACCATGATGATGGAGCACAATGATGAAGGGTCATGTACAACTCAACACCTCATTCCACTTAAATAAATTATTTGTGTAAAACAAGTTTATTGTTTTCAACACCATCCACAATCACTCGATGGTAAAAGATTTTATCCTGTCATTGCTCTAAGCCTACGCCAATCTAAAACATTGTGTTAAAAAAAAAATTAATGAATTGTTGGAATTATATATACAGTTACAATTTTGTTGGTAGGGGTGGGCAAATTAAGATTAAATTGAATTTTTTAGTTCCATAGAATTTGAATATAAGTGGCCCATTAAAGAAAACTTCTTATTAGAAATCTATGGGATCATATATACAAACGGAAGAATAACATTTTGGTTATATATACATAAGTGAGCATGACGAGGATTCCAGTAGTATTTGATTTTAATGTCAAAATCTACCGAAAAGCGGGGGGCAGCCAGTGGCCGGTAGTAATTTAACGATAGTCTACAGCTGTTGGATGTTATTTAAATACTTTTACTTAATAAATAAATAAAATAAAATAAATAATTACATTAAAATTAAAAAAAAAATGTGGCCAGACCTGTGTGGGGTGTGGTGGCGGGCGAGCCGCTGTGAGCCCCCCAAAGCTCATCAAATAGAACCAACTTGTGCATGTCGATGTGTTCAGAATGCAACTAAATTCGTACAGCCCAAACGCCCTAAACATGCGCCCCAAAACATTACCCTGTAGGTGCAGAATGTTTCATCGTCAATTTTATGAAGAAAATTATGCTTTCCTTTTCCCTTTTCTTTTTCTTTTTTTTAAACTACAACTGTATATGTACAAAAAAAGAAAAGAAAAAAATTAACACGAAGATAGAACACCCTTATTAGAAAATGAAAAACTTCTTGCACAAGATCTTTTTTTTTTGTGCCTTTGTATTAATTTACTACAAATATTTTTATATTAATAATGCTATGTGTACTAAAGTAGTACAAAATGTAGTTTAGAAGATAGAAAAGATTGAAAAAAAAATTCTTATCTTCTAGTAAACCTTTTTCCTTTTTAACCTTGTTAATTTTTTTTTTATCTTCTAGGGATGACGTACTACTTTTTATACATATCACAGTTATTTGCAATATTTATAGTATTTATATACTACAATATAGAGTATACTATGATACGTTTACTTATTGGATTGGAAAATAGGAATAATTCCCTTTTTAATTGATAGTATTTATTTGCTAAAAGTAAAAAGGAACAGAAATAGATTTTAGGTGAGGTCCACAAAATTGAGAATGAGAAATGAGAATCTCATTCCTATGGGGAGGCCGAATGAAAATTAGTGAATGGAAATGTGGAATGAATGACATTTTTACCCTTAAACAAAATGAAAATTTCCCTTTTTACTCCATTTAAATATTGAATTATTATTATTATTATTTATTGTTATTATAATAAATAAAATCATTATAATAATTATTAATATTCTAATACTAATTGTCATTATTTTATTATATAATTATATTAAATGGTAATAGTATTTGTAGTAAAAATATTTAATCTTTATTTTTTTAGTGAAAAATACATAATTGTAACTAGGATATTTTAGTAGCTTATAACAATCCATTTTAATTAAAAGATAAAGTAAACACATCAATGGAAATAAAATGCATTTCAATTTTGATTCTCGCACTTCAAATAAACAACTAATTTTGATACTCAATTCTTATTTCAATTTTAATCCATTCAAATCTCAACTCATTCCAATTCTAATTCTAGAGAAGTGACGGTACCATGAAAATATAGTACATGCACTGAAGGAATGTTTGGTAGTATTACTAATTCATGGGATTGGATTATTTTTTGTCCAATCCGATGTTTAGACAATAATAGGATAGGATAAAAATAAAATTATTTATGGTTGAACATACCTTGGACCCACCATAAAGTGACCCAACATATCCTATGGGAGTATAAAATAATTGTATTAAAGTTATTTAATTGTTTTTAATTATAAATTAATTTTTTTAATAATTGAAATAAAAATCAATTAGTTTTATTAATGATATTAATGATAAATAATAAATTAATTTTGATATTGTGTTTTAATTAATAATAACATGGAAAAATCTTTTGTAGTGAAAAAATGTATATTATTAGATATAAAAATTATTTAAATATTTATTAATTAAATTTAAGTTGTTTTTGAAATACTTAATTAATTTTTTGAACTAATTTATTTTAATTAATAATTATTTTTATTATCTATAAATAAAAATTTGGGAAAATTATCTCTGTATCACACTATTTTGTCATATGTACATATAATTATCACAAAATTTTAACATGTTTCTTGCATCATTTTTATTTCTGAACTTGTATCAATGAACCACTTTAACAATAAAATAATTATTTTATATCTAAATAAATTAGAAGACTATTTTATCCTATAAAATTTTTAAAAATAAAAAAATTATAATTACCATTTAATTAATTGATAGAATATTATTTTTTTTATTATTGTTGACCTCAAAGACATGTAATACTCATCTCAAATATTTTTCCTTTTTTGTGTTTTTTCTTAATCATATGATCACAATTATCAAACAATTTCTAGTGTTTAAATTAATCACCAAAATCATAATAGTCTAACCCAACTTTGAACATTAAAAAATTATAATTACAAAAATTATAGTTTAAAAATTATAATTATAGAAATTAACATCTTGGATTTAAATATTTATTTGTTTTATTAAATTCAAAGTTATTTTTGTAATCATAATTTTTTTCATTTTAAAAAATTTCACAAGATAAAATGGTCTTTTAATTCATTTAGGGGTGAAATAACCATTTTATTTAAATTCTTAGTGTCAACTAGTTGATTGGTACAGGTTTAGAAACAAAGGTGGTGCAAAAAACATGCTAAAAACTTATGGTGATTCGACATGCATATAACAAAACAAACATTGGTGCAGAGATAATTTACCAAAAATTTATAATCCTATCAATCCTATATTGTACCAAACAAAAGATAAACTATTACTAAATATAATCCTATCTAATCCAACATTTCTAAATATAATCTTATCTAATCTAATCCTTTGATATCCTATCATAATTAATTCAATCCTATTTTGCATGCCAAAAATTTGTGTATTAGCTTAGAAATATGTTTCACTAATATTTGGAGAGATATCTACCTTTTTTTTTATTATTATTATTATAGAGATTTTGACAGAGGCTGTCTATTTTGCCACTTGTGAGATTGTAGGCTCCCGTCCGCTGGCATTATCATATGTCACAATTATCGGACTAGATGAATATAGATATTTCTTCACAACAAGGCTGGAGTACTCGATCACAAAACAAGTTTAGCACTGTTTTTTTGCCAACCTTGAAAACACAAATTTTGGCTTATTCCTGTTTGGATGTAAATGGGGCAGAGATTAAACTCGTCTCCTCCCAAAATCGACTATACTTAATTCTTATGTCCTTATGTGTGATGCATGTTATTTGTGTTGATATTTGATATATAGACAGCAGGCGACATTCATTTTCATGCTTGCCTACATACAAAGCAAGAGAGGGAAATTATAATTCAATTTTCTAAAGAAAAAGGGCCATAGCTACAATTTTAATAAAGTACAGAAAATTCAAAAATACAATTTAAGACGGATTTACGGTATTGTAAATCAATTTGCAATATTATAAAAATCTATTTATGACATCATAAATTCGTTCTGAACTTTAAATCATATATATATATATATATATATATTCTTTCTCTAATGTAAATACCTTATTTCTTTTCATGCAGACACGTTTTTAACTCATAGGGTTTAATAGAGTTGGATTTTATTTCTATTAAACATGCGACTTAAAAAGTGTCTACATTTAAAAAAATGAAAACACGCACTCACACCTATGCCTGGTTCAAGGAACATAAATTTAAACATGAGAAAAATATAATTTTCTAACAATTAGATTAGAAAAGATTGATGATTCAAGATTAGATGATATGATTATTAATTTCATTATTTTTTTTCTATCCACTGTATTTAATGTTTAATATTTTTCTCTTTCTCCTGTCTCATCTCTTTAATCTATCTCTATTCTCTCTCATATTTTTATTATTTTTTTCCGCTGTTCTCTGCTTTTTATTCCTTACTCTATCTCTAATTTTGGTGTATGATAACTATTTTGATACTTCGATCAAAACCCATTAGTCAAAAGATTAAAAATAAAATAAAAATCCGGAATATTTTACCCAACTATTAATTTAAACCAACAAACAAATTAAAAACAGTTGCTTAGTCGATTTCCTGAATCTTAGGGCCGACACCACTACCACCAGCGGGAACATCTTCATCCAATGCACCACCCCTGTCACCTCCAACGCCCTGGTACGTCTTTGAAATGAAGGGGTTCCAGATAATGGTATGCTTACTTAGTTTGAATACTTAATTTGTATCTTAATTGATGTGACAAATGATGTACTACTATTTGATTAGCTTGAGTGATAATTAATTATTTACGCTTATCATTTTTAATGTAGGGTAGAAAAAGCTAATCTTTTCAGTCTGATTGCACAATTGTCAAAATGAGTTTTAAATTAGTGTTTTTTAGTGTCTTACCTTTTCAAGATTTGAATATGGGTGGCCAATAAAATAAAACTACTTGAAAGCTATAACAGAGTCTTTAAACCTAATATATCACACTACTCACGCATATATATATATAGTTCCTTTCTAATAAGACTGTACTCACTTTATAGTAAACAACAATATCACATGATACTGTCTAATTAATCCACAACTTTAACATTATTCTCAAAGAATCACATAATTCTAACTTGTATATGGGTACTCAACATGTCATGAGGGCGCTTTTATTCGCTAGATGATTAAACATTGGTGTTTGAAATATTTATTGCAAATACAATCAGTATTTATATATCATTTAAGACGTTTGCATTATCCTATTAATTTTTCCTCATGCAATCAGATCATCTGCATTCGCAAAATCCTATACGGCAAGTAATTAAGATTGTATATAGCGCTCTCATTTTTTATTTTTCATTCCCTTGTTATGTTATCATTAGTTTTCTTTCTCAGTTTACATTTTCAGACTCACGCTTTCATTATATAAATACTCTACAAACCATAACATGTTTTTCATGTTATCATCCTACGTTTGCTTATAGAAACTACTATATATCCAGCACAAATACTGGTAAGTTTTTGTTTTCTATAATTGAAAAGGTAAATTTGACAAAGATTGAAATAGATATACATTAGATCACATATTAGCATAATTTTTTTAATTTAGATATTTTTAGTCTCTCTCCATTTTTTTATTAAGATTTGATCACTACTAGCCAGTTAAATAATATTACCTGAAAATCACTTAATCAAGCCTTGGAATATATTGGATCACACACACAGTCCCCTTCTACTAATAAGATATTCCTTACTTCAATTGCCAATAGTTCTCACTTTATGATGATCAACAATGCTACGTGACACTATCTAAGTAATCCATAATTTTAATGCTATTCATAAAATTTTTATCATGTGTTTAGGTACTCACCGTATAGTAGATACCCGTATCCACTAAAAACAAATAAACCTTAGTTCCAAGATATAATATCTTCTACCAAGATATTTACTGAAGAAGTAAAAGCCCTTTTGCAAGAAGCTATTCAAGAACAAAAGGAATATTTTCTACGTTAAGAACAATTATAAATAAAAAACCACTCTTATTCTTACTTTATAATACTTAACAATATTTTAAAAAATAATATATAAGTAATTAAATATTTGAATAATTATTCAATATTTTACTCTATTTATTGTTTCAAATTAAAATTTATTAATATAATAATAATTTATTTATTATTAATAATAATAATCGAATAAGAATATATTATTATGTAATAGAATATGTGGAAATTGCAAAAAATTGTGTCCAATAAAATTTGAACCTATACCAAAAGTTTAGAAGACCTTTGTCCTATCTATTAGATAATAGATGCCTTTCATTCCCATTCCTATTTTTTTTTCACATTTTTCTATCCTATCTCTTCTTAGGAAAGCATAAAAATATGTGAATTCTCCTCTATACATACATACATACATACATACATACTAACTGTATTGGTCTTTCATATACTTATCACAAATAAGATCAGTTTTTATTGTTTAAGATTTTCCTTATTCCCAATATCCTATATGGCAAGTACAGTTGTGTATAGCATTCTCATTCCTTAACTTTCATACACGTGTTATTTGATCGTTAATTTTCTTTCTCGATGTACTTTTCAGACTCAGTCGCCCTCACCATATAAATACTGCACAAACCATCACATGTTTCTCATCTTATCATCCTACGTTTGCTCGTAGAAACTACTACATGTCCAGCATTAATACCAGTAAGATTTTTTGGCTTGATCTTAACATCAAACAAAATCACAATCCTTTCAATCTCATCATGTCATGAACACTATCGGATGCTTTTAGAGGCAAACCTCTCAACCTCCAACACAAACACCTCGACTAAAGAATTACCCGACCTGTACACACGGACAGAACCTGATGGGTATCCCGCCGGCCAATCCTTGGCCTCAGAATCCTTGCTGATTATCGATCTCGATGGCCCTAATGCCGTTAACGTTCACCTCATTGGCCATGCATGCAAAACTGGGGGCGTTTTTCAAGTCATGAATCATGGCTGAAGTGATTGAAACTTTGAGTTATCATTTATTAAAATATTTATGTATTTATTTTGTATTTGATTCATTCATCTTCGTTATAATATAATATTTAGCAATTTATTTCTTCATTTATCTTTTATGAGGCTATCAAATTATTTATTAAATACAAATAAAAGTGCTATATAGCGCATGTAGTTGGACCCATGCCAGTTAGTTCATTAATGCAACAGTCAAATATACGTGGGTCCTAAAGGGAACAAATAATAGATATCTGAGAAATGATAATATGGCTTGTTTCACGAGTGAGAGTGAGAGGATGGGTCTGAGTCACCAATCCACGTTTAGTTGAGTATAAGTCCTCAAATATTTATGAAAGTAATGGTTTAATTGTATACATCTGAAATAATCTGATTGTAATTCAGCATTAAAAAAATGGCTTCTTTTACTTTTGCTTGCAAATGATAAAGATTCGTTTCTTATCATTGTGTTTGTTTCTTAAAATTAGCTAATTTTACATATTTTCCTTCTTGTAAAACCAAAAATAATAAATTCAAAATGGTCCATGTGCTCTTGTCCTCAACAAAGTAAAAGGTTTTGTGAAATTCAACAAGAATATCATTGTCAGTAAAAAGTTTGCATACACTCAAAAGGATTTTAGTAATTGTAGGAACATGTAAGATATTGTTGAGGTAAATATGCGCTTCGGAGAGTGTGTTTAGCATAGCATAACTAGCATGTTGAATATCTAATCTCATACCATTACCTATATGCAACTTATCTATCCTAATATAAGTAGAATAAAATGTGAAAATGCCTGCATCTTTAGCCATATGATTGGTTGCTCCTAAATTAATGTAGTAGGCTGGATCAGCAACTATTCTATAGTCAGCCAATAAAGCTAAAGGAGCAGAAAATCTAGTGTGAGAGTCAACTTTACTTGAAGATGTATTAAGTGTACCAAATCCACCATTATTGTAACATGGTGATCCTTGAAGTGTTGTAAAGCCTTGAGGATACAAAAAGCTAGGATTCTAATATGCAACATTGCCTTGAAAAAAAAATTCATATTGTCTAGGACAACCAAAAGCTGCACCAGGACTAAAACTAGCAGACCATTGTTTAAACCAGAACTTCTGCCATAGTTATTTTGTGAGAGACTTGAAAACCGTGGCCTAAAGCCTTTAAGCCTAAAACCACCTCTTCATTACCTAGAAATAAGCCCTAATTGAACCTATTTCTGCATTTGAAAGCTCCGTGACCAGGAATGAAACAAATTTGACAAAAGAGTTCTTTATCATTATTAAATCTATTTTCATTGTTATTAAATCCACCAAAATTACCACTATTGAAACTTCTTTGATTGTTGTTATTAAAATTGTTAGATAGCACTAACAAAATAGAAATGTAATGTTATTGAGTTTGCTTGATAGAGAAAACTAAGTTTTTGAATAATGATAAATCTTATTGAAAGTCTAAATAAATAAAACTAGGGCTTTGAGACCCTTTTATAACAAGCCTAAATATTGTGAACTTACCAAGATAGACAAATCCAAAATATTATATGATAATTAAATTTTCCTAGTCAAAATAAAAAAAGAAAAATAAACGACACTCAAGTCCGAGTTCTAGAAAAAAGGATAAAAATTCTAGAAGAACGAGGAAAAATAGGAAAAAAAATCTTAAAACACAAAAATAACTAGGAAAGAAGTAAAATTTTTGGCTTAATCATGAGGTAGAACAATGTAGACAACTTTACATTTTGTTCATCTCATTGTAAGCTTGGAAACGATATATTATACATAGAAAATGGACACCTATAACCCAAGTTATGGCCTACGAAAGATACCAGGCTCGCGACACTCAACACCCTACATCAATCTTCGAAAAGAACTCGTCCTTAAGTCTGGCTCATACAATTCCTCATCATTTGGATGATACATGAAAAAATTAGCTACATTGAAAGTGTGAGAGATGTTCTAATTATCCAATAATTCAAACATATAAGTATTATCATTGATCTTCCGTACCACTCGAAATAGTCTATATTTGTGCTTCTGTAATTTAGTGCGAATGCTAGGAAAAAGACTCTGGTGCAAAAATGCCATCACCAAGTCACCTTTTGAAAACACTTTCTTTTGATAGAGCTTGTTTGCTTTAGCCTTGTATTTAGCATTGGTAGTTTCTAAATGAGCTCATACCTCAGCAAAAATCTTCAAAGCCTTTTCTGCCACATCATCTGTCGCCTTAGTTTCTCCAGTTGCAGCTATTATTGGCATCACGGCTAAATCACACACACGACGAGCGAGGACAAGTATATAAAATCTCAAAAGGGGTGTTGCCAGTAGAATGATTCACCATGCTATTGTAAGAAAACTCAACTTGAGGTAATGCAGCTTTCTAGTTTCGTTGCTTGTCATCACAAACACAGTGCAACATGTTGCCTAAAGTTCGATTGACTGCTTCTGCCTATCCATTTTTCTGTAGATGGAAAAGACTATTGAACTGCAACTGTTTACTAAACTCATCCTAGAGATGACACCAGAACTTGTTGATGAACTTCACATTCCTATTAGAAGTCACAGACTTTAGAACACCATGCAAATGCACTAACTTTTAAAAAGACAAATTGATGTAGGGCGGAAGCGTTACTAGATTTCGTTCTAGTGTACATTCTTAACACTCAAGAAAGAGAACTCTCACAACGGAGAAAATATCTCAATTGAGAAATATTTAGTATTATTGATAAAAAAAAACTTGTGTTTAGAAACAAGCATAACAAGCCTATTTATATTAGCTAGAATTATCCTACTTCTAATAAAATAATGATTCCTTATAAACAAAGGAATATGACTTAAAAATATAAATTAAATCCTAATTAGTCTAGACTTACAAATATAACCTAAATAAAATAAGATAATCCTAATAAAATACTAAATTTCCAAATATTATAATTCTTAATAAATTCTAATTTATTTTATCTAATATGCTTTCTACATCAGTCTCTCCTTCTTCGAAAAACTCGTCCTCGAGTTTTGTTGAAAATAAAGACAATCTGGGGGATGAAACTTGTAAAAGAGTAGCAATGAATCTTGAAGCTCAAACTCATAATCTTTTATATCAATCTTCCTTGAAACTTTAAATACTCCATACTTTATCTTCTTCTTGTTTCTAAATATGGCTCTTCTAAAAGCTTTAGGGACAAGATTAATTTGATGCTGAATATCCCTCATAGCAGATAACTTGTTAGGATGTTCTTTAATCACGACATCTTGAAATTCTGAAAGTAATGGCTGAACTTATTCAGGAACTGATTCTGGTTCAGCTCCCTTTTTTGGCACTAAAAGATAAGTTCTTTTAACTTTTGACTTTATTGGTGCCAAGATAATCTTCATGTTGTCTTTATAAAACCTGTATGTATTATCTTTCCCATAATGTACTGTATTAAGATCAAATTACCAAGGTCTTCCACGTAGCATATGGCAAGCATTCATGTCGATAACATCGCATATTACTTCATCCTTGTACTTTTTGATAGAAAAGGAAATACGACATTGCTCAATAACTTTAGTTTCTCCAACATCTTTTATCCATCCAATGTGATAAAGAGAAGGATGTTTGTGAGTTTTAAGTTGTAGTTGGTCCACCATAGTTTTCAAGACTATATTCTTACTACACCACTGTCAATAATTAGATCGCATACCTTCTTGTTAACTGTGCACATTATTTTAAAAATGCTATGTCTCTAAGTGTCTTCTTTCTTTTTTGGTGTGTACAACAAACGTTGTGTTACTAGTGATACTCATGTGTCTGGGTATGTCCACTCTCCCTCTCCCTCTCTCTCTCCCCCTCCCTCTTCCTCTATGTCATCATTGTTTTCATATGGTTCATCCTTGGGCTCTTAATTGTCCTCTGCATGAGTTGTCAAATTAACTGTTTGACGTCTTCGTTCTGGACATTGGTTTGATGTATGACCTGGTTTCGAACAACGAAAACATTTGTCGCCTCGAGGAACTATATAAGGATTGTTATTACTTCATAGATCTTTTATTTGCCGTATGTTTTGCCCATTTTGATTTTGTATTTGCCTTCCAAAATTTTCTATATGAGCTTTTTCGTTATTAATCTCGTACCTCTGCTCTTATTATTGAACAGGAATGATTGAGCGTGAGGTGGTTTGATTACGAGCCTTTCGTTTCTCAAGTTGCATTTCAATCTTTTTGGCTAGTTGAATGGCGTTTTGCAACGTGTGTACTATTTGTAACACAACTTGATCTTCTATTTCAAGATGTAAACCATCTAAGAATCAACCAACTATTTGGGCTTCTATCTCGCGGAGGTTATTTCGTTCCATAAGCCTTTAAAATTCAAGGGCATATTCTTCTACCGTTTTGGCTCCTTGACAACAGTTGTTGTACTTATAAAACAAGGTTTGTACATAGTCAAGAGGTAACAATCATTCTCATAACAAGTGATGCATGCGACGCCATGTCTTGACCTTGCCTTTTCCTTGCAGTACATGAGAAGTTTGTAGATTGTCCTACCAAATTGCGGCAGTGCTTTTGAGTTTATAGGCTATTACCTTAACCTTCTTTGATTTTGAAAAATCCATTATTTCAAAGAATCGTTCAACGTCGGATAGCCAATCAAGAAAGTCTTCAATGCCTAGTTGTTCATTGAATGATAGAAGGTCAATTCTGATGCGATAGTCACTCTAATCTATTTCTTATTGCGTTTCCTCTATCTCTTCTTCATCTGAATTGTCGGAACTTGGAAAAAATGGAGTAACTTTTGTATTCCTACTAGGGCTACCTATTTCTTTTGTCCTATTGGTTTTCTTTTGTTCACCAAAATTATTTCCCAAATCAATAATGTCAGTACCATTGGCTTCTTGATTACTCCTTTAGGCGAGCTTAATCTCCTTCAATTCTTATCTCACGTCACATAATGATTCTTCCATCGCCATAATATAAGCTTGTATTGATTGTAGAGCTGCCATTGTTTCGTGCCATGATTCTGCTGAATGAGTTTGGGATTGTTCAAGTCACTCTATCCCCTTTGTAATTCGAATTTTCAAATGAAGTACTGCTTTCTTTAGAAACCATTTTGTTTTGGATTTTTTTTTATTTTTTTGGGTTTTTTTGAAAAAAAGTAGAAAACTATAAGGGAATACTGTAATTAAGGAAAAGTAATAAGGTAGAATTGAAAATAAGTAAAAAATTTTTGTTACCGGCGATGGTGATCGGAAAATCGGACAAGGATAGGTGGATGTAAAAGATTTGAGGTCGGTGAGTGCGATGGTGGTGGCGGTTTGACTGAAATCGTTGTGATTTGGTCAGAAAATTGAATCTAAGTTGCGGTTTGAGGTTATTTCAATTTGCGGTGAACGGAGCTATGGTTGGTAGCGGGTGTGGGTTCAAAAGAAGGGGATGAGGATTCTAAACGGATTAGAGGTGGTGGAGGTCTGTGATTCGCGGTGGAGAGCCACGAATTGAGTGGCGGGTGCCCAGCTGTTTCGTGCATTTTCGGCTGCTTACAGTGGCTTCTCGGTGATGAGGTGTGCCGGATTTTGATCCCCAGCTTCTTCTGATTCCTTTGGTAGCGGTGATCGACGGAAATGATGAAGAAGTGGTGGTGATGGCAGCCGTGCGCGGTGGCGTGCGGGTGGCTGCTAGTTTTATAGCTTTTTTTTTTTTTCTGATTTCCTTTAATTTATGAAATTAATAGATGATGGAGGGAGGATTTGTGTATGGAGGGCGGATGATGGTCATGAACGCTCTGCCTGGTACAGAGTAAAGCTCTGATACCACTTGACGTAGCGCGAAAGCATTACTAAATTTCGTTCTAGCGTACGTTCTTGACACTAAAAAAGAGAACTCTCACAACGGAGAAAATATCTCAATTGAGAAATATTTAGTAGTACTGATAAAAAAAATTGTGTTTAGAAACAAGCATAACAAGCCTATTTATATTAGCTAGAATTATCCTACTCCTAATAAAATTATGATTCCTTATAAACAAAGGAATATGACTTAAAAATATAAATTAAATCCTAATTAGACTAGACTTACAAATATAACCCAAATAAAATAAGATAATCCTAATAAAATACCAAATTCTCAAATATTATAATTCCTAATAAATTTTAATTTATTTTATCTAATCTGCTTCCTATATCACAAATACACTGTTGAAACATCTTCGATCTTTTTACAAGTAATAAAGTGTGCCATCTTTAAACCAATGTAGAGTCTCGACCCATTTTTATGCATCAAAAGAAACTCGTCCTCAAGTTTGAATACCATCTAGAGGATGAAACTTGCAGTACGACACCAAATCATCTTGTAATTTGAACTTATTCTCTTTCTTATCAATTGTTCTTAAAACTTTAAAGAATCCATACTTCATCAACTTCTTTTACTTGTAAATTCTTCGAGAGAATGATGACTTCTAAGAATGAACAATGATCAAATAACTCATTTCCTTCCTAATTGTCACTTAATGCGCTCTTCAACAAATTTCACCTTTCCCATAAAATTTTCATCAAGCACAATCTTTATGTCTTTAATACGAATAGGTAGAACTAGTTCGATCATTCCATCTTCTTCAACTTGATTTCACTACACAACCTCAAACATATTGTTAGGTTCAAAGCAGAAATGAAGAGTAGGTTGTTCTTCTTCTTTGAAAATCCTAAAGAGATAAAAAATCTCATCATTTCAACACTTGTCTTGTCCTCCAAGGAAACATCATGCTCATTGTTGCATAAATTGTTAGATTGAAACTTTAAATCAATAATTTCTTTTACAACATTAGGTACATATTCGACATATAGAGAGGCATAAACTTCTTTCATTTATAAGTCTTTCATTTCATGTTGCTAATTTGTAATATTAGGTTGTTGACTTATGATAAGATTAAAGATCTCAAATGGTGTCGAAAATGAGGTTGTCTTAATTGCTCTAATGCCTGGCTTCTTTCTCTTCTGATTTGTAATAAAATTAGTGATTTAATTTGCTTCACTAAAAGAATTCTATACTGGAAGGTGCATATAGTGTATGTAGTGATCCTATCTTTAGTATATAAAATGAGCCCTTCACAAATCTTGTAATTGTATTCTCTTTGGGTTTATAATAATATTTGCATCTATAAAATTGTTCAAACTTAAAAGCATAATAAAAAATTAATCTTGTACCTTGTCGTACCAAACAATAATTAAGAAGGAAAAATTCATATTGCAAAACACACTTCATACTATTCCATGATTGAATCTTGCATTTACCTTAGTCAAGTTGGGAAATTTGTAACCCATCCCACTATTTTTAAACACTTATGCTTAATCTACTAGCAACAAACAATGCTTGCTCTTCTTTAAGAGTGTGCCAAAATATATATCAGTGCTCAATCTTGTCTAACTAATCAAGAAATTTATTTAGATGAGTGTACATAAATAATTCTGGTACATGATAAATAAGAGGACAAAGATGGTAGTTCGCCACTTATTGTCAAGTTTCCACAAAATGGAAAAATTATAAATAATGCTCAACTCTTGGGTTGGGTGTGGCCATGATTCAGAGTAAAGATGGTAAGAAATGGTGGTTTTAAAAGAGTTGGGGGCTAAACTAAAAATTAAATAAAAGTACTAGGTGAAATGGTAATTAAGTAAAAGTTTAAGTTTCCCATGACGATGATTGAAAAATTGGACAAGGATGGATGGATCTGGAAGATTTGATAGTTAAGAACACGGTGGTAGCCGTGGATTTGCCAGATTCGCAACGATTTGGCTGGAAAATTGATTTTCATTGGTGACGGCATATGAATATTTAACTTTCGGTTTATGGCAGTTTTATGGTTACAGACGGTTGGGTTTATGGTTGCCAATTGCTGGGGATTATGGTGGTTGTATAAATTGATGGCAAAGGGAGATGATTCGATAACGACGCATGTGTGTAGAACTCATAGGTTGGCGTTTTGTGCAGTGGCTGAGGGTGGCAATCCAAAGCTGAAGTTGGCCAGTTTTTGGGCAGCAAAGGCCAGTGAGTTTTGTAAGGATTTGGCTAGCAGCAATCACGACTGAATAGTGGTGGATTGAGTGGTAAAGCTTGCGAGTTTGGATGATTTTCAAAGTGGTTGCAGGCAGCGATGGATTGGGTTTGGTTGGCGGTAGCTGAAGACTTTGGTGATTGTGATGGCCGACGGTAAATGGTTGGTGAAAAGGTGGCATCAGTGGTTGCGTGGCGACGACTAAGGTTTTCAATTTTGAATATTTTCTTCTTCTTTTTTATTGGTTTCTTTTAAGTGGTGGATTTGGTATGGATGGATATGAATATCTAGGAAAGCTATATGAATGGCATATAACCACTCTAATACCAACTAATGGAGAAGGGTAGCAGAAGCAAAAATTGATTGGGTAGAAAAATTAGATATCGTTCTAATATTAAACTAAGCCAACGTGATCAGATTATACTATAATCAAAGTACAATTATATCTCATTCTAACCCAAACGACTCAATGAGATTTTTTAATAAAGCTTAAAGTGAGTTCAAATGATGCTATAATCCAAACGACTCTACAAGAGAGATTTTGATAGATAATCCCAGAAGAAATTATAAAAGAGGAGTTTTATTAAATAATTGAATCTATTTATGAAAATAATAACAAGACCTCTCTATTTATAATAGAGAAAACCTACTTCCCTAAGTCAATTGAAAAAGAAAAACTAAATCATAATTATAATATAAATAAAATACTAAATCACATACCAAAATTAACTCTTATTTAAATAAAAAGTCCTAAAATAATAAATATTCTAGAATTCTTAATTAACCTAAATTGACATTCTACATCAAGTAATGTCCTGTCTGAGCAAAATTAGCTGATATATAATGTAATGTTTGATTATGTGTCTTTTCTTTACTCATCTCCATCTATAGTCTCTTGACTAAGCATCAATGAATAAACTTCCTCAATAGTTACATTATCCTTTTCCATTCTAGCAAGTATATTTACAATGAGAGATTCATAGTTCTCATCCAAGCCATAAGCAAAATAAATGATAAAATCATTTGAAAGAAGAGGATTACCATCAATTGCTAGGCTATATGCAAATTTCTTTATCTTATTGAAATAATCACTAACAAAAGTGAAGTATCACAATCAACCGCCATAATAAGCACATTATCCATTATAGAAGATAACATTTAGCTCTGTAGAAGTTTATTAGTTTTCTTCCAATCAATATAGTTAGGATTCTCACATCGGCTTAATCTTTCAGCTCCACTTGAGCTTTCATCTTCAGATCTACATGAATGACCTTCAACTTCAGTAAGAAATCGATCTGGACATTGAGAATCACCATTGATAAAACCTTCAAGGCCACTGGCAATGATCGATGCACGAACTTGAGCTCTCTATATGAGATAGTTTGTTCTATCAAGTTTAACGGGTTGAACAAATGAAAAAGAGATTGAAGACAATGCTAAGTTGCTTGAATTAGTCATGATTGTTTGCTCTAATACCATGTGAGAATTGTAACTAGATGTTTAGGAGCCAAGAAAATCAATGAAAATGAAAATAGAAAGATCTAGAATTTATTGGTATATTTTGTACACACACATTCTAAGCATTTTAAGCTCAATTTACATTAGTCAAGTTGCACTAACAACTTTGCTAACAATAATTACTTTAATTTAGTAACAACCAATCATAGACTACCATATAGCAACTAATTACAACTTAATACACATGCTGAGAATGTACTTGACTCGTTAGATAATTGCTCAGTAGCTCATTTGCTCAGCTTAGCAGCAGCTCACTTGCTTATTATTCATAACATCAGTAAATTGCAATATAAATTATAAAAGAGAGAGAGAGAGAGAGAGAGAGAGAGAGAGAATTTTGATACGTCTGAAGACCATTTCAAATTCTTTTCTAACATTAATTTAAGAGTCAAACAATTAGCACCATTCCAAAATCCTATTAAAACCCGTTTTTTCAATTATATTTCATTGAATACCACAAATACCTTTTTTTCTAAATGATGAATTTTTCAGTTTCTAATAATTTTCTCACTCTTTCTGTCTTAATATTTGTATTCTTTTCTTTAAACTTTCTTTATCATTTAATTTCAAAAGAAAAAATCTAAAAGAAAAAGTAAGAAAAACATTATACTTAGAAAATAATGAATATTTTATGGGTTCAATACAATTTCATCCTACCTATAAATTTTTGGTTCAACAGTTAGTCTAAGAATTCTTAAAAAATTATTTGTAGTGAAATAAAATTTTATTTTATTTATTTTTCCACTGTATTGTATCTTCATTAAGTTGTTGAGTTTATTACAAGAATTTTATTTGGTTTAGAGGATTACTTCTTAAATTCATATTATTTTAATGATAAAAAAATTTATATTCTGCAAGCAAAATAAAATTGAAGAAAAAAAGAAAATATAATGGCTTAGTTTTATTTATATTTGTTTTTAAATGTAATTATAATATAAAAGGCGTTTTGTGAGATTAATGAAGGGATGCCAATAATCTAACTCTTAATATAATTTAAGTATCAGTGTAAAGGCCATTAAATCACTGTACCGCACAAATTAAGGACAGTAATTGACTCAAAGTAGTTAAGTAATGCATATACTCTACACGGTATTGTTGTGATCGAGCAGGGATGTCCAAACACTGCAGTAGGCTTTGGCAGTGCACTCAGCCTTTTGACCTTCTTCTGTTAAATAGTAACGAAGCAATCCAAAGTGTTCGAACGACTTAAATTTCAAGGGATGTTCATCGTCAACCAACTCTTCCGGAATTTGTTTATTCCATCGTTGTATGTAAAGAGTCCACGTGAGTATCTTACCAGCTTGATCCCATTCAGAATCACTCTATGCACAGGAGAATGTATCCTGCCGTTGCTTCGTGCCTAATTATTCAGAAAACGCCCGCAATTCAATAAGCTATATGTTTAATTTGACTAGTTGATTTATTAATACTACTTTTTAAAAAAAATATAAAGTCTGATCTAATTCATTCTACATCGATGCAGTATTAAAAAAAATTAAAAATTAATTATTAATCTGAAGGATAAATGAAATTTTTAGTCATAAAAGCTCCTATCTAGTTTTTTAAAACATATCTTATTATACGGACTGTAGGGTGACAAGAAGATAAGAACCTCCAAAAAGGCCAAGGACTAAGGAGTACTGTGTTGTAGCCTTAAATGAAAAAGATTCAGGAAAGTTGAGGGACATATTTGAAATTTATTTAATTTCTTATATAATTTTATATTTTAGCCCCCTCGGTTTCTATAAGCTGTAATATGGCCTCTTAACTCTGTAATATGGCCTCTTAACTCTGAAGTTTCTTCTTTTTAATTTTTTTTTTATGTGTTACAATTTTAACTCATGAATTTAATGAGTACTTTAAAAAATTAAGATCTTAAGTGGTAAAAATAAGAAACAATAATACAATAAGTAAGGACGTAAGTATCTTCTTCCTCTGAAAAAACATTCATAAATATATATGACGAAATGCTGACCTATTAACAATGCATCGCCTGCCAGAACCATAAAAGTCGGATCATCAAAACCAATCCAATAACTATCTTCGGTTCTTATTTCCAAACCCTTAACTATATTTTGATGAAGTACGGTTATAAAACTCTTTATCTGTATGAACTTCACAGCCCAAATTATTTTCATTCATCTCTAGACATCTATATTTCATAAGTATTAAGTTAATAAGGTTTAATTCTTCTCTGGATTATGGACCACTGAGGGTCACATCGATATGCTAATGTATTTATAAGGTTTTAGTGATGCACTAGCTATCATAATATGAGGACGATAAATAGGAGGATATCTTATATAAAATGAATGTACCAACAGAGTTAGATATGATCATTTGTGGCTGCTGCAAGAGAGAATATATTATCTAATTCTTTACAAGTGGAGTGCGTAGAAATATACACTAAATATAAATATACGGATGTTGGGTTCTAGAAATTAACTGAAAACCATTGTTGTAATTGAAGTAACAATCTCTATGTATGTTTGTGGATAAATTAATTTAAACTGTGATTTGTGACTTTGATTAAACTTGAAGAATTGAATGAGATAATTCAAATATACGGATGGTCTTTGGATTAATTTAAAAATAATATTCTACTAAGAATTTTTTTCTCTTTTTTAAAGCGTATTAATATTCGAATAAAAAAATAAGTTAGACAAAATACTCACATAAATAATGATAAACAACTATAAGTATCACCATCAGTTTAACATATTTAATTACTAGCACGTAAAAAAGAGTTAAATACTCACATAAACTCACTCTCTCTCTCTCTCTCTATATATATATATATATATGTATATATAGTTTTTGTGAACATTTTATCTTTTTATCATTCAGAAATAAATAAATCTATAATTGAAGTGAAATTAATACGAATTTTAGACATAGAACAAACGCTTTACTGCAAATTAATTACCCAACACCCATAGAATATAAGTGGGCGAGAGATGGCATTTTGGAAATGCGGGCTGGAAATATTGGGTCCTCGGAATGGACAACTACGATTGCCAAAAAATATGGGCCTTTTAAATGGAATCACGATTGGACAGCCTGTTATTAAGTACTTTGGGCCAATAACATTTGGGCTTCAAGTTGAGCTCCTAGGCCTTGAAGGCCACTCAAATACCTGTGACAAGCTAGGTGCCCTTAATTAATTAACGAGTAGTGATATTGAACCACTTCAATATCTCCCAGCAGCCCCCAATAATTAATTTATGTCAGTTCTATATTTTCCTTAGATAAAATTACTAAAATGGATATATCTCTTTTCTAATCTCTTTTTCTATAAACTTCCGGTCTTTTAGCCAGTAGATCTTTAGCAATTGGTAGGCTGGCAGAAATGGTGTAATCACATTTGTAAAGGTCGACGGGTTGGCCATTGCTGCAACCATAAAAAGAAGCCTTGCCATCTGTCAACATAAGGAACACCAAACTGATTAACTTTGGACTCATTCTTTGTTGATGACAATCAGCAAGTGCTTTAAGAGATGCTAAATTTTGCTTGGATTAGATTAAAGTTGATGAGCGGAGTTTTGGAGTTAAACAAGTGAAGTGTGTGAAAAATAATAACAAACATAAACTGCGGACCATGTGGGATACATTGAGCTCCTAGGCCTTCAAGGCCACTCAAATTTCTGTGACAAGCTAGGTGCCCTTCATTAATTAAGTACTTCGCTGCCGCTGCCAGAAGGAGTCCAATTGTTGAATGATAGATAGTACCCTGGATCATAGAATAATAATTAGAGCGGTATTATGAACATAGGTTACGTTTGCATATTGAATGTATATATTTCGATTTCAAATCTAACATATATTTTAAATGTGCATGCTAAGTGGTCCACAACCGTAAGGCGATCCTGCTTCTTTCATATATATTAAGCTTCTTTTCATGTTATCAACGAGATATTAATTAATCCACAAAAAGAAGCAGTTATGAATGATTGATTGTCACATATTTCATTAATAACTCCAGACAAGTTGAAAGATATATATTGTTGCTTTTATTTAGGTTTTGATTAATACAATACAAAGGCAAAATTTTTGTTTTGCTGACTCTTTTGTGGTCCTTTGAAATAATGTTCTTTCAGGACCTCAATTAAATTTCAGCAGTGGTATTATTAATTTTAGTCCTCTCCAATCAATCGTCAAAATAAAAATTGTTTTTTCAGATGAGATTTGAATATATTGATTGAAAAAGAAATGTTATCACAACATATACGTCTCATTATCTGATATATCATATTAGTTGAGAGGTCTTTTATAATTTATATAATCAAGGTGCCATTTCATTAAATTGAATAAAAAATAAGAGATGAAAATAACAATATCTTTAGTATTCTTCCCCGTCTCAAGTCCTATGATAGAGAGATGCTACCTAAATATTGCTTGAACAATTTTAATTCAACTTGTACTAAGCATAATTTGTTTATGCTTTACTTGTTTATCATTAGTTTTTATTTGTAATTATCAATATAATTACCCCCTACATGACAAACTTTCATTTTTATCGCCATATATTTTTTACTATGACCTAAATAATATTGAAAGAGATTGATCGAGATGTCACATCCTCATAGAAATTCAGGAAAACAAAATCAGAAACATTATGGTCAGAATCATTACTGAATAGAACCGAAATGTTAATTTATGGTTGAAGTTTTTGACTATGTTGATGAGGAGCACATTATCATCCTAGAAATATGATCTTAAAACTTCTCAACCAAGACCACTGTGATCAATAAATCAAGTGTTTTGTTCATGAATATATGGAAATAGTTATTGCCATTATAATATTTAAAATATGACAAGAACCTCATATTCATTACTGAGATTGATTTGTTTCCATTAAGGTTAAAAATTTGTTGTGTTTTTCATTTTATTAACAAGTGTAATCACTTCATCTATAGAACTTACTAAACTTAAAGGTAATGGTCTAGTAATAGTCTTGATGTAATCTTATTTTAACATTCTCTTTCACTCACATGACTCATTTTAACTTTTCACATGGATATAGTACAAGCAGTCAATTGGATTGGGAACCAATCACTAAACTTTTAGGTCAAACTAGCCTTGATACTATATTGAGTTACTGGTGATAAGTACTTCGGAGATTGATTAGTCTGTAAACAATTGATCTGGCTTAACTAGCTAGCTAGAGGACACAAGGGATGTAAAAGGCGTATACCTAAGAGTTACTATTATTATTTCCCAATATAAGCTTGTCTTGATAAATACATGCATATGTATTGGTGATTGGTTATTAAGAAAATAGATTACAAAAAAAGGATGGAATGTTCAATTTTAATTGTTGGATCCAAGCACTCGTTGCAACTTTTCAATAGGTTAGGAAGCTTAAAAATGGAGTTTTGAAGTTAAGATTGTCGTATTCCTTTGAAAACTAATTGGTACTCAAAAAAATAACACTAAACCATCTAATTTTATCTTTTTGTAATCCTAAAGTAGTTATTGGCCCCTTATAAAGCCAATATTGATCATAATTAAGATATGTATTAAGAGATTTTTCAAAACTTAGGAGGGGATCGTAATTCACACAAAAGGTTTTTAATTTACTTCATGTATTAATGATTTGTTGTTAACAAAACAGAATAAAAGAACAGAATGGAATGATCAATTTTGATCATAAATGAGAAAAAAGTCAAGAAATTTTTTGAACTAGGAGAGAAGCATTATCATGCTATAGGTCTAACTTATTCTCTGCTTTATTGCTGCTTGTAGTATGGAATTCGAACAAATTTTTAAAGTTCCTACGTTGTCATAGATGCAAGATTTTGATTATGTATAGCAAAAAAATTTTGGAAATCACATTACCATCTCAACGTACAAGACATTTTACACAAGTAATCTGAAGGAGAGGGGGGGGGGGGGGGAGGGGCGGGGGGAGAGTGGAAAGGAATACAATGTTAAATAACACAACACAATTTCAAGATCCCAAGAACCCTTATTACAGAAGCCTATAGCTGGAAATGACCAACTTACACTTATTACGGAAGTACGTAAATGGTACCTACATATAATTATTAATTTTAACAATTTTTTTTCTTTTGGTAGAGAATTGAAGTCCATCAAATTAGATGCCGCAGTAGGCTTTCATCATGTTGCGTTCTCCTTTGTTTTGGTCACTACTTGATAGATAGAATTGGAGGAGTCCAGCATGATCAAATGGCTTATATTGTAATGGATGTTCATCGTCAACTAGCTCTTCTGGCGTCTGTATCACCCCACTTAGGAATGAAAACAAACCGAGTGCGTATCTCACTTCTGGCCCATCCACAATCACTCTATGGTAACAAGATTTTATCCTGTCATTGCTCCAAGCCTACGCCAATCGAAAACATTGTATTAAATAAAAATTCATTAATTGTTGGAATTATATTTCGATATATCCTTATAACCACGAATTTGTATGTAATTGTTTTTTTTTTTTTTGTTTGCTGCTTTAACACCTGGATGAGATGATGAGTTTTTAAATTCATCAACCACCCAAGATGAAATGTCTTTGACAAATGATGTTGGCTCACCATGCAAACGTCGCCGGCTATGATCACAAAAGAAGAAGGCGAGGGCTCAAAATGAATCCATTCATTATCTTTAGTTCTCAGCTCCAAACCCTTAACATGGTTTGAATGAAGAATGGACACCAAGCTCTTGTCTGTGTGACCCTTGAAAGCAAGATTAGTCGTGTCCGTCTGCGATTTTCGGTATTTCAAGAAACGGAGAAGGTAAGTGGTTGATTCCTTTTGAGACTCATACAGTTTCTTTATGCCATAGCTCTCAAACAACATTTTCATCACCAATTGCTGTAATTCTGCCACTATGTTTGCATATGTATGAGCAACTTCACTGAGGGCCAATTTAAATATTAACCAACCAACAAGCAAAATTAGCACAAGGTTCCGATTAATGGAATTATAAAGGATAGCAATATAATAACAATAACAATAATGAACCATTAATTGTGAATTACCAGAACTGATCATTTCCTTGAGGCCACATGAGGCTTGAGAATTTTTCACATTCTCCACCATTTGTTGCATATTCAATGCCCATGCCCTCATGGAGTGGAAACGCTGATATTTTGCCCATGTAGCCGTGAGCAGGCTTAGGGTTAACATTTTTCATTTTAGTTTCTTGTGGTAGATCAAACAATTCTTCCAGGGAATCAAACACTTTGTTACGAAATACGGGTGAGAGTTTGTCGTATAATGCGACAAAGCAACCATATTCTTCAAGCGCAAGCCTGATTTCATTGCATGCTGTGTGCCATGAACTTGAACCAGGCTTCAGGTTCTCTTGAGACAGATCTACAATGGGAAGTTTTTGAGCTGCTTCTGAACCCATTTTGGCTTTAGATTGTTTTTGCGCTAAGCAAGAAAGTTTATTGGGGTGAAAGTTGACACCTATGGGAATGGGATATACTATTAATATTGTTCATAATTTATACAAAAATGTCCCTAAGTTACAGCTCGTGTAACTTACATCTCTTTTGTCTTTTCTTTTGTCTTTTCTTATTTTGTTATTGTAAAATTTGATTGAGCCTTTTTATATTATGCTTTATTTATAATTTATTCATAAATATTATCAAACTTTCTAAATTTATTCATAAATCTTTATTATCAAATTTGTCCCTATAATTTTTAAATTTCGAAAACACCCTCCATTTAATTAAAAAATATAATTATTGTTAAATAGATTATAATTATAATTATTATATTATTATAATTATAAATATAATTTTGATTTTAAATGGATTATTATTATTATTATTATTATTATTATTATTATTAACAATAATAAAAGGTATTATAATTAATTAGTATATTAACAATAATTAATAATAATTTTTTAGTTAAATTGTTAACAACAATAATTAAAAATAATTATTATTAATAATTAATTTTTGAATAATAGTAGTAATAATAATAATAATAATAATAATAATAATAATAATAATAATCAAAATAATTAAAATAAAAATAATAATTATGATAAAAATTAATTAAGAATTTTATAGTAATTTGTTACAGTTTAACTCATTACGATTTTGATTCTAAGACAAAATATACATATCAATAACAATACAACTCATTCTAACTATGATTTTTGTAGTTCAAGTAAATAAATTATTATGATTCTAATTCTTTATTTCAATTTTAGTTATTTCAATTATAACTGATTCTGATTTCAGTTAATTTCGATTCCTGTTTAGTAAATGCACTATAAAATTATAAACATTTCAAATATTTTTTTTGTCCATTTCTTCTTCCCCTCTCTCGCTCTCTTTCTCTGTGATAAGTCTAATGGTGGCTTCAATTGTCGATAAAGGTTGCTAATGAAGAGAAATTAATAGTGGAGAGGGATGGATTCAAAGGCAATTTGTTTTTTATTTTGTTAATCCTTTTATCATGAAATATTAATTATTATGAGATAATATTATAAAAAAGATAAATGGTAATATCTTTGAAAATTTTGTTGATGATGAGTAATGGAAGATGAGATGCTGTAATTCTTCAAGAGAGGAAAGTGCTTTTTTTAGTACTAATTTAAGTATATTTTTATCTTTTTATTAATATTAGTGTGTTATGATAACTAATGTGTTGTGGTGCAAACAGAAACTCTTTTGACAGTTACAAAAAAATAATAATTGAAAAAGAGTATAAGGAGATAAATTGAATTTCTATAGTATAGATAAGTAGAAAGTTTCATAATATTTATGAATAAATTATAAATTGAATTATTATTGTTATTATTCAAAAATTAATTAATAATAATAATAATTATTGTTAATTATTATTGTTAAAAATTTAACTAAAATATTATTATTATTTATTTTTAATATATTAATTAATTACAATACCTTTTATTGTTGTTAATAATAATAATAATAATCCTTTTAATCCATTATAATTATATTTATAATTATAATAATTATATTATTATAATTATAATCCATTTAATAATTAATTATATTTTTTAATTAAATGGAGGATATTTTTGGAATTTAAAAATTATAGGGGCAAATTTGATACTCTAAGGATTTATGAATAAATTTAGAAAGTTTCATCATATTTATGAATAAATTATAAATTGAATTATTATTATTATTATTATTATTATTATTATTATTATTCAAAAATTAATTAATAATAATAATTGTTAATTATTATTTTTAACAATTTAACTAAAAAATTATTATTAATTATTGTTAATATATTAATTAATTATAATACCTTTTATTGCTGTTAATAATAATAATAATAATTATTATTATAATTTATTTATAATTATAATAATATTATAATTATAATTATAATCCATTTAATAATTATTATATTTTTTAATTAAATGGAGTGTATTTTTAAAATTTAAAAATTATAGGGGCAAATTTGATTCTTTAAGGATTTATGAATAAATTTAAAAGTTTCATAATATTTATGAATAAACTATAAATAAAGTAGAGTATAAGGGCCTCGATGAAATTTTACAATAACAAAGTAAGAAAAGACAAAAGAACCGTAAGTTACAAGAGATGTAACTTAGGCATACCCTTTAAGATATACAAATGTCAAGGATTGACATATAAAATAACAAGAAAAACCAAATATATTGCTTATGAGATGGATGGAGTCTAATAGAGACTTGATTAAGTTTTAGTAAAAGGACTGTTCTTCAGAATTAGTGACATGACCCGTCCCGAACTCTAAGGGCGAATCGGCCTAATTATCTATAATCTTTCTAACGTAGTCTGATAAATCAGGATTCTACCGAAAGTTCGATAGAGTTTCCCCTTAAATTATTACACAACCAAATCTATAAAATTTTAAATCAAACACTCCCAAAAAATTTCGAATACAACTAATTTCGTCAATCAATTATCTCAACCAAAATACCAAATCACTTAATTATTTAATACCAAAGAAAATACATATGTTATCCGTAATCCCCGAAATATAACAAATTATAACCCCAAAATATCTCAATAAATCAATCGATAACTTCTAACATCATAACGTGGCCAAAATTCTGAAAATAACTATTGTTGCTGGGTCGATTGTTGTACCTGCAAATCTCCTGTTGTGGGGGAAGAGGGGAAATATAATAAAACGGAATGAGTATAAAACTCAGTGAGTTCAGTAAGTGGATAGTAGTTTTTCAACATAACTTTACTCTAAAATAATTAATCATATCAAAATACCAACTCATCGAAATATCACAAAAACTTAAATAACTTATTAAACTCAATTCATGTACTCAAATAATAATATCCCAAATATACTGCATAAATCAATGGAAATTTATAATACTTATAACATCAATACTGAAATAACGAAAACTATCACCAAACAAGTACTCAGGGGAAATAATCTCATTATATCTGGACCTCGACGAATGGGCAATGACGTGTTATCTGGGTACAATCACGCCCCGGAGCTACACGGATAGGTCAGGAAAAGCAATATCATATCACATCATATCCGGACCTCAATGGACAGGCAATGATGTACTACCTGAGTACAATTACGCCCCAGAGCTATACTAATAGATCGAAAAAAGCCATATCATATCACATCATATCCAGACCTCAACGGACAGGCAATGATGTACTATCTGAGTACAATCACGACCCGGAGCTACACAGATAGATCAAAAATTATCATCTCATATCTCATCATATCTGTGCATGCATAATCTGGTCCCCAAAAGACAAAGTCGCCCGAGTATATGGCCCAAAGTCTTTGTGTGTACTCAGACGAGCTCCAAAAGCCTGTATCTCATCTGTATTATCTGTGTCTCATTATCAGTATCTCTTTATTCATCATTACACATACATATCTCATCTTATCTGTATCACTGTATTCGAAGAGGAAGGGTACTGTCTAATGATTTTAAAAACGATCATTATGCTCATATTCATATACCTTTGTACACATATACATAAACATATAATCTCGTCTGAAATCTCATCCAAAATCACATTCGAAATCTCATCCAAAATCTCATTCGAAATCTCATTTCCTTTTTCATTTAACATATCTTAAATCTGCTTTTCTTTTCTTTAAAAATAGTATCATGCATATTAAAAATCGGTAACCAAAATCATTAATCAAATATATTCCTAATAATAAATACCAAACCACAAATAAAATCTATTTCTATAAAATCATTAAATCAATCTCGTAAATAGGCTTTACCATAATTTAAAATCATAATAAACTACAATGAAAATAAGTTTTGTATATTCCACTCACAGTGATGGTGTCCGAACTCGGTATCGACAACGTCCGTGGGTTGATTCTCGTTCACGGATCCTCCTAATTTGAGGAAATAACATAATTACTAACAATAATCACGAACTATAACTAATATGCTCAAAACGACATTTATCCGTAATAAAATATTCTTGAATTCGTAAAATTACCAAAATGCCCTCGACATCAAAATTCATCAAATTATCCTTAGAATTACATATTCTCAAACTATCCTCAATTCCGATTACAAAGATATCCACAAGTTTTGAATCTATAAAATTACCCCCGAAAAAATATAAAATTACCAAAATGCCCCTAACGACATAAATTACTGAATTACCCCCGAAATCTCAATTACCTAACTGTCCTGATCTAAAATTACCAAAATGTCCACTAATTTTAAAATTATAGAATTACCCCTAAAGTTTGTGAAATTACCGAATTACCCCTAACGGTCAACGGTGACCAGAACTCAGTCAACGGTGACGGGAAGCTCAGGTCTACTAGATCTAACCTCGGTGAGTCCAATGGTGCCGGCGGTGACTTCCCACGCACGGCGGTAACAGAGGATCTAGCTCCTCAAAAATCGTGAGCTTTCCAATGGTCGATCGGCAGCAAACCAGCTGTTTCAGGTGACGGGGTTGGTCGGAAAACGATCAGGGGAAGCTGAGGAACAAGATCCAAGTGGTGGATCGGCCTAAAACCGGCGAAATCAACGGCGACCAAAATGGGTTTTGGCCGCGACATTTCAGGCTCGTTTGCCGATGTTCGCCTCCTGCTTTCCGATAACTAGGATAAATAGGGATACAACCGCGGCTCCACAAGCTTCATATCGGTACCAAGCTCGACTGGAGAGGTGGCCGAAATCTCAAGATCCGGTCGGGTCAACGCCGCAGGTCGGGTTGCGGATCCGGGTCAACGGGTCTTCTTTCTCCTTCTCTCTCTCTCTCTCTCTCTCTCTCTCTCTCTCTCTCTCTTTCTATTTTAGGAAAGCCAAATGTCTCTCTCTCTCATCACTTTCCATTTATAGTAATAAATATTTTTTTAAAGCTTAATACAAATTAAGCTAATTCCGGACCCGTGTGTCAAAATAAAATCCGATCATACGGCCATTGAATCGCATCTAAAATGTCTCGATTTTGTGTCGTGACAAATTTGAATTATTTTGAGTGCGATCAATTTTACTAATTGCGTCGATTACTCATAATTATTTATAACAATCCAACGATTTTAAAAAAATTTACGACAAAGATAAAAATAATATCACACTTAATTAAATAAATTTCGGTGCATATGTTACAATTAAGTGATTGATGAATTGCCTCAAAAAGCATGCTCTTCCCCATCATCATCCTAAATACGACGGGTTGTCTATACATGCTTGTATTATAGACATTACCCTTAAAATCAAATCATCTCACTTTTAGCTCAATTTATCAGGGATCATCAAACGTACTAGGAAATTTAGCTTTTATGACTTATTATGTGTTTAACAGGAAAAAAAAATGATAATGTGAACCTTTCCTCTATTTTTGATGAATATATCGATCAATAGTTCTATATGTACCATATTATAATCGAATTTAACTTTTGCCAATAAAATGGACCACCTTTGGCCAAAATTTTGAAAATAATATTGATGCGACCATCTGTGTCGAAAATTAAAATCTGGCCTTTTTATTTTTTAATTCATATGAATTGTGATTTATTGAAACTTAATTATATGCTCTTATGATATTACTACAAGGAACAATGATGAACTACGTCTTTATTTTCTTGAAAAATCACTTTCCTCAGTGATCCATGCAATATATGAGATAATGATAACGGCTGTTATATCTTTATTTTTTTCCCTCTTTTATGAACTTTTCATATGTTATTTTAAGATAAATGATTAATTAGTTTAACGTTAGCTTATATGATTAAACAAAAAAATAGGTTATATACCATTAACATTATACATGTTAAATAATGTACTTACGGTATTTTGATATTTAATAAATTGCTAGGAGAAAAGTTCATTTAGACTAGTTGTAACCCAATTCCCTCCTTATCTAAAGTTCAAACCATAAACCTTACCCATAATATAATTAGTTCATTTAGACTAGTTTTTTTTAAACTAAATTCAAACTTATTCAGATTTGAAAAAAAAGAAAAAAACACTACCTAAGACTAAGAGTGACTTCCTTGTCATTTTGGGCTTAAAATCTAAAGCACTATAATAATCTATAGAACACTTATTGTGATTTCGAAGATAAGTTAATTTTATCTCAGACTTGTTTGATGAATAACTTAAATTATTTTTAATATTTCTGTTTGGCAACTTATACATTTTGGTGGCTGTGGATTATGTATACAAATGGGTGGAAGCTACAGCCTTACTAACAAATGATGCCAAAGCCATAGTGAAATTCCTTCAAAGGAATATTTTCTAAAGGTTTGGAACACTGAGAGTCATCATTAATGATGAAGGTACTCACTTTTGCAACATGATATTTGTTGCAACATTGGTCAAATATAGGATCAAGCATAAGATTGTCACAGCATACCATCCTCAGTTGAATGGTTAGACAGAAGTATCCAACCGAGAAATCAAAAAGATCTTGGAAAAAGTTGTGAACACTACTAGAAAAGATTGGTCTGTTAGACTACATGATGCTTTATGAGCCTACTGTATAGTTTACAAGACACTAATTGGCATGTCTCCATATAGAATTGTCTATGACAAAGCTTGCTATTTGCCATTAGAGTTGGAGCATAAAGTATATTGGAAACTAAAACAACTTAACATGGACGTAAATGCCACAACAGAGCACCAGAAGCTTCAACTATGTGAATTAGAAGAGTTAAGGTTGTTTCATATGAAAATGCAAGGATTTATAAAGAGAAAACAAAACAATGGCATGACAAACACATTCAGCAAAGGAATTTAGTTCCAAGCCATCAAGTTTTACTTTACAATTCGAGATTGAAGCTCTTTCCAGGAAAGCTAAAATCAAGATGGTTAGGTCTTTTTAAACTTATCAAAGTTTATTCTTATGGTGCCATGGATCTTAAGGATAAAAAAATTGGTCAAGAATTTATGGTAAATGGGCAACAAGTTAAATATTATATTGATGATGCCATGCAAACTCAAAAGAGAATTTATTCTTCAATGATCCAGTTTGAGCAAGTAAGGAAGGTCAAGCTGAAAACCTAAAATCAAACGCTAATTAGGAGACAACCCAATGAGGGAAGTGTTTGGAATTTTTGCTTACGTTATTTTACTTTTATTATTTAATTGCTTAGTTTTGTTTATTTTCATCAATATCACTTTGATGCATTTGATTTCTTTGACTTTTGTCTTTACACTAATTCTCTAAAAAAAAAAAAGGTTAGTACAAAGAAGGGAATTTACTATAGTATAACCTTAGCACAATGCATAATAAAAGGTTCTTAACTAGAGGAAGTGCAATTATTAATTGCTGCAGCAACAGAGCAACAATATAGCTTCAAATAATTTTACCGTTGCCAGCCCAACCTCCAAAGAAATTATAGCAAGAGAATTTTTACTATTGGTAGGCTAACATGTTGATGTCAGCAAGAGATAAATAATGATAAAGGAAATCTCACATCCATATATAATAGTGACACATTCCCTTTCCTTTTTCAATTAAGAGTGAATTTTGAATTTTAAATTATTGCCGAGATTATCTTTACATTTACTTTCCTCTTTTTACTCCTCTCTTATTATAAATTAGGGATTCCTTTTCATCTAATTTTATTTTCACTACAACACTTTTCTCTTGTGTAAAAATCTTGGCAGCACTCCTTACCCTTTGCATTGCTCAACTCTTTTTCAGTGATAATAATCTTTATGCGTTACTGTAACAATGGTAAAGATCAAGTCTCACACCATGAGATTAAAAGACCCATCTCATTTCCATAGTTACAAAGCTGAAGATAAATTTGAAGAGTTCATTGAATCACAAAAGCTCTTAGAAGAAAAGGGGTTCATATTCCCTAAACAACCTACAAGCGTGATGAGAACCATACACACTGTTGCCGTCCAAAGTGGATGGTTGCACCCGCAAACTGTCGTTCCAATTGTTAAGGAATTCTATGCCAATATACCACAACAAGAACAATTAAACATTTTTGTTAGGAACGTGCAGGTGCCTCTGGACTCTCATGTTATCAACGTGTTTTATGATTTATTTACTTCTATCGAATGTGAATATACTGTGTTTTTTTAGAACATGACTAATAAGAAGTGGTGGGAGGTCTTTAGGTACAAGGCATTTAACACACACCACCATAGTATCTCAGGACAGATTAGTCGTTCTTTATGCCATTCTCGGAAGGTTAACCATAGACGTAAGGAAAATAATTGTAAAAGAAATCTGAGAATATGTCATCCACAAACACAAATCAACAGCTCTATTATTTCCTTCCTTAATCATTGGCATATGTAGGGTTTCGGGGGTAAGGTTTGAATAAAGTGATGAGAGAGTCAAGAATGAGGGGGCCATCATAGTGAGACAGTGGAAAGAGTTGCTGGAGAAGCAAGTACAGCAACAACTGCCAAGCCACATATTACAATTGAGACAAAACAGGCTCCAGGCCTTGGCACCATGTTGCACGAACTAAGCATGACGATAAAAAAGTGTGTCCGGACACAAACAGAGGAGAATTAAAGGTTCTGGGACTATTTACAACACTTGAAAGCATAAAAGTATTAGCTTGTGTTGTATCTGCGAAGTTAAGATGCCAATATTCTAGAATCATTGTTACAATAGTTCAACTTCAACATTGCCGAAACAGTTGTTCCAGCTGAAGAAAGAGCAGAGGTAGAAGCTGAAGCTAGAATTGAAGAAGAATCTAAAGAAGAACAGCATGAGAAGAGTGAAGTAGAGGAAGAACAGGAACAAGGCTCAGAAAGAGAGAGACAAAATGCAGTTGAAGAGGCACAAGAGGAACAAAATGAAAATGAAAAAAATGATGAAGAGATGGAAGAAGAGCCACCACCGGCGTCCTCAATCAACAAAGGCAAGGAAAATGTGGTAATGAAAGAGGAATCAGAAACTGAATGGGAAGAAAATACAGATAAGGCTATTAAGAAAGCCATAAGCTGACTAGCTACAACAGAGCAAGCTCGTAGAAGTTTACTAGAAATTATAGCCAGTATCATTGCTGAGGAACCAACAGCAAAATCTGCATCACCTATTCCTTAGTCCACTCCAGCAAAACCACTAGCTTTAATGGGATCCAGCAAGCAAAAAAAGGTACAACCTTCTGAAGGTGTTGTAGCACCAAAAGAGCTAAGCCAAAAAAACCATAACAAAATCAGCCTAGATTAAGTGCACCTGATGGAACCCATCCTATTAGTCCAGCATCCAACAAGAAGAAGAAGCAATTAACTGCTACTCTACTAAGTTCATCGAAGGAATGCTTGAAAAGCAATTCCAAAAAGAAGTGATCACTTCTACACATGCTATAGCAACAAAACTAACATAATGAAGTTCCTCTGCCAGACTTAATTTTTTAGACTTTTTCAAAACTTCTTTTGTTATTTCTTGCTTTTGTTGTTTTGCTTGTTTGTGAATTTTTATTTTCTTATGCTTGCATGTTTGGTTTGTTTGCATTTAAATGTTTTTGTGCATGTGAGGACACAATACCTCTCAAGTTTAGAAGGGTTATGTTAAAGTATGATTTGTTTCTATTTTGATGTGTTTTATTTATGTGTGTGAATGTGTATGTGAAGCTCTGTTATCTAAATTTGTGTATGGATTGAAAGACCTATTGAGAATAAATTAAGTGCCAATTTTTATGATTGCCAAGTAAAGATAGTTTAAAGATGAATGTTGAATTTTTATCTCAACACTTAGACTTTGATTAAGCTCTATAAGATTGTTATAGTAGAGAATGTGTTAGTTAAAAGGGTAGAAAACATCTCAAGTTTAAGGGAAAACTTTTTGTTACATTGTGCTTGTTGTGAAATGAATTTTGCTCTAATGGTTTAAGTTATTAAGTAACAAGGGTTTAGTATGCACCCCATATGCAGACTTGAGTTTGTAGGTAATAAAAGCTATGAAAATTGTTGTAGCATCAAATGAAAAAAAATATTATTTTTATTTTTGTCCTCTGTTTAGGATATTGAGTAACCAGGTCTGTTCATGAGCCTCATGTTCAGTCTTGAGTCTAAGGTGTCTATAGATAAGATTATGTTGTGAGCATTACTGCAGCAACTCTAATTTGTGTATTAGTTGAGTAATTAGGTGTCATCACCATAAGTGATAGACATTTACATGAAAAATCAATGATACATTGAAGAGAATCATGATTGACTGATAAAAAAAAAACTTTATTGCTATAGCATAGTTGAAATTTGTTGTGGTTTTCACCCTTGTACATTCATGTATTAAGTTGTACCCTTGAAGTATGGAGTAGTAGTTATGCAATGCTGCATTACCTCTGGACTTAGTCAAAGTAGCACACACACACACTTTGGATAGAATAAGGCCTAAGTCTAGAGCTAAACTATTATGAAAATATTGCATGATTAAAAGTATGATCTAAGAGTTAGAAAATCCTCGCAAATTTAATGACAGAGCTAAGTATGTGTTGCATGATTGTGTGATTCGAATGTTAATGTTGTTGTTATTACTTGAGGACAAGTAATGGTTTAAGTTTAGGGGTGTGATAACTCTATGAAATGATGTTATCTATAGCACTTTTGGAATTAAATGAAGATTACTTAGAGAGTAAATGACATGTTTTAATTACATTTTAGTTATATTTTGCATACTTATTTATTTTAGTTTATTATCAATAAATTAGGTTACTTTAGAATAAATTGTGTGCTTAAATCATGTGCTTAATTATAGGCAACTAGAAGTGCAATTTTCAAGGAAGGAATGTTGTGCAATGGACTTGCAAAAATGAGGAAAGAAATTGGCTGTAAAAAAGTGGAAATGAGTCTGAAATAGTGCAGATGTGGTAGCCAATGCCATAGCAATCCTAAAGCGAAAAAATAGAAATTTTCGCATGACTCTAAAAAAACATAACTCAATCTGTAGTTTTGAAATCTGAAAAATACATGCTCTAAACTTCTGTTTGCCCTAATTTTCAATTATAAAATAAGCACCACACAAGGGAAAAGAGAGGGCTGTCAACCACAAGAAATAACTAAGAAAAGAAAAAGAAAGCAAAGAAAAAAAAGGAAAATTCCAGGGTTGAACAAGAAGATGGCGGGTGTAAGAGAGAAGAAATCAAGCATTTAAAAGGGTCACTCGCCTCTATCTTTATTCTACGTGTTTTCTTTGATTTATGATGATGTATATGATGGCTAAAACTACTTTTGTTTCTGTTTTGTCACAAATCATGAACTAAATTTATTTGTGGTCAAGTGATAAACAAGCTTGATGGTTAATTGACTGAATTTTATGTGTTTCTGCATGATTGTTATAGTATTTCGTTTTGATAATACTTATTTTAATTTACTATTTCGGTTGACCACTTATTTAGTGATACTAGCTAAAAGCGAGCCTCAAAAAAGTTTGTTTTAGTGGAACAAATCAGAACAATACTTGGTTTTAGATTTTGTTTCCCAAGTTGGATTAAACTCAATTTGAATAGGGTCGTGCTTAATTTAAAACTAGTAATGACCTAGACATAAGGATTCACCTTGTAGGGTATTAGGAACCTTGATCACATAATGTTATATCGTGTGATGGCATAATAACTGGTCATTATTAGGTTGCATATACATATAAGAATTCCAACAGGCGACAACTGATGATATATTAAAGTCCTATCCAATGTTGTAGTAATTGATGTAGCAATGGTACTGTAACAGAAAAATAGTCAATACCATTAAATAAGTTGATTTACTTAACTACATTATTCCTAATGGTTATATTATTGCGCGAGGCACATTAAATTATTTTAGTGCATTTTATTTTCCGTCCTTTGGATTAATTAGTTTAATTAGTTGATAAAAGAATTAAATTAAATTAAATTAAATTTGCACCATATCAATTATTGTAGCAAATTTAATAGCATCAATCTCTGTGGAGACAATACTCAAATAATTATCATTATATTACTTGTTGTGCACACTTGCGCACTAACACCCATATTTTAAGAGATTAAATCCAGACCATAATAGCTGGCGACGATCACAATTAAGTAGTGGTGGATTGAATTGTAGAGCTTGCAGGTTTGGATGATTTTTGCAGCAATTGTAAGCGTCGATGGCTTGTGTTTGCTTGGCAATAGCTAGAGACTTTGGTGATTATGTTGGCTGATAGTGAATGACTGGTGGAGAGGTGGCAGTAATGGTTGTGTGTCAGCTGCTATGGTTTTCAATTGTGAAAATTTTCTTTTTTTTTTGGTTGGTTTCTTTTTAGTGGTGGATTTGGTATAGATGGACATGAGTACCCAAGAAAGTTGTGCGAATCGCACATAATCGCTCTGATACCAACTAATGGAGAAAGGGTAGCAAAAGCGAAAATTAATGGGATAGGAAAACTAGACATCATTTTAGTATTGGACTAAGCCAACGTGATTAGATTACACTCTAATCGAAGCATAATTAAATCTCGTTCTAATTCAAATGACTCAATGAGATTTTTTAATAAAGCTTAAAGCAAGTTCATATGACATTTTAATCCAAACAACTCTACAAAAGAGATTTTGATAAATAATTCTAGAAGGAATTATAAGAGAGGGGTTTTATTGAATAATTGAATCTGTATTATGAAAATAATAACAGGACCTTTCTATTTATAATAAAGAAAACGTACTTCCCTAAGTCAATTGAAAAAGAAAAACTAAATAATAAGTATAATAGAGATAAAATACTAAATCACATACCAAAATTGACTCTTATTTAAATAAAAAGTCCTAAAATAATAAATATTTTAAAATTCTAAATTAACTTAAATTGACATCCCACATCAAGTAATGTCCTCTCTAAGCAAAATTAACTGATATATCATGTAATATTTGAATCTGTGTCTTTCCTTTACTCATCTCCATTCTATTCTCTTGACTAAGCATCAATAAATAAACTTCCTCAACATTTATATTATCCTTTTCCATTCTAGCAAGTATATTTACAATGAGAGATTCATAGTTCTCATCCAAGCCAGTAAGCAAATACATTATAAAATCATTTGAAGGAGAGGATTACTATTAATTACTAGGCTATATGCAATTTTCTTTATCTTGTTGAAATAATCATAGATAGAGAGTGAAGTATCACAATCAACCACCATAATAAGCACATTATCCATTATGGAAGATAACATACAGCTCTGTAGAAGTTTATTAGTTTTCTTCCAATCAATATAGCTAGGATTCTTATGTCGGCTTAATCTTTCAATTCTGCTTGAGCATTCATCTTCAAATCTGCATGAATAACTTTCAACTTCAGTAAGAAATTGATCTGGACATTGAGAATCACCACTAATAAAACCTTGAAGGCCATTGGCAATGATCGATGTATGAACTCGAGCTCTCCACATGAGATAGTTTGTTCTATCAAGTTTAATTTGGTTAAACAAAGGAAAAGGAGATTGAAGATGATGCTAAGTTGCTTGAATTAGTCATGATTATTTGCTCTGATACCTTGTGAGAATTGTAACTAGATGTTTAGGAGCCAAGAAAATTAGAGAAAATGAAAATAGAAAGATCTAGAATTTATTGGTATATTTTGTGCACACACATTCTAAGCATTTTAAGCTCAATTTATATCAGTCATGCTGCATTAACAACTTTGCTAACGATAATTACTTGAATTTAGTAACAACCAATCATAGACTGCCATATAGTAGTTAGTTACAACTTAATAAACATGCTAAGAATGCACTTGCTAAGAATGCACTTGACACGATAGATAACAACTCAATAGCTCATTTGCTCAACTTAGCAATAGCTCACTTGCTTATTATTTGTAACATTAGTAAATTGCAATATAAATTATAAAAGAGAAAGAGAGAGAATTTTGATACATTCGAGGACCATTTCAAAATCTTTTCTAACATTAATTTAAAAGTCGGACAATTAGCACCGAACCAAAATCCTATTGAAATCCTTTTTCAATTATATTTCATTTAATACCAAAAATGCCTTTTTTTTTCTAAATGAATGCTCTTTTCATTTATGGATTTTTTAATTTATAATAATTTTCTCACTCTTTCTGTCTTAATATTTGTATTCCTCTCTTCAAATGTTCTTTATTATTTAATTTCCAAAAAATAAATCTAAAAGAAAAAGTAAGAAAAACATTATACTTAGAAAATAAAGAATATTTTATGGGTCCAATATAATTTTATCCTACCTATAAATTTTGGGTTCAATAATTAGTTTGAAAATTCTTAAAAAATTATTTGCAGTGAGATGAAATTTTATTTTATTTATTTTTCTACTGTATTGTATCTTCATTAAGTTGTTGTGTTTATTATAGGAATTTTTTTTGGCATAGAGGATTACTTCTTAAATTCATATTACTTTAATGATAAAAAAATTTTTATTGTGCAAGTAAAATAAAATTGAAGAGAGAAAGAAAATAAAAGGGGTTTTGTGAAATTAATGACAGGTGCCAATTGTCAAACTATTAATTTAATTCAAGTATCAGTGTAAAGGCCATTATAGCGTTGTACTACACAAATTAAGGAAAGTAATTGACTCAAAATAGTTAAGTTATAAGGAAAGTAATTGACTCAAAATAGTTAAGTTATGCATATACTCTACACGGTATTCTTTTGATCGAGCAGGGATGTTCAAACTCTGCAGTAGGCTTTGGCAATGCACACAGCCTTTTGACCTTCTTTTGCTAAATAGTAATGAAGAAATCCAAAGTGTTCGAACGACTTAAATCCAAAGTGAATTTCTAATTTTTTTCTAAATATTTGATTTTGTGTATTTTTGTGCGTTTATTAGGTAAAAATAATAATTTCACACAATTTAAGGCTCCAAACAAATGCACGGATGTCGAATTTGGATTCTTAAGAACCAAGAAATTATTTTATTGACAAGGAGAATCTGCAACTTTTATTGTGAAATTATAAGTTTTTACTACGTTAAATATATTAATTGTGAAATTATAAGTTTTTACTATATTAGGTGTGGTAATTGTTAGTAGAATGAGTTAGGTGTGTTTGAGTGAATTAAGTTAGGTTTATGTCTTGTTAGTGGGACAAATGTATGGTTATGATGTAATTAGCTTTATTTATACGTGTGGTGTGGATTAATCATGTATTAGTATAAATACAGAGGGGGCAAACACACCTCTCTACCTTTTCTTCACTTCTTTCCCCTCAAAATTTTCTTCTCATCTCTCTTTGTAATATATTTTCAATAAACAAAAGTAGTTTTATTTTTAATTTTCAAATATCATTCTTAAATTATATATAGTTTAATTTTAATTATTATTTTTTCAATTATGCTTTGCTAAATATTAATAGTTAGGGGAAGGTGAAACTTTTTAATAAAAAAATATGATTTAATCAAATTCTATTTTTAATTATATAAATTAAATTGCTTTCTATTTAATTTTATACATATTTTATATTTAAAAATTTTGATTTATTGTAAATAGATAAGGGAGTTTGACACAAAAAATTCTTAATATCTTAAATAAGGTATGGTAAAATGATATTTTGATTTATTGTAGATAAATTAAATTTTGGTACAATAAATACTTAATCCATAATAAAATTAATGGGAAAATAATGATAATTTATACAATTAATCTTTTGGGCAATAAATCTAAATAAAAATAGCAAAAAGAATTTATTAAATTTTATTTACTATTAAGATTGGATCCACAACCATAATTAATTTAATTTCATAGTTTCACTCAAATTAAGTTGCATATATTCAAATTTTATTTTTATTTTTAGATAAAATAAAATAAATTAATTAAATTTTTTCTTTGTGGATCGATCTCGGACTCACCAAGACACTCTTATACTTAACAGTTAGAAATCACTTTTAAGTTGAGTCAGACATAAGTATCTTTTTCCTTTGAAAAACATTTATAAATATGTATGAAGAAATGCTGACCTACCAAGAATGCGTCTCCTGCCAAAACCATAAAAGTCCGATCATCGAATCCAATCCAATAACTATCTATGGTTCTTATTTCCAAACCCTTAACTTTATTCTGATGAAATACTGTTATAAAACTCTTTATCTGTATGAGCTTCACAGCCCAAATTATTTTCATTCATCTCTGGATATTTATATTTCATGAGTCTTAAGTTAACAAGGTTTAATTCTTCTCCTGACTATGGATCACTGAGGGTCACATCAATATGCTGATGTATTTATAAGCTTTTAGAGATGCACTATGTGCTGTCACAATCTGAGTACAAATAGGAGAATATCTTGCATAAAATGAATGTGCCAAGAGAGTAAGATATGATCATTTATGGCCACTACAAGACAGAATGTGTTATCTAATTCTTTACAAGTGGCGTGTGTAGAAATATACACTAAAAATACTTATAAGCTTCCACATGAAGCAATCGTCGTTGGGTTCCAAAAATTAACTAATAGCCATTGTTGTAATTGAAGTATCAATCTCTATGTATGTTTTTGGACAAATTAATTTAAACTGTGATTTGTGAATTTGATTAAACTTGAAGAATTGAATGCGATAATTAAAATATACCAAAGGTCTTTGGATGAATTTAAAAGTAATATTCTATTGAGAACTTTTTCCTCTTTTTTAAGGAGTATTAATTTTCAGATAAAAAAATAAATAGACAAAATATTCACATAAACAACGATAAATAAAGATTAGTACCACAATCATTTAACATATTCAATTACTAACGCGTAAAAGAAAGTAAAATACTCACATAAACTCTCTCTCTCCCCTCCGCCCCCTCCCATATATATATTTTTGTCAAAATTTTGTCCTTTTATCATTTAGAAATAAATAAATCTATAATTGAAGTGAAATCAATATGAATTTGAGACAAAGAGCAAACACCTTAGTGTAAATTAATTTCCCAACTCCCATAAAATATAAGTGGGCGAGAAATGAGATTATACACCGGCTCGAAATATTGGGTCCTATGAATGGACAACTAGGATTTGCCAAAAAATATTGGCCTTTTAAATGGAATCCCCATTGGAGAGCCTGTGGTTTAGTACATTTGGGCCAATAACGTTTGGGCTTCGACCTGAGCTCCTAGGCCTTGAAGGCCACTCAAATACCTGTGACAAGCTAGGTGCCCTTAATTAGTTAAGCGGTAGTGATACAGAACCACTTCAATATCTCTCAGCAGCCCCCAACAATTAATTTTATGTTCGTTCTATATTTTCCTTAGATAAAATTACTAAAATGGATATATCTCTTTTCCTATAAACTTCCGGTCTTTTAGCCAGTAGATCTTTAGCAATTTGTAGGCTGGTAGCAATGGTGTAATCACATTCGTAAAGGTTAAAGGATTAGCCATTGCTGCAACCATAAAAAGAAGCCTTGCCATCTGTTATCATAAGGAACACCATACTGATTAACTTTGAACCCACTCTTTGTTGATGACAATCACCAAATGCTTTAAGAAATACTAAATTTTGTTTGGATTAGATTAAAGTTGATGAGCGGAGTTTTGGATTTAAACAAGTGAAGTGTGTGAAAAATAATAACAGACATAAACTGGGGATCATGTGGGGTACATTGAGCTCCTAGGCCTTCAAGGCCCTTCATTAATTAAGTACTTCGCTACCGCTGCCAGAATGTGTCCAATTGTTGAATGATAGATAGTACCATGGATCATAGAATAATAATTAGAGCGGTATTATAAACATAGGTTACGTTTGCATATTGAATGTATATATTTCAATTTCTAATCTAACATATATTTTAAATGTGCATGCTAAGTGGTCCACAACCTTAAGGCGATCCTCCTTCTTTTCATATATATATATTAAGCTTGTGGTCACAAAGACAATTTCTTATTATCAACGAGATATTAATTAATCCACAAAAAGAAGCAGTTATGAATGATTGATTGTCACATATTTCATTAATTGAAAAAATAAAAGCAAAAATATATATCTTTCAACTTGTCTGGAGTTATTAATGGGTCATTTAGGTTTTGATTAATACATGACAAAGGCAAAATTTTTGTTTTGCTGACTCTTTTGTGGTCCTTTGAAATAATTTTCTTTCGGGACCTCAATTAAATTTCAGCAGTAGTATTATTAATGTTAGTTCTCTCCAATCAATCGTCAAAATAAAAATTGATTTTTCAGATGAGATTTGAATATATTGATTGAAAAAGAAATGCTATCACAACATATACGTCTCATCATCTGATATATCATATTAGTTGAGAGGTCTTTTATAATTTATATAATCAAGGGGCCATTTCATTAAAATTGAACAAAAACTAATAGATGAAAATAACAATAACTTTAGTATTCTTCCCCTCCTCAAGTCCTATGATAGAGAGATGCTACCTAAATATTGCTTGAACAATTTTAATTCAACTTGTACCAAGTATAATTTGCTTATGCTTTACTTGTTTATCATTAGTTTTTATTTGTAATTATCAATATAATTACACCCTACATGACAAACTTTCATTTATGTCGCCATATATTTTTTATTATGACCTAAATAATATTGATCGAGATGTCTCATCCTCATAGAAATTCGGGAAAAAAAAATCAGTAACATCATTGGTCAGAATCATTACGGAATAGAACTGAGATGTTAATTTATGGTTGAAGTTTTTGACTATGTCGATGAGGAGCACATTATCATCCTGGAAATATGATGTTAAAACTTCTCAATCAAGACCACTGTGATCAATAAATCAAGTGCTTTGTTCATGTATATATGGAAATAGTTATTGCCATTATGATATTTAAAATATGACAAGAACCACATATTCATTATTGAGATCGATTTGTTTCTATTGAGGTTAAAAGTTTGTTGTGTTTTTCATTTTATTAACATGTAATTTTTGAGTAATCACTTCATCTATAGAACTTGCTAAACTTAAAGGAAATGGTCTAGTAATAGTTTTAATTTGATCTTATTTTAACATTATCTTTCATTCACATGACTCATTTGAACTTTTAACATGGATATAGTACAAGCAGTCAATTTAATTGAGAACCAATCACTAAACTTTTAGGTCAAACTAGCCTTGATACTATAATGAGTTACTGGTGATAAGTAGTTCGGAGATTGAGTAGTCTGTAAAAATTATTTTGGTTTAACTAGCTAGCTAGTGGTCACAAGGGGATGTCAAAGGCGTATCTGAGAGTTACTATTATTATTTCGTAATATAACCTTGTCTTGACAAATACATACATATGTGATTGGTTATTAAGAAAATAGATTACAAAAAAGGATGGAATGTTCAATTTTAATTGTTGGATCTAAGCACTTGTTGCAACTTTTCAATAGGTTAGGATGCTTAATAATGGAGTTTTGAAGTAAACATTGTCGTATTCCTTTGAAAATTAGTTGTTACTCAAAAATTAACATTAAACCTTCTAATTTTATCTGTTTGTAGTCCTAAAGTAGTCATTGGCCCCTTATAAAGCCAATATTGATCATAATTAAGACACGTATCAAGAGATTTTTCAAAAATTAGGTGAGGATCATAATTCACACAAAAGGTTTTTAATTTACTCCATATATTAATGGTTTGTTGTTAACAAAACAGAATAAAAGAAGATAATGGAATGATCAATTTTGATCATAAATGAGACAAGAGTCAAGAGATTTTTTGAACTAGGAGAGTATCATTATGATGCTGTAGATCCAACTTATTCTCTGCTTTATTGCTGCTTGTAGTATGGAATTCGAGCAAATTTATAATGTTCCTAAGTTGTCATAGATGCAAGATTTTGATTATATATAGCAAAAAAAATCTGGAAATCACATTACCATCACAACGTACAAGACATTTTACACAAGTAATCGCCGGGGGGCGGGGGGTGGTGGGAAGAGAGACTTGTTAAATAACACTCGACACAAATTCAAGATCCCAAGAACCCTTATTACAGAAGCCTATAGCTGGAAATGACCAACTTACACGTTTCACAGAAGTGCGTAATTGGTGCACACATATAACTATTAATTATAAAAAAAAAATTTCTTTTGGTAGAGAATTGAAGTCCATCAAATTAGATGCCGCAGTAGGCTTTCATCATGTTGCGTTCTCCTTTGTTTTGGTCGCTACTTGATAGAGAGAATTGGAGGAATCCAGCATGATCAAATGGCTTATATTGTAATGGATGTTAATCGTCAACTAGCTCTTCTGGCGTCTGGATCACCCCACTTAGGAATGAAAATAAACCGAGTGCGTATCTCACTTCTGTCCCATCCGCAATCACTCTATTGTAACAAGATTTTATCCTGTCATTGCTCCAAGCCTACGCCAATCGAAAACATTGTGTTAAATAAAAATTCATTAATTGTTGGAATTATATTTCTATATATCCTTATAACGATGAATTTGTTTGTAATTGTTTTTTTTTTATTGCTGTTTTAACACCTGGATGAGATAATGAGTTTTTAAATTCATCAACCACCCAAGATGAAATGTCTTTGATAAATGATGTTGGCTCACCATGCAAACGTCGCCGGCTATGATCACAAAAGAATAAGGCCAGGGCTCAAAATGAATCCGTTCATTATCTTTAGTTCTCAGCTCCAAACCCTTAACATGATTTGAATGAAGAATGGACACCAAGCTCTTGTCTGTGTGACCCTTGAAAGCAAGATTAGTCGTGTCTGTCTGCGATTTTCGGTATTTCAAGAAACGGAGAAGGTAAGTGGTTGATTCCTTTTGAGACTCATACAGTTTCTTTATGCCATAGCTCTCAAACAACATTTTCATCACCAATTGCTGCAATTCTGCCACTATGTTTGCATATGTATGAACAACTTCACTGAGGGCCAATTTAAATATTAACCAACCAACAAGCAAAATTAGCACAAGGTTCCGATTAATGGAATTATAAAGGATAGCAATATAATAACAATAACAATAATGAACCATTAATTGTGAATTACCAGAACTGATCATTTCCTTGAGGCCACATGAGGCTTGCGAATTTTTCACATTCTCCACGGTTTGTTGCGTATTCAATGCCCATGCCCTCATGGAGTGGAAACGCTGATATTTTGCAATGTAGCCATGACCAGGCTTAGGGTTAACATTTTTCATTTTAGTTTCTTGTGGTAGATCAAACAATTCGTCCAGGGAATCAAACAATTTATTACGAAATTCGGGTGAGAGTTTGTCTTATAATGGGACAAAGCAACCATATTCTTCAAGCGCAAGCCTGATTTCATTGCATGCTGTTTGCCATGAACTTGAACCAGGCTTCAGGTTCTCTTGAGACAGATCTACAATGGGAAGTTTTTGAGCTGCTTCTGAATCCATTTTGGCTTTAGATTGTCTTTGCGCTAAGCAAGAAAGTTTAGTGGGGTCAAAGTTGACAACTATGGGAATGGGATACACTACTAATATTGTTCATAATTTATACAAATGTCAGGGACTGACATATAAAATAACAGGACAAACCAAAATATATTGCTTATGAGATGGATGGAATCTCATAGAGACTCGATTAATTTTTAGTAAAAGGACTGCTCTTCAGAATTAGGTGATTGTTGAATTGCCTCGAAAAGCATGCTCTTCCCCATCTTCATCCTAAATACGACGGGTTGTCTATACATGCTTGTATTATAGAAATTCCTCTTAAAATCAAATCATCTCACTTTCAGCTCAATTTATCAGAGATCATCAAAAGTACGATGAAATTTAGCTTGAATGACTTATTTATGCGTTTAACAGGAAAAAAAAATGATGATGTGAACCTTTTATCTATTTTTGATGAATATATCGGTCGATGGTTCTATATGTACCATATTATAATTGAATTTAACTTTTGCCAATAAAATGGACCACCTTTGGCCAAAATTTTGAAAACAATATTGATGCGACCATCCATGTCTAAAATTAAAAATAAGCCTTTGTATTTTTTAATTCATATGAATTGTGATTTATTGAAACTTAATTATATGCTCTTATTATATTACTACGAGGAACAATGATGAATTACGTCTTTATTTTCGTGAAAAATCGCTTTCCTCAGTGATCCATGCTATATATGAGATAATGATAACGGTTGTTATGTCTTTATTTTTTTTTTTCTCTCTTTTATGAACTTTGTATATGTTTTTTTAAGATAAATGATTAATCGGTTTAACATTAGCTTATATGATTAAACAAAAAATAGGTTATATACCATTAACATTATATATGTTAAATAATGTACTTACGGTATTTTGGTATTTAATAAATTGTTAGAAGAACAGTTCATTTAGACTAGTTATAACCCAATTCCCTCCTTATCTAGAGTTCAAACTATAAACTTTACCCATAATATAACTAGTTCATTTAGACTAGTTTTTTTTTCAACCAAATTCAGACTTATTCAGATTAAAAAAAATAAACACTACCTAAGACTAAGAGTGACTTCATTGTCATTTTGGGCTTAAAATCTAAAGCAATATAATAATCTATAGAACACTTATTGTGGTTTCGAAGATAAGTTAATTTTATCTCACACTTGTTTAATGAATAACTTAAATTATCTTTAATGTTTTTATAAAAACAAATCATTTAAAATTCATATTTATTACGTACTATCAATTTTTGTTTCATAAATATAATTTTTTTCTACAGCTAAAATTGTGTTTTTTAAGCCATAGGTTGCCAATGCAAAACAAGGCCCAAAAGCGTATTTGTCCTCATTTTGGTCACATTTGATATGTTAAACTAAGACCAAAAGTGACTATATTGGATTGAATTGGATAAGATAAGATTGGGTGGACTATATTTATTGTTGGCTTCTGTTTTTTGTTAGTACATTATAGGAACGATTAAATTGAAAATTATTTTGCTTATAATAACAAATTAATAAATAGAAATTTTATTTAAATGTGATGCATGACATGTAGTTATCGTATTCAAAACATAGATGACATGTCATCATAGTTTTTTTTACTCCGGATTAAAAATTGTTTGCCTTGTGTTTATGATTCGGCATATAGTATTGGTTAGATCTGGCTTTCCAATTTCATCCTCCTTGTTTTTCAATTTCATAATATATATGGCTGTAAATAAAAAGACTAGAATAGGGACTTTCGGTTATGAGTAACAAAATAACACAGAATAAAAAGAGTTGTTTCAACACATACATCATAGTAGAAACCTAGAAATTAATACATAACAATCACACTGCATCACAGTTCGCTTATGCCCTCAATGATTAGGGCCGTATGATCAAATTGCTTTCAACAATTAAGTAGATTTTTATCTGAGATCAATAATTTTTAGACACCACAAAAGGAAGTGATAGAACCATCTGTTTTCTTTCCCTCTTCAGAATCATGGAACCGAAGGAATTCATAAATATCGAACGGTTTATAACGCAAAGGGTGTAATTCATCAATTAGCTCTTCAGGTATATGTACGATTCCCCGATTGAACGAAAACAGTCCCATTGAATATCTTGTTTCATATGCATTTATGATAACTTGATGCTCACAAGATCTTATCCTGCTGTTACTCCATGCCTGGCTTACACAAGCAAATTAATACTAATCAGCGCCTATTAGTTTGGTCATGTTTTGGGTCATTATTATTAAAAAGAAATGTGTTTTGTAAATTAAAAATCAGAAATTGATCAATTTCACATTTTGATCAGAATTTGAGAATTGAATTTGAAAGAAGATTTAATTTACTGAATGTTTCCTTAATCTCTAGTGTGTAAGCCTATTCTCCAGTTTGTCTCTGCTTTTAAAAAATTATTCAAAAGTCCTTTGTTCTATATCTATTTCCTTTAAAACTTAAGCATTCACGGCTTTTTATCTGTTTCATATTAGATTTTCATTACATACAACAAAAACAATACCACTTTATCCTCGAAAAGAGAGACTTAACAGCTCTGAAAGTACTAATATGGATGCTTGATGTAATAGTTGAAAATTAAGCAATTAGTCCAAACTCTAGAGATTGAGAAATAATCCAGAAACATATTCTGAAAACAAACTTTTAAAAAGGATATAAGAACATTACCAGGAGCCCATCGGCTGCCATGATCACGAAAGACGAAGGAGATGGCTCCAAATCAATCCACTCGCCATCTTTTGCTCTTATCTGCAAACCATTGATATGATTTTGATGAATTATAGACACCATGTTCTTGTCCGTATGAGGGTATAAACCAACATTATGCTCATTGATTTCCGGTTTTCGATACTTGAAGAACCGGAGAAGATAGTTACTCGTTTCAATGTGAGAGTCATAGTACTTCTCTATGCCATAGCTCTCCATGATCATTCTCATAACTAATTGATCTACTTCCACTATTATCTTTGCAAAAGAATGAACACTTTTACTAATTCAAGAAAAAAAAAAACAAATGAGACAAAATTGGATAAAATAAGATATTAGAAAATTCAATGACTTCATTTCGTTTCATACCAGAAGGGAGGATTGCCATTAGGCCACATAAGATCTGTGAAGCTTTGAGTTGCCAGGAGATTAGTTGGATCATCGATGGCCAGGGATTCGTAGAGAGGGATGCCGGTGTATTGACCAAAATATTCATGATAAGGCTTATCGCTGGTGTTTTTTATTTTGGTTTCTATTGGAAGATCAAATAGTTCATCTGCTGCTTTAAAAATTTCATTGTGAAGCTCTAATGGAAGTTTATTGTAAATTGCTTCAAAACAGCCAGTATCTTCCATGGCTTGCCGGATTTCATTGCATGTCGAGATCCACGAACTGGTCCCTGGCTTCAAGTTTTCATTGCATAAGTCTACGACTAGAATTTTTGGTTGTGTTTGTGAACCCATAATGATCTTTTGCTTTTTTCCTTTTTTTTTCCACCTTCTCTCAGTCTGCAAGTTTGAGAATGAGATAGAGATGTATTTGTAGCATGTTACTATATATAAAGGAGGAGTTAAGTAGTTATAATAAAACTCATACTTGTTTATCCGAGATCTCCAATGTGCTTTTCATCCCATATCTCTCAGGCCCATTACTCATTGTGGGAAATGGGAGCTTAACCGTCTTGCTTAATTGTCTTTGAAGGAGAATTGTGCTCGTACTTCTCGGTGGTTACCCACGATCTGGTAACTGTCAATGATCAGCAGCTCTGCTCTTACCACGACCAGAACTCCTGGTCGACCATGACGAGAACCACCTACACGACTCTACCCGATATATGGGCTCACATACTGTGGTTTTGCTCTGCTCAATCACCCCTAGTTTTTAGTGTTAAGAGTGAAATGAGTAAAACTAGAAACTAGAAAAGGTATATAACAACGACCACATCCTGCTTGGCTGCATGCTGTATATGAGCAAGATGCCATAACACCCCTTATACAGCTGCGTTTATCTCTGTGAAAGCTAATGGAAGCAACGATATTTATCTCTATATTCTCCTAACTAGCCTAACATGTTGTTTTCTCATTTTAAATGCTATCGTCGTGGCTTCTTTTGGGCCGCACATTCAAATTTCAAATGGTGGTTTTCCGTTCCCAAGACACTCCTTTTCAGCTGACATGTCTCCTGTTCAAAACGCTTCATTTTCTCTCCACTTATCCTTTTAAATCCCTAAATAAAAAAGAACCCTCTTTTTATTCGTCATTTTTTTCTGCCTTTGTACTCCCTAAAAAAGGATTATTTAGGTCTTCTTAATTTGTTTCCACCACTAATTCTACCATCGTTACCATGTTAAATTCTTGGTTTTCCAAGTATTACTTCTGTTCTTCACTTCTGGTTATTATTCTATTTGTACTGTTCTTTCTTGTTCGAGTTTTCTGGGTTTTTGCTTCTGCGTTCACTATGTCTCATAGAAAAAAAAAATCATTGGGGTTGAGAGTGATGACGAAGAGGATGAGATAGACCCTATGCTTTCTGTAGAGACCATAGGTCCCACTAAAATAATTGAGTATCCTAGAAGGTCTGCCCCTAAAACTCACTTAGGGATAAATCGAGGTAAGTCGATTTTGAGTAGTGTTGGTAAGGGTGTTAGCTCTTCTAGGACCTTCATTTCACCTAAAGCTAAAGATTCTGGTGATGCGGAGTCTGGTGAAGAAGATTTCGATAAGGGGGTTCTGGGTGAGGACACATCTGGTGAGGCTAATTTCCATGAGCAGGCTAGGCCAATTGGTAGAAGGTATACTGGCCATAGGAGTGAAGTAGAGTTTTATCTAATAGATTTCGTGAGGTATGAAACCACCCTGAGAGATTTGGATAAGTTAAGGGAAACCTATAAGATAAGCTAAGGGAAACCTATAGGATAAGCTAAGGGAAACCTATAGCATTCCAAATGACATTGAGTTTAGAATTCCTAGCAAAGGAAATACCCCCAGCCGGCCTACCCATGGGTTTGTGACACTATACATAGAATGTTTGAGGTTAGGTGTTCGGCTCCCCCTTCATCCTTACTTTGTTAAAATACTGGGTAGGATACATTTAGCTCCAGGTCAGCTCAACCCCAATGGGTGGAGAGTACTCTCTGGCCTCTTCGTGTTGTGGCAGAAGTGTGAGATGGGTGAACCTTCCATCGAGGAGGTTAAGAACTTATACCAGCTGAGGAGCAGTCCTAAAGATGCTGACTGGTACTATTTTATGTCCAGCTCAGTGAAGAGGAAACCCATCATTAACATTCCTTCCTCCTGCAGGAATTGGAAAAGCAAGTTCTTCTTCGTTGAAGGGAACTAAGGTCAGGTGGCTTCGACCCCTGCTGGAGTTGTCCAGATTCTCACCCATTTTTGTACCCGAGGTTATTTGCTTTCCTACTTTTTTAAATTCTTACTTATTGACTGACTTCTTTCTCATCCTTTGCTTTGCCTTGCCAGACTCTTGAAGTCTAACTTACTCTATAGGAGAGGAGTCGTCGCTGCGCGTTAATACTGCTCTTGTCAATGCTTGCTTATACCAAGACCTATTCTCACCCCGTAGTTTGGTCGAGTCTCGCTTAGTGACCTCAGTTGCTCTTATGGACAGTAGAATCATCGGCGCTACGTCGAGTAAGCGCTTCCCTTCGAAAGGTACCTCTAATAGTACGGCTGCTCCAGCAAAGAAAGCATGTCATGCTCAAGCTAGCCCTCCTTCTCCCTCTCCTCCAACTTTGCTAGCCCCAATACAAATCCATGAGGGCACAAGCAGCAGAGAAATTGAGACAGTCTCTGAAGATAACCCGTCTGTGACTGCTCGTAGCTCACCCCCACCTAAAAGAAACATACCAGACTTCTTGGTTGCCTATCAAAAGGAATATGCCAAGCTGGTTAACTTCAATTACGTTAAAGGGTTGGAGGACCAGAACTTAGGGGAGATGGCAGACGCCATTCAAAAAGATGTGTTTCAACTTGCTACAGCAGCCACATACCACAAAGCCAGAGCCGCGCGGCTCGAGAAACAAAGGCTAGCTGAAATTCAGTCGCTTAAAAAGAAGGCTGAGAAGTTGGAATAGGCAGAAGAAAGGTATGCCAAACTCAATCAGCAGCTCTTGGCTCTGAAAGAAAAAGTTGCAGTTGCCGAATCCAAGGTTTCCTAACTTGAGCATGAGCTAATTGATGCCAACACTGAGCTGGATATTGTTAACAGCGAGAGAGACACCAAAAGTCTGCTTACGAAGAACAGCTGAGGCTCTCTAGAGACCTACTGAAGTGTTCTTAAGAGTAAATGTCCTAGCTTAGAGAGAGAGTGGATGCCTTAGACAAGCAAGTAGAGGAAGAGTATAATTTTGGGCTAGCCTTTAGCTATAATTGCATCATGTCGGTACTGAAGAAGGAATATCCAGATCTTTACACGAGCCGACTAGAAGAGGGTGTAAACAGGTTCATAAAGGAGAAGGATCACGGAGCTGAAGGTCAATAGGCAACCCCTACAAAAGCCGAAGTTGCTCCTCAAACTGATGTTGGGGTCGTTCTTCTCACACAGCAGTCTAAGTAACCTCCTCCTGGAGAACAAGTGAGTCAGCCACCTCAACCCTAGCAAACAAGCCTACCATCATAGAAAGAGCAAATGAATAAAAATCCATCATCAGAGCAGACCGAGAAGCCTACCCTGGAACCATAACAACTTATTTGTATAGAGAACAAAGTTTTTTTTTTTTTTGTAAACGACTTTTTATAATAAGAATCTTTGCTTATAATCATTTGATCTGGCTAGATTCAGCAACTGAAGCTTTATCTCACTTTGAGTAGGCTTTGAGACTCAGGCTCTTTATTGCCTTCAAAAAATTTCGCGAATATTAAGTCACTTGCTCGTTTTCACGAATCCGATAAGAATCTTGGCAAATTCTGACTCTATGTCTCGCCTCGAGGAGGCCTCGAGACTTGGAGCCCTTTTTTACCTTATAAAAATTTTTAGAAATATTACATCATCTACTCGCTTATTATGAGCTGAGCAGAATATCGGCAAACTCTGATTCCTTGTCTCACCTCGAGGAGGCTTTGAGACTTGGAGCCTTTTTTTTTACCTTATAAAAATTTTTAGAAATAGTAACTCATCTGCTCGCATATTATAAGCTGAGCAGAATATCGGCAAACTCTAACTCCGTGTCTTGCCTCAAGAAGGCTTTGAGACTTGAAGCCTTTTTTTACCTCGCAACGATTTCATAAACAAAGGAATTGAAAACATTAAATTTATATTGACCATTGATTACGATTTACACCAAGGGAAATGAAACATTTTAATGATTACAAAAACACCTAGCTGAATACAGAAGGATCCTATTGAAAGTACTTCTTAAGATGTTCTACATTCCAAGGCCGTTTACCCTCACGACCATTTGTATAAGTGAGCTTATAAGCACTTGGTCATGCCACCCGCATGGCTCTGTACGGTCCCTCCTAGTTAGGGTCGAAAACTCCCTGACTCGAGTCTCTAGTATTTTGATTTATCTTTCTGAACACCCAGTCTCCACTCCTGAACTGCCTAACCCTTACGTTCTTGTTGTAATAGCGAACCACTCCTTACCGGTAAGTGGCTACCCTTCTCGACGCTACTTCTCTCTTTTCTGCCAACAAGTCCAGGTTCAGGCAAATCTGCTTACCATTCTCCTTCTCATTAAAGTGTTCTGTTCGATATGTTGGAACACCAATCTCTGCTGGCACAACAGCCTCATGGCCAAAAGCTAGAGCAAAGGGAGTTTCCCCCGAGGCAGTCTTGTGAGTAGTCCTATGCGCCCAAAGGACGCCCGATAGCTCGTCCACCCATGCTCCTTTCTTTTCTCCCAACTGCGTTTTCAACAACTTCTTTATCATTTTGTTGGCTACTTCCACTTACCCGTTTGCCTTTGGGTGGGATGGTGAACAAAACTTTAGCTCAATGCCCAAGTTACAAAAGAAATCCTTGAAGCCGTGGTTGTCAAATTGTCTACCGTTGTCTGCTATCAAGGAGTATAGGATTCTATATCTGCAAACCAAGTTTCCCCACACAAAATCAATTGTTCTTTTCTCTGTGATCTTACTGAGGGGCTCAACCTCCACCCACTTGGTAAAGTAATCTATTGTTACAATTGCATGTGTGGCTGATCCCAAGCCTTTCAGTAGTAATCCTATCAAATCCATTCCCCACTAAGCAAATGGCCACGGTGATGTCATTGTGGTAAGCGTCTCGGGTGGTTGTACGGGTACATTAGCAAAACTTTGGCAACTTTTACAGCTCCTTGTCTTCTCCTGAGTATTTTAGTGTAGTGTTGGTTAGAAATACCTTTGCCTTAAAGCTCTGAAGGCCAAGGATCTTGCCCTGAGTGGTTTCTACATATTCCCTCATATACCTCCCTTAACACATAATCAGCCTCCTCTTCATCCAAGCATCTCAAAAGGGACAAAGTGTAACCTTACCTATACAATACCCCGTCAACCAGAGTGTATCTAGACGCCTGATATTCAAGCTTCCGTACACGCATCTTGTCTGCTGATACGATTCCATCTTGAATGTATGAGATGATTGGGTCCATCGATGAACTCTTTTTGGCTATCCTCATAACTTTCTACTCTTCCTCAATGGTTGAGGAGGCCTTCGTCTCTACCGGCATAGATCTGGACATCTTTGTGTCAGCAGTAGCAGTCATTCTAGTCAGCATATCAGCTCAACAATTCTCTATTTGAGCTATTTACTTGATTTGCACTTGCTGGAACTCCCTTATCATCTGCCTTGCTTTATTCAAGTATCGAGTTATCCTTTATTCCCTTGGTTAAAATCTTTCATTAATGTGGTTCGCAACAAGCTAGGAGTCTGTGTGAATTCTCATCCTTTCTCCACCTACTGCTCGGGCAAGTCTCAGGCCTGCCAGGGAAGCCTCGTACTCTGCCTGATTGTTTGTGGCCTTAAATTCCAACCTCATAGCATAGAAGACCTGTTCTCCTTCGGGGCTTTCCAAAATCATTCCCACCCCTGCTCCCTACTCTGATGATGACCCATCTACTGTTACTTTGCAAACTTGACTGACATCTACTCCTGCTTCAGTATACTCCTATTCGTCATTCCATCCACCCTTCGAAAATTCAACAACAAAGTCTGCTAACTCTTGCGCCTTGATTGTCGTTCGAGGTTTATAGCTTATGTCATATTCACTTAACTCCACTGACTACTTGACCAAGTGTCCTAAAGCCTCTAACTTATGAAGCATCTATCTTAACAGTTGGTTGGTAACTACCGCAACAGGAAACGCCTGAAAATATGATCTTAATTTTCTTGCAGAGACCACTAGAGCAAGAGCTTACTTTTCCATGATTGGATAACGAGTTTCAACGCTGAACAGGGCCTTACTGGTGTAGTGTACAAGATATTGAACTCTTTTATCTTCCCACACCTGTATTGCACTTGTTACATATTCTGAAACTGCCAAATACAAGAATAGTATGTCACCTGCTTGCGGTGTTGATAATAGGGGGGCTTACATCAGATATTCCTTCAGGTTGAGAAATGCCTCCTCGCATTCTAGTGTCCATTCCATCTTCTTTCCCTTCTTCACGACTTGGAAAAGGCGTGACATTTATCAGTGGTTCTAGATATGAATCTGCTCAAGGTTGCTACTTTCCCTGTAAGGCTCTGTACTTCCTTTAAATTTTTTGGGGATTTCATCTCAACTATTGCCCGTATCTTCTCAGGGATGCCTCAATCCCTCTATGACTGACCATGAATCCCAAGAACTTTCCTAAAGCTACCCTGAAAACACACTTCTTTGAATTAAACATCATCTTATATTCTCTCAGCAGCACAAATGTCTCGTACAGGTGTATTACGTGCTCGGCTGGGACTTTAGACTTTGTGATCATATCATCAATATATACTTCCAGCATTTACCCAATTAATGGTCTAAAGATTTTATTTACCAATCTCTGATAGGTCGCCCTAGCATTTTTTAGCCCAAACGGCATTACTCTATAGCAGAACAACCCATGGTTTGTTATAAAGGCAGTATGCTCCTCGTTCTACTTGGACATTGGGATTGTACCCACAGAAAGCATCCATAAAGCTAAGCAGACCACATCCGGCAGTGGAATTGACCAACTGGTCTATTTTTAGCAAAAGAAATTTGTCCTTCGGGCAAGATTTGTTAAGGTCAGTGAAGTTAGCGCACATCCTTCAACTGCCATTTGGCTTCTTCATTAACATTATGTTTGATATCCACTCAAGGTAATTCACCTCCCTGATAAATTCCGCTTTCAACAGTTTATCCACCTCGAAGTTGATCGCCTCGCATCTCTCCTGGTTAAAACATCTTCTATTTTGCTTGACTAGCCAAGCATCCTTCTTTATTGCAAGTCAGTCACAGACAACCTTTGAATCGATTCCTGGCATTTCCTCATGCGACCAAACGAACACATCTGAATGTGCTTGCAAACAACGCACTAGATCCTTCTTCACCGCCTGGTTTAGCGTCGACCCGATCTTCACCACTTTCTAAGAGTCTTCTAGTTTTACACTTATTGTCTTCAATTCTTCTACGGGTTCTTGCCTTTCCTTCTTTGAGTCTGCCCTCGTATTAAGTGAAGTTATTTGTATTGTTTCCGTAGCATCTGTTGCATAGCAGCCAAGAACCACCTTCTGATCGTCCTTCACCACCCCCACAACACCATTTGCTCTGTACTTTAGGGCCAAATAACGATTTGACATTACGCCCTAACTAACCCTCAGAAACGGTCTCCCCAAAATTATTTGATATGGACTCTGCTCATCCACCATGATGAAGTCCAACATCATGGTTTTCTCGATTGGGGCTGATCCTATCATGACGGGCAGCTCCACTACACCAAGGGGGGTGAGCCTACCTCCTCCGAAACACTTCAAAGAGGTGTTGATGTGTTCAAGCCTCAAATCTGAAATCCCCATGTCATTAAGCGTTGATTTGAACAAGACGTCAACTAAGCTTCTCAAATCGACCAATATCCTATTAAATTCTTTTTTATAACTTGGGCCTTTATTACCAAAGCATTCTCGTGAGGGTACAACACCCCTTCTTCATCATCATCGGTCCACATAATCGACACTTGTCTCGTCTTTACTCGCTTCACTACAAGAATGTTGAATAGCACATCCCTGCTAATCATCCCGTACTTGGAATACTTTTTTCTTGCCCTAATTGAATCTCCGGCCAGTGTAGGGCCCCTAGCTATTACTCTTACTGTGGGCTGTTCTGCTCTGATCTCATCACAATCCTCTGTCACCCTGATCTGCAGATCAAGCGCAGGATGAGCTCCCTCAATATAATCATCCCAATAACGGTTTCTTACTAGATCCTCAACTTGATTCTTTAAATCACGACACTGAGCTATCATATGACCATGCGTAACATGGAACTCATAAAACTTGCTTTTGTCACGCTTATTGGCAGGCTTCGCTATTAAAGTTGGCGGGTATAGCAGTCCTCGACTATTTATCTGGTGGTATTACTCCGTTATAGGGACCTTTAGGGGAGTATACTGCCCGTATGAGGAATCTTGGTCAATCATCTGTATGGCCCTGTCTTTAGAGAAGTCATTACGGGTGGCGATCCTTGGTGTTGCGCTTGATTAGCGGAGGCATTGTGATGTGGATGGATATAAGAGTGACCGTGATCTTTCCATCGATTACCACTGGGCACAAAATAGGGATTTCTGCTATTCTTTCGCTGGGGATCTCGCCTGCTGGTTTGATATAGAAACTCGTGACCAGCTGCTATTCTCCCTGATATTAGTCTGTCGTTCCTTTTCATAGGCCCATTCCCTTTTTGTGCTCTCTTGTCCTTCTTTTTCATCCCTTCTAGCAACTCGTTTCTTATTCTCGTCTCCTTTTCCTCCTGTATCTCTAGATCTCTCTTAGCCTGCTCATAGACAACAACATATGATTGCATTATTGGACTTCTCAAATTATACTAGAGTCGGCCTATTTTCACCCACTCTTTCAGTCCCCTCAAAGCCTGAGGATGATTGTATACACTAAGATCCAGAACGACACGATGGTACCTTTTCAGGAATTCTCTCGAGGACTCACTTTCTCCTTACTTGATTGATAACAATTTCATCATATCATCTTCAGGAGCTACGACCCCCCTGAAATGCTCTGCAAACTCCTGGCACATCTGCTCAAAACTGCCAATACTTCCTTTGGGAAGCTTTCAATACCATTCCCGTGCTCGCCCTTCAAAAGTCAAAGGGAACACTCTGCACCTCTGAGCCTGTGTTAATCCTTGCACCCCAGTCACTTCATTGAAACACTCAATGTAGAATAGGGGGTCACTTTTTCTGGTGTATTTTATATCATGTAACCAGAAATTCTGTGGTATTGTAATGTTCATAATCGCGCTCGAAATGAAAGATTCGCTGTCGAGCATAATTCTCCAACCCGATGCTTGGCCGCGTCCTTACATTTGGTCGATGAACTAGGCCAGTCTTCAAACCTCTGCTTCTAGCTCTGCGGCCTGATCAGGAGTCTGCAATAATATCCAATCACTTTCATATTCAATATTGTGCAAGCGCTGCCTCAACTCCTTTTCCTCGGCACTTGCTCTACCCTCGCTAATTCTGGGGCTAAAATTTTCCCCAGAGGGGTTTCCAACTACAAAATTGTTTCCACCCTAAGATGGGGCTCCTTCCAAATGACTTTGTTTGCCTCGTCCTGTTGCCCTACAAGGCTCGAATGTATCCATGTTATCAATTAGGACATCTCATCCTGTCCTCCTTTGCCCATCCCTCAATTCATACAGAATTGATGTAAGGGCTTCCATTTGCTTCTCCATCTTTTCCATCCATTCTTGCATTGCTTTTTTCCTTGCCTTATTCGTAATTTCCCGAAGTGTGGCTGACTCTATTGCTCCGTGGTCAACCCCTTGAGACCCATTTCTCCATGAGCTCATCTTGACGTGGTTTCTTATTGGAACAACTAAACGACTATAGCTTTTCGTTCAGTTCCCCAAAGACGGCGCCAAAATGTTTATGCATAAAATTTGATAATGAGATCTTGTTTGCAAAAACACCCTTCGCGTACTCCAATCTATTACACCTTTTGACAATCTACTCAGCTCTTGCTTAAAATAATCACACCGACCTTAACACAATATCACTCACGTACACCTACAACCATAATGTACAGTTAGAGGGCGCCGGATGTTTTTCCGACGATAACCCTCCAACGCTCAAGTCAGTACTTGGGCTTTTGCTTTCGAAAAAATTCAGGCCTCAAATCTCAACCTTCTCTCCCTTTCACATAATGAAATATTTTTCTTAAAGAAAATAATGGAAGTTAGAGAAACAAGTACGAGTTTTCAGAGTTAGTTTTTGTCCAACCCCCTTACCTTCATTTTTTCTTGCTTTTATACCCTGCCCAAGGTCTCCAATGTGCTTTTCATCCCATATCTCTCAGGCCCGTTACTCATCGTGTGAAATGGGAGCTTAACCGTCTTGCTTAACTATCTTTGCAGGGGAATTGTGCCCGTACTTCTCAGTGGTTACCTATGATCTAGTAACTGTCAATGATAATAGTTCTGCTCTTACCACGACCAGAACTCCTAGTCGACTATGACGAGAACCACCTACACGGTTCTACTCGATACATGGGCTCGCATGCTGTGGTTTTGCTCTGCTCAATCAATAGTGATTATAAATAAGGCAAAAAGATCAAACGTTAATAAACATGGAAGATTTCTTTCTTTTTAAAAAAAAAATTAATATTACATTACAAATTTATAGGAACTTGTAAGATTAACTCTATGATGACAAAGTCTAAATATTTATTTATGTTCGGACTGAGCCGATTCTACCATTAAATATTTGAAATAAATTCAATGCACGTTAATGAAATGGAAATAAACTGGTTTAAATACCATCTGACTACACAATTGAGTAATAATACAAAAACGTCATAATATTTTTCACTGATTTAATAAAAATAATAGGGTAATAAGTGGCATATATTAATTTTAGCATGGAAAAATTTGACAATCTTCTTAAAATTAAATGATGCTGGCTAACTTCGATGGATAGTTAATTAATAGCTTGTATAATATAAACGACCTATTTATTATCTCAATTACTGCACAACATTGCTCTATAACGCGCAATGGATGTTACAAGATATCATATATGTGTGTATGTGTTTATTAAAATTTAAATTGATTGTTGAATATAATTGTCATGGCTCTCATGGCTTTTTCTTCTTCTTCCACAAAATGCATAATCCTAGGTGACGCCTTGAAAGAAAAATGTTTATAAAACAAGACTAAGGTGGTGTTTGTTTTTTAACTTAATAACTTAAAGTGACTTAACTTAATTAATTAAGTTAATTAGAGGTGTTTGTTTTTATAACTTAATAGGACTTTTCAGATAATTTTGACTTAATAAAAGAAGCCAATTTTTTTAGCTTTTTGCTGAATAGAAGAATCTGAATTAAGTCAATTAATTTCTAATGTCAAAAATATCCCTATTTTATAATTTATTTTTCATACATATTCCAAAACTCACCCATAGATGTTTATCCTACATAATCTCATCTTTACATGAGACAACTTCGAGATGAAATAACAAATCAACTATTTCAATCATTTTGTTAGTTTTTTTTCTTATATTATGTACTATTATTGAGAATTAGTGATAAAATTTAAAATTTATGGTATTTTATATATTATAATTCTAAAATCATTATGTATTCACTTGAATATAGTTTTACTTATAAATATTAAAATATTATGGTATTTAGTGTATTATTTATTTGACATTTAAATTTAATAAGGGTACAAATGTAAAAATATATATTTTCAGATTTTTAAGTTTAAAAAACAAACAACTTAATACTTATTTTCAGAGATTCAGATAAAAAAAACAAACGCATTATTCAGATTCAGACATTCAGATCTATTCAGAATTCAGACTAATTCAGATCTATTCAGATTTCAGACGGAAAAACAAACGCCACCTAAGTCCTGTTTTCAACATCTTAACGGCTTAATAAATCTTATTGTTGCATTGATTTGGGCCTTTTTTTTTTTAATAATTCTTCATACAATAGTGAGGTTCAAACCTAGGTCCTTGGTTTTAGGAAGGTTGCTTCTTATCATTGGAGTTAGAACTTGATCTTTACTGATTTGATCTTTATGTGATCATTATTATATTTTTTTTATTGAGCCCAACAGAATTCCTAATTTCTTTTCCCATCCATACGAGTGGAATTCGACTCCAAGACCTCTTATTTTTAATATAAGCAATTTTACTAACTCAACTAGGTTGGCACCCAGATGACAACTATTATTATGATATGGATGATACCGATTGAAAAGTTGGAGAAAAGACTCCAGGAGAGTAATAAAATTGCTCAAAATTGATAATCTATAGGAAGTCCTTATGAACATCTTATTGTCTTGTTTACTTGCATGCCCGTCAATGCAAATTTAGAGGCGTCAAGACCAAGTGAAGTGCAGATTGCAAGGGTTTCGATTAATTAAGAAACAAGTTTTGGCAGAAGCTACTGCAAACAACGCATAAGTTATTAGAGACCTTTATATAGTGACACCGATTAGCTTCAAAACCCCGTTTGAATGAATATGATCAGCGTAATCAAGATGATTAAATGGCTTATACTGCAGAAGAACGTGTTTGTCCGATCGTAAAATGTGAACAATCAAGATGACTACATGAACGGTTTTTGTCGCTGCTCCATATTAATGGCTTGCATGCAGAGGACCGTGTATCGTCCAATCATGAAATGTGAACAATCAACATGAGTACATGAACATCAACGCGAATTTGGGCTTTATCCTTCCCCATATCTTTAATTAAAAAAAAAGTGTGCAGTATTATAAATTTTACTAGCTATAAAATCCATCATTTAATGGATGAGTGATACAGTACATTGAGACTAAAGTTGGATCTCAAATGTTGGGATCCCAAAGATCATTATTTTAAAAAAACTATTTTATAGGCTTAAATTATAAATTTATTTATGTGATATTATTTTTTTTGCTAGATGTGCTATGGCTCTGACACTAACTCTTATGGTTCGTTTACTTTCCCAATTAGGAAATCGGAATCCAAAATCAGAACCATTGACAGCATTTACTTTACAAAATGGAGGTTAGAATCAAAATCGAAATTGTGGGGCCCACCACAATTTGAGAATGAGAATGGGAGATTGATTCTCATGGGGGGTTTGGGAATAAGTCTCTCATTCCCTAAACTTTCAATTCTACCCCCATTTACATTTCAATATTCCCAAAATCCCTTAACAATAATAATATATTATTATTATTAGTGTTGTAATAATAATAATAATAATAATAATAATAATAATAATAATAATAATAATATCATTTTAATATAATTTTATTCAAATTTATTAATTTTATTATTTTATGAATATTAATATTGTTTAAATTTATTCATTTCTATTAGTTTATTCATTATTTATTATTATAATTTTCATTATTCTAATTATTAAAGTATATTAAGTTTATTGTTTTAATTATTATTAACTATTGTTATGATTAATTTTATTATTTTTTATTATTACTATTATTATTATTTATTATTTTTATTGTTTTCATTAATCTTATTGTCATTACTATTAAGGACTTTTTAATAATTTAACAATCTAATTCATTTCGATTTCAATTCTTATAGTTCAAATAGACAATTTATTCTAATTCCTACTTTCTATTCTCACTCCAGAACATTCCTATTCTTGCCCACTATAATTCTAATCCATTCTGATTCCAGTTTAGTAAACACACCATTAGTAATTTGGCATCATTTTATGATATGAACTCTTCTAAATTTTTTAATTTTTATTTCACTTGTGTACCAATGATAGTTTATGGTTCATATTTAACTACTCTTACATTTTTATTTACTAACCATCTATCACTTGTATTTACACAAAAGAAGTTAATGAGGACTGCACTCGTGGATGAGTTTAAAGTCATATAAAATATCATGAGCTTAACTCTATTCAAAAGCTAGTTTATGGATTAAAAATTGCCTCAAATTTATAATATCCATAGGATTTATTTTCGATCGATGTTTAATAATGCTTTAACAATATATGCAATATATTCTTTTATTCATGAGAAAAATATTGGAAATAAGCCTTCGCAATATTAATTAACGAGGAATCACTAATTTATTACACCAAACAATTATCTTGCGCACAAATAGTCACCACCGCAGAATCATCGTATGAACCTTCTTCAGCTTAAAAGATTTCTCAAATACCACAGTAAGCTTGGATGGAAGAAGCCGATTTCTTACCCTCTTCTGATTGATTGAAATGGAGGAACCCAAAATGATCAAATGGCTTGTACTTTAGGGGCTGCGTTTCATCTCCAAGCTCTTTTGGTATATTCACAACTCCACTGCTGAATGAAAATAACCCTAGAGAGTATCTTGTTTCACTTGCATTATCCATAATCACTTGATGGCGACAAGGTCGTATTCGATCATTACTCCATGCCTGAAAGGAAAATAAAAAAATTATGTGATTAAAACAATTCATATAATCTATTTTATAGGAAGAATGACGCTTAAGTCGTTAATATTTCTCAAATTTGCCACTTAGGTCCCTATTTCTTTGTTTTAGTTACCCATTATAATTTTATGTTTCAAATTTTATTGTTGAAGGATAAATCATAAATTTTTTAGTATACAAAACCATCGGCAAAAATACAAATTTTTTAGTTTTTCAGTTACTGCGTCAATTCAGGGATATAATGGATAATTAAATCATAATAAGGAACTATGTGGTAAAAATAAGAAAAGCCATTAAGAACTGAAGTGTGTGATTCTTCCCTTTCTTTGTAGGCAAACCTCGATAATGGAAGGGATACTTTGTTAAATTAAAAAAAAAAAAATTGGGGGCAATTCTCACTCTTTTACGAAACAAAATTTCAGAAATAATCTTATGAAATATTATGAAAAAAAGAGCTAATTACTGACTCACCATGAGTGCATCACCTGCCATGACAATAAAAGATGAAGGGGAGGGTTCAACATCAAGCCACTCACCATCCTTTGCTTGTACCTGCAAACCATTTATGTGATTTATTTGATGAATTATGGATGTCATGGTCTTGTCTGTGTGAGGAGTCAAGCCCATCTTCGTCTCGTTCGGCTCTGGTGCTCTGTATTTGAAGTATCGGAGAAGGTAATTGACTGATCCGATGTATGAATCGTAGTAACACTCGACGCCATAGCTTTCAAATAGCATTCTTGTTACCATTTGGTCTAATTCCACTACTAGCTCCGACATGGAAAGAGAGCTTTCACTATAATTTTAAACCACAAATGAATGACATAGGCATTTTAAGTAATTTTTCAAAATATAGGACTAAAAGGGTAATTATAACTTAAAATTTAGGGAAAAATTTAGCTATCTTAAAATATTTTTGGGAGTGGTGTAAAAAAAAAAGAAAAAAAAAAACTCAAATGCACACAGTAAGAAATAGGGGCAAATCATACCAAAAGCAATCATTTCCCGCAGGCCACATGAGGTTGGTGAAGCTTTGAGTCGCGTTGCGAGTTTCTGGATAATCAATGGCCAAGGATTCATAGAGCGGAATGATGGTATATTGTCCATAATATTGAAAGTAAGGCTTAGTGCTTGTGTTCTTGACTTTGATCTCTAGTGGGACATCAAATAATTCTTCAGTTGAGGCAAGGACTTCGCTGCGAAGTTCTTGAGAAACTTTTTGATAAATTGCTTCAAAGCAACCGAATTCTTCAAATGCGTGGCGAATATCTTTGCATGTTGAGAGCCAAGTGCTTGTTCCTGACTTCAAGACTTGTTTCGACATATCTATAACAGGAATCTTGGGCTTTGTTTGCGATCCCATGTTCTTGTTTTCTGTTTTCTTTTTCATTTCTTTTCTTTTTTGTTTCTCTTTATCCTTTAGGGGATGTGTTTATAATGTTGCACGTGCATGTTACTTATAGATGTTTAATGGTTCACTTAAAATCATCAGTCCGATAATGGTTAGATATGGTATGGTATGAAAGATATATATGTTAAGTTGGTAAATGTACAACCACATAGACTTTGATCTTGTTGACGACACGTGTATTCATAAGAGTATTTGGTTAAATTTTAATCACATATAAATACGTATTCAACAACTACTAATCATAATCATGTAAAAAGATAAGGACGAATCAAACAAGTACTAAATTTAAAACTGACTACTTATGACAAGTTTTTTTAAAATTTGGATACACTGTTGGTCTTTTTTTTTTCATTAGGTTGTAAATTTGTGGTTATTGCGTAAATTAAAATGCATATATTATTAAATTTCAACCTTACACTGTTATAAATAATAGACATGTGACACCAGATCTTTAAAAGATTAGCACAGATCATATCAATCCTATATCTAATTAAATTCATAAATTTTAATCCTTATGTCATAGCCAAGTGGGATGGTTTTTGGTATCAAACCAAAACATCAGTTAATTTGGTGGTAAATATGGTAATAGCTAGAGATAAAATTTTAAAAATGTAAAAGAAATTAATATGTGGGTGGTCGCAATCTTTTGGCAGCTGCAAATGTAATAATAACATGTATATATGATTAGATTGGAGAAATTACGCATTATTAAACAATATTGTGACAAAGATGTTGTAACAAAGAAAGCCGAATTAAGGACCACTAAATGATTGAAAGAGATTGGGTATGTAGCGCACTTATACATGAAAGTGAGCGACAATTGACCAGTTTCGTAAATAAACAGATATTGCAGAAATTACGATAGCCAATATACATTATTTAAAAATGTCAATTATTTAAAGTTCTGTGATATTATAAATTAGGAGTGTGGTCCTCTACTAGTTAGCTCATTTGCTGCGTCATTGTGCCATGCAAATAAATAAAAGCTGGAAAGGACCAGGTCAAAATCGAAGGACCAAAAAAAAAACTGAGTAATTGATAATCTATGTAGTACTAATGTCACATTGAATGAAATATAGGGGGCAAAATTTGGACGGTATAGTTTCAATCATCTTGCCTGTATGTAAATTAATGTCATCTACGTAAAAAATATTAGCGAGCCATGGATACGAATAAAAACTACGTGCATTATATAAGTTGTTTCTTTTCCACAAATGATGGTTGAGATTTAAGATAAAAGTAAAAAGGGCTTTGGTGAACCACAGCTACTTTATAATAAAAGTTCTAACAATAAAATAAAGGTCAATAATATTTTGTAAAGTAAACATTTAAAAAACAAAAGCTTTTATATCAGGGGAAAAATCGCCAAAACTCCCAATAGTCTTTATAAAAAAATATAATCCAATGTTAGAAAGTATTTAAAGTACAATTCAAAATAAATGTTCACCTCAACAGAAAAAAAAAAAGAAAAAGAAATTGCACTTTCATAATTCTTAGAATTTGCTTTTACCATTTAGGTCTATTACCCATTTCATTCTTGCTAAAATCGTCACATAAAAAATCAAATGGTCGAACGGTAAATATGATATTTTCACTTACAAACTAATTATTTGAGGATTCTAAAAATTAAAACTAATTAATTAATTTGTTTGCTATTCTCACATTTACCTTTCGGCAGTGAAATGATTAACAAAATGTATAGTTCTAATAATAATTTAATGAATTAACTAAGCGATAGCTAGTAGTCTTTGGTGTAATTTAATGAGTAACAAAATAGTATCTCGCATAACATTAAACTCAGATAACTAATTAAAGAAAATTGCTTGAAAAACGCTTAGTCAAGCTCTTGGGAACTTTTGATCACATTACTTAATAACATATTGATAACAATTATATTACACAGACATTTAAAATTACTGGTAGCAGGCCAGAGAGAACTTAAAATACAAACTAGGAACCCTTAACATAATCGATAATTAACCCTAATACAGTCGACACACACATTTAAGATTACATGTTTTTATTTGCAACTCTAGTCTGGAGAACTTCGAAGCACTGAAGAGTTTCAAATGCCACAATAGGCTTTAATTGGACACTTGGATTTGTAACCCTCATCCGTACGAAAGTAACGTAACAGTCCAAAATGCTCAAAGGGTTTGTACTTTAATGGATGTTCATCATCAACAAGCTCGTCGGGAACTTTCACGATCCCGTCGCTGAATGAAAATAACGCCAAAGAGTATCTATCCACAGCCCCATTCATGATCACTCGGTGGCTCGGAGAATGTATCCTGTCATTGCTCCATGCCTAATCAACCAATAAATAGATAAATAGAATCAATATGTTGATCTATGATCAAGAGAGAATACTAGTTATGTATTAGAGAAAATGACACCTCGATCCCTTAAATTTATAACTTTTACCACTGAACTCAGTTTTTTTAATTATCGTATTACAATATCTAATGTTGTAATTTTAACATTTTTAACTTTATAGTTGAACGATAAAAAGTGACTTTTAAACCTACAAAACCCTTGTATCTTTTAAAAAATGTATGAATATATATAATAAAAAAAGAATCCAAAAAGTGTTTGTGTTGTTTTATTTGTTTATTTATAGTTTTAACGTTAGAGATGCAATCGATAATAAAAAGTACATAAAGAACTAAGTGATATAAATGAGAAACAATAGGGACCAATTTTAATTCTCCCTTCATAATAATGCAAGACTCACCATTAATGCATCGCCAGCAACGACAACAAAAGAAGAAGGTGAAAACTCAACATTGATCTTTTGGCCATCTCTTGTATCAATCTCCAGGCCATTAATTTGATTTTGATGAAGAATAGTGGTGAAGCTCTTGTCGGTATGAGTAACGAAACCAAGATTAGGCTCATCTCCCATTGGCGCCCTATTTTTCAACACTCGAAGAAGATAAGTAATTGATTCAATGTAAGAATCATGGTACTTCTCCAACGAATAGCTTTCGAAAATCATTCTGCTCACCGTTCGATCCAATTCTGCTGCCAGCGTTGCGTACGAATTCACAATTTTACTAACAAAAAAGAAAAATAATTAAAACAAAAATGAGCTTCTAAGATGAAACTTAAAAGATGAAATTATTAGTCATAAGTTCAAATATTAATGTACCAGAAACTATCATTTCCTTGTGCCCACATAATGTTGGTGAAGCTTTGTGCTGCTTCTAGGGATGTTGCGTTATCAATTCCCATGCTTTCATGCAAAGGAAGCCTGGGAATTTGTCCCACATAGCCAGTTAAAGGCCTTTCATATTTGTTTTTCATTTTGGTTTCAGTGGGGAGATCGAACAGATCTTTCAGGGCACCGAAAACTTCACTACGAAATTCGGGCGATATTAAATTATGGTTGCACTCAATTATGAAGCAACCATACTCTTCAAGGGCTTGCCTTACATCATTACAAGCTTTGATCCAAGAGTTGGTTCCTGGCTTCAAGTCTTTGTTCGAGAAATCAAGAACAGGAAGCTTGAGCATGGCTTCAGCACCAATTGCACCTTTATTTATTTATTTACTTTTGGTTTGGGTTCTTGATGGGTATGGGTAACATTAATGTACATTGCCAAGCTTTCTTATAGTTGTACTTTAAGCCACTGTGTACAATGTTCAATACGAGACAAAATAATAAGTTCTTGGAGCTGTATTCTGTTAGGCCTAGCATGGTTGTTTCCGAATTATTGTATGCACTTGGAGAATCAAAATTGGTGGTTTCTGAGATGGGATCACAATCAAATCGTTTAAATCCTTAAAATTAAAATGGCCGGTCGAGTTATTAGAATGGGCTGAATTTTTGTTAGAAGAGATAGTGTTATTTTAAGTCGCTGTTAGAACTTGATTTTAGTTACTAATAGATTTTTAATACGTTATTTTATCCATGATATTGAAACATTGAAAAAAAAAAGAACAAAAAGTTAAAAAAAAAAAAACTCACACACAAAATTTTGAAGAATAAATGTGATCAAATTTTTCCACACAAATTGATTATATGAGAAATCTACAAATTAAGACTAGTTACATCTATTAAAAGATAACTTTACGTTCCAACCCCTTCATCAGATTTTTTTTTTTTTTACTATTTGAATATTAGAGATAAAACGGGGTATTAATCTATCAATGGCTAAATTGGTTAAGAAAGAAGTTCTGAGAGGGTCTAAAATGTCACTCTCCATTCTTAGAATTATGCCTAATAAAATGAACGATATTGATATTCAAGAAAAATATAGGAGATATTACTGGTGATTTGATGTAAAAAATTTTGGATACTTTCTGCACAATATCTACCTTTCAAATAAAAAGTTATAATTCTCTATTAGCCACAGTATATGATTGAAATTTGAATAGCATATTATATTTTAATATATACAACCACCAATCACCATGAACATTTTATTGAGTAGATGTTGAAATTACGAGAGAATCTTGATTTTCTAATAATTACTTGTCACTTGCAATAATAAGAGAGAGTGACTACATGCTGCATGGCAAAACATTAGTTGATAGGTGGATTTGCACAAAGAATATTCAAAACGCACTCAAGAGAATAATCTTAAATCATCAATATTATAATCTAAATTATTCTGATTGAGGGAAAAATTATTTAACAACACAAAGGTAAAGAAGCGCCTCCTGATTATGCATGTCGTTTTCAAATTGATCATTTATATTTTCTCAAATTGAATAAGACATAAATTAGTCACCTTTTTTTTCGTAAAGACTTTACATCAAAGAGACGAAACAAAATTTGTCATCGTTCTATCTTGAGTTACTTTGATTATTTTACAAACACATGATAGGAATGTGTGTGTGTGTGTAGATATCAATCAATGTTCTAAATTCACTAAAAAAATGCAGATAGGTAACATCATTCCTAAAAGTTGAAGATTTCAATTAGATTAGTATCTTCTCTATTTGAATTCAGAGTCCAAAATGTTCTTGATTATAGGACCACAGTTGATCTGGTCCCAAGTTAGAGAGATAGCGCTTGAAATATTGAAATATTAATCCAAAAAAATTATAATTATTAAAAAATCGAACATACATGTTTATTCAAAAGATTGGCATTATTAATAATAGAATTAATTGCTCATGAACCTAACAAGTTGAAGATAAGACATAAATTATTTTAATTATTATTTTTATATTGTGGGGATGGAATTGACTAGTATTTGACAAATAGTATTTGTCAAATAGTGTTTGTCAAATAGTATTTGTTTAAACGATAATATTGTTTATTATTATTATTATTATCATTATTATTATTATTATTATTATTTCATATTGACATGATGGATAATTTAATAATCGTCATGGTACTATGAAGGTTATAAATCAAAGAAGGACCAATGTCACAAAAGTTACATAATAATTAAGCTGCATATTTTTGTTTGTCCATTTCTGACAGACAATGCAGTGTGATTATGGAGAGACAACGTAAAAGGAAAGGTTGCTTAAACATGCACTCATGAACATATTTCCTTGTTAGATTGACGGGCTGGGCTCAGCTTAAAGTGGGCCCAACAAGGGTTTGGGGACATTTGCAAATTGTTCTCAAACATTGAAGAAATAAAATTACAATGCAAAGCATAGTGGTTTAAATTAAAAAAAAAAAATCATATTTTTCTTTCTTCTAAAAATAGAAGTGTGACTTAAAAAGGGTTTTAAAAGACATTTCCAAAAGACGTAAAGACATAGTGGTTTAATCGAAGCAACTTTTTGGAGCACCGACTTCCTTTATTTTTGAGTTACTTTTAAAAGTTTTAAAGTTGTCTCCTAATCCCCCTTCCATTGAATAACAGAAGAAAATAAATTCTTTTATTATATTATAAAAACAAGCATTTTAAAAACTCGGTATCAGAGTTTTGTAAAAATAAGTTCTCAGTTATAAATTCAGTAAAAATAATCCGATATGAGTCCAATTATAATTTTCATCCACTCTAGGATGAGAAAATAAATAAATAACTAAATTCAAAATTGAGCCAGTAAATTGTCTTTTAAAGAGTAAAAGAACAAGAAGGCATTTTAAATTGAAAACGATTCTCATTGAATGACCAAGAACTTTAAATTAAGTTCATGAAAAGTTCCGTTGTAAAAGAATTTTGTTCGCATGGGAGTATCTTGAGAATAATAATTGATTGGATCGGATTGGAATAAACAAGATTTCAATTTTCATTGGTTTATATTTTAATAAGTGATCAGATTGGATCCAAAATATAAAAGGTAATATATGATAGATTGGACTTTAATTTAATAAAATCTAATGGATCGAACCATTAAACATCTTTATTACAATGTTTATTAATTTATATGTCCGAATTTTATCATCTTGTTACTGTTACTATAATTATAATTATAGTTTTAGTTGTAATTACTATTAAAATTGAATAACATATCTACTAGATAGTAAATAAGTAATTTGATAAATTACAAAACTAATCACAAATTAGTGACTCATAAGTTGGGATTCAAATTGAACTAAAATATTGGGTTCGTTGGTAATTTATTTTAATTTTTTCAATTACAATTGTAATGATTATTATTTAAAAAAAAACATAGATTAAAACCATGTGAAATTAAAATTTTAAGTCACTTATAAAGAAATCAAAATAATGACACAATGTCTACGATTAAAAAAGTGAAATGACGAGACATTTATTAATTAATGTAAACGACAAGTCATTTGATCGATATGACAGCACATACTATTTATGTACGTCGGTTACATGAATTAAGAGGCCCGAATGTCATGCCATTTCCATGCAAAATATTTGTTGAAAACTGTTTACACAATAATGACAATATTTGCTTTTGTTTTTTTTTAGTAGTACCAATGATATAATTATATAAAAGGAAAGATTATTCGATTTTATTTTCCTTTTTAAATAGATTTGTTTAAGTTTTATGTGGTGCGGTGTATTGCCACTCATAATATTTTTGGTTCAACAAATCTTCTAGTTTTGAATGTAATTAGATTAGGCCATGGTCGTGCTTCTTCTTATTATTATTCTTTTTTTTTGTTTTAATTTGATATATATCCTTAAAAAAAAAAAAAAAAACATAGTGCAAATTCAATTTTAAATTGTGTGATTATATAATAAGGAATCTCACTCATTACCTGCAACTGCAATCTTGAACGTAGGAAATTTATTTACATGAAAAAGAAGAAAATAAGGATACATATTCCATAGTTACAGTGACATAATGTCTTGAGCACAGTAGCATATGTTACAACATATAACTAATAGAAAAGATCAATTAAGGGATCCGCACTTCATTAAAGTGTGGGATCAATTTTCACGCCATCACGGAAAGAGTTTGATAATGTCGCAAGAATGTTTTCAAAACACTGTGCAACCTTTTCACAACGGTGTGGAAATCCATCCCACTTCATTAAAAGTGTAAGAACCTCACATTGGAAAAGTACTCAATAAACAGAACATCGAGAGAAATCGTAACATTCTGGAGGAGGTAATTAACTGAGGAAATTGCGTGCCAAGATTAGCCAAGGCATGCTCGAAATTGATCTTCGAAATGAAATTGGAAGTTCTACCGCCTCTGGAAATTAAACTGCTTAATTCCAAGGGCGAAAAGAAATCCGAAGAGCGCTGCAAATCCAGCAACAACAACTGCAACTACTCCAAGAAAATCATGCTTGTAACCAAAGTAACTTCTAAGAAACTGTTTCACTGTTTCACCACTTTCCAGTTTGTCCTCTAGATCTCCAAACTGTGAAACAATCAATCCATACAAGGTCCAAGCCATGGGATCTACCCAGTAGTACCATCTCCACCATATTGGAATCCTCTGTTTTTATTGACAAGATTGAAACATCAGGAAAGAATTAGCGACCAAGTATCTATAAGCTAGCAAATCTAGCATCGAAAATAGAAAATGGGGAAAGGATACTTACGGGTCTTGGGATTAAAAACCCAGTAAAGACGTTCCACAATCCAAAAAATAGGGTTGAAACAATGGCAGCAATGTGGTGGTTTGGTGTCATAGCCACAGCCATCATGCCATAGAAGGTGAAGTACAATAAAGTGAAGAACATGAAAAATATATACCAAAAAAACTTTGCCGCTGTCCAGTCAAATCCAATCATAGCATAGACTAGAACACCATACAGTGCTGACTGCATAAAAATATAAGGTATCTCAATCATAGCCTGCAGAAAAGGAAAAAAAAATCAGTAAAGAAACACAATTCTTATTACGTTTCAAAATATATGTAATCAAGTGACAAGTAATTCACTTGTGCTAATGCCCATGGTAGGCCTGAATACATTCCGGCAGCACTTTCTCTGTAAAAGATTGTTCTCTCTACAGATACTACTGGCTGCACTGATAAACAGTATTGAACGCCGATGAACAGAACAGCAATATACATGGAACCCATTGCATTAAACAGATCTTGGTTCTTTCTCCTGAAAATTGAAAAACTTAAGATTAAAAGGCAGATGAAACAACAGACTTCAACTAAAATGTAAGAGTTACTCACGTTTTAGTGCCCAAGTCCCAAAACAATGTCCCAAACATCAATGATATTAAGGTCGTGAAAAAAAGTCTGACAGCAGTGTATGGTGGATTCCGCCAGTATGACCAGTGTTGTTTCCATAAGCAGGCGACCAATTGGGTGAAAGCTGACTGAGAGTACCGGGTAGGAAAATAGAGGTCCTTTGAACCTGGAGAGGGCATGCTTAAATCTTCAATAAGTGCTTTGTTTCTCCTGAAGCACATGCCACGCATCATTTCAGCTTTCATTTTGACATAAACAAATGCATTGGCTTAGTAGTGAATGGATTGTGGTTAATAGTTTATGCAACTGATTAGTAGTACTTCATGGACATACCTGTATAATTCTGAGCATTTGAAAATATCAGTAAAATCAACCCCCAAAGCTACTTCTTGGGATGAAGCAGTAACTTCCAACATCCAAGTGGCGGGATTATAACCATTTTTTATTTTTTCAACTCCGGGAATTGCCTTCATGAAAACAAATACAGAAACATCAGCGAGTTTGCTGATGTAAATTATGCTCATCACTTCAAAATTAAATTTCAAATTAGATTCCACTGTAATATGTGAATGTTCATCAGGTCATACTTCAAAATAGCGGATAAGATGGGAAGAATGCCGACCCAATGGACCAACATAAATCTCTTGTCCCCCTCGCTTCATTAAGAATAACTGCAGTGCATTATTAAACAGTTATAATCAAGATACAGGAAAAAAACTAAAGAAACGGAATAAGATAAAAAGAAAAGGAAAAGGTTTTGACTCCTTTGATCTGATATTAGCTTCTCTAATTACCTCATCAAAAGATTCAAATATATCAATGCTTGGTTGATGGATGGTGCACACTACCGTTCTTCCAGTGTCCACTGTGTTTCTAACAGTTCTCATAACAATTGCAGCAGCCCTTGCATCTTGCCCTGAGGTTGGCTCATCCATAAATATGATGGACGGGTTGGCCACGAGCTCAACAGCAATGGTAAGCCTCTTTCGCTGCTCTGTTGACAGACCATTTACACCAGGCAAACCTACCAGTGATTGTCTCAATGGGTTCAGCTCCACAAGCTCCATGATTTCCTCGATAAACATCTGGAAACCAAGGGAGAAGCTATAAATTAGTAACAATATCCAGTAATGCATTCAGGGATTAGTACTGTTTCTCTTCTTCTAGTAGACTCAGTTCAACTTGTTTAAGCCCTCAATAATCCACACTCCAAGTGAATTCAGTACAAACCTTTCTAGTTTCAGAATCAACTTCAGGAGCTAAACGAAGCCAGGCCGAGAAGGCCAAAGACTCATGAACTGTAACAAAAGGAGAGTGGATGTCATTTTGTTCACAGTATCCTGAAATGCGAGCAAATGTTTCATGCTTCTTTGGGTAACCAGATATTTTTATACTCCCTGTAATATATCCACCCGTTTTCCTGCCAGCCAACACATCCATCAAAGTTGTTTTACCAGCACCACTAACACCCATTAAAGCTGTAAGAACACCTGGTCTGAAAGCACCACTCACTCCATTTAGAAGCACCAATTTGTCTTCAAGAACACCTTGAAGTTTCATTTCCTAAGAGGTTAAATTAGACCAATTCTTCATCATTTCTGGACTACATTGTTATTAATCAAGATAACATCAATACTTATGAAACGTATTAATAGGTTTTAAAATTAAAGTTACCTGTGGCATATCAACAGAGTACATTACTTCGTCAAAGATAAGAGAATGCGGTTCAAATGGAAGCACCATTCCTCTTTTCTTCGGTTGAATTACCCCACCAGCTGCCTCTGTCATGGATAAGGACTGAGAAAAGGAGTTTCTCCCCCCAATGTCACCTCCACTCTCTGAATGTTAACAATAACCAATAATTAATTAGCATCAGAAGGCATTTACAAATTATCTTATTTTATATGCATCAAAAAGAGCTTTATCACCTGAGCGAGTTGTGAGACTAGAACTACTTCCAAGAGTTGATAACTCAACAGGTCCTCTAATTTTGGTATCTTGCTCATTTCTTTCAGAATCCTCAGTTATAACAGCCTGAGGCTTATCAAATTCTGCACATAAATATTTGCAAAAAATTACAACATAAACTCAGTGCTTTTGAACTAATTAAATTGACGATGGTAAAGATACCCACGGTTAAGAAAAGTAAGAGCCAGAGTAAAACCAATGTGCAATAGTAGTACAAAACCAAACAGAGTCCCCAATCCAAGCCAATACCAGTATGCATCTGGGAAAAACCCACGAGACTTCAAAACTTGCACTCCAAGTGGTTCATTTGAATTTGGCGAAAACTATTATATGAAAAAATTTACAGGCATCAGCATGTTACTAAAAGAAAAATACATAATCATGGACAGGGCTCACTTAGAGAATTACCTTTCCCCAACTGTGCCCAAGAAATTCGTTAGCTACTATTGCATTCTGTGCATACATCAAAGGAGAACACCAATAACCCCATATCCACCATTTTTTGATGTCCTCTGCAATATTAAATAGGAAAAATGAAGATTCAGGATAAACTTTAAGAGAAAATATCATTGTTATTAATTCATTTTCCTCGTGTACCTCGTGCAAGGAGAAATCCACCCAATGCAAAAAGCACAAGTAATGCTACTGTCCCAAATGTATTAGCAACAACCATATTCCTGCCTGTTGCTGCAATGAATCGGAACAATGCACAAGCCATTTGGTTAACCACCAAGAGCAGAAAGTAATGCTTAAAAAACCTGCAATAAGAAAATCACCCGGTAAACTAGTTGGACAAATAAATCATGTAACAAAAACTTCACTGGTTACTAGCAAATTTTGTTCTTTTTATCTTCATTTACCTTCCAGCATTGGGATCATACCCAATAACATAATAGGATAAGAATACCCAAACAAAAACCTCCATGAATGAGATAGGAACCTTGAGGATCCATGTGGGAATAGCATATGCCCACGGTGGAAAGAATCGGAGGTCTCTTTGCTTGTAGAAGACAGGAATCTTTACTATGGTCATAGAAATCTCTGCATATCCATTGAACATGACTATCACAATAGCAAAGAACAAGACACCAGCGTAAACTCCTCCATCAGCTACTGAATCTTTCTTCATCTTCGTTCTGAAGAACAGTGTCATAGTTACCAATGCAGTGATTGCAATCTAGCAGCCAGGTAAAAAAGAAACAATCAAAAGATCATTATCACTTAAAGAAAAGACTAAAACAGTGTCATAGTTACCAATGCAGTAATTGCAATCTCGCAACCAGGAAAAAAAGAAACAATCAAAAGATCATTATCACTTAAAGAAAAGACTAAAACATATAAGAACTAAGTTAATACTCACTTGGACAAGCTTAAAGATGTAGACAAATGAGTTTCTCTTCATCAGTAAAAACTCTCTTGAGAAGCAAGCTTTCAACAACTCTCTCTTGCCAACACCATACATTTTCTTAGCCAAAGCAGCTCGGTGGCTTTGGCTCTTATCAAAAGGTATTTGAAGCTCATCTGCGAGTTTTTGCCCCACATGGAATGATTTGAAAGCCTCAGCAAATTCTTGGACTGTAATAAACCTGTAAGGTATCTCTTTATGTGCCCAATACTGCTGTTGATCTTTCTTTGATGTCACCTGCAACATATTATTTGAAAAGATTGAACATGAGAAGTTACACTTAAACTACCATATTATTTATAAATAAAGGAAATGAAGCTCATATTTTCAAAGAGCTTGCTTTTTTCCTTTCAATGAAAAATGTCAAAAACAGAAATTTATTTGCGCATACTTCTTGCAAGAAATCAGCCACTCCTTTCCTTTGGGGGCATTTAAAGCCCATGGATTCAAAAAACTCTAGCACCGGTTCACGGGGACCCTGGTACACAATCTGGCCATCAGATAGAAGGATAATATCATCAAATAGATTATAAGTCTCTGGTGCTGGCTGCAGGAGAGATATCACAGCAGTTTCACTATTGATGTGAATATTTTGCCTGAGACAATTGACAATTTGAAAAGTCGTTGAGCTGTCCAAGCCAGTGGAAATCTCATCCATAAACATTGCCAGCGCTGGCCCGACCATCATTTCACCTTCAATTCAAATTACAAACTTTCATACGTTTGAATAAAAGGGATGATTTTTTTTTTCATGTATACATGAGCAAATTAGGAATGAATTTATGGAGTTTGTCTTACACCTGTGGTCACACGTTTCTTTTGTCCACCGGATATACCTCTTATCATTTCATCACCTACCAAGATATCAGCACAGTTCTCCAATCCCAGAACCTATATATTTTTGATGAAAAGTGTTCCAACAAGTGTGAGTAGTTACTTGTTGTTGAGAATAATTTGCAATTTTAGAGTGAGTTATGATTATGTTACCTTTAGGTAGTAATCGGTGATCACATTGGCTTCTTGGCCTTCAGTTGCTGATGCCTGAGATACAAGAAATGAAAATGAAATATGAGAAACTCAATCACCAAGAGTTCAAATACATCTCTATAAGGTTGACTCTAATTTAAGTCCGTAAGGTAAATTTCAATTTAAGAAAACGACGCATATACTAGGATTTTTAAGCCACGAGAACACCAGACTGAAGGAAAGGTTAAAACTGAAACTCATTTACCATCAAATGGTGAAATGCTAAACATGTTAATAAGCAAACTTCGGCCGACTTTTCTCACCTTCATGTAGACATCAATGTCAGGATCTGGCTTAATACCTGCTGCCTTCTCTCTTCTGGCTAACTCCATTAACATGTCTGCATTTCCCAGAAGCAGTGATCTTTATGCTAATATAACATTTAGTAAGTCATCATACTACAATCTGAATTCTCTATCTAAAATCTACCATATCGGGTTCCAACCCCCTGGCATCTAGCAGAGAAGGCCAAGGTTTCCCTCACAGTCATTTCTCCAATATGATTATCGTGTTGACTGATATAAGCAGCTGTTCTCTCAGGCACAAACTCATCCATGCTGTGCCCATTGTATGTCACCCTACCAGAAACCTATAGAGAGACATTTTGATTCTTAAATTAGAGAGAAAAGCAAAGAGTGAACTTTACAATGCTAAAAGCGAAACCCATCTAAGAGCTTAATTTTAACAAAGTGAAAAACATTACCTTGAGACTAGAATCAAGTTTCCCGGCCAAAGCCAACAAAAATGTGGTCTTTCCAGAAGCTGGAGGACCCAAAAGCAATGTCATTCTGCACAATTTCAGATAATTAAAGAACCCTCAAATTACAAGTAAATGGAGAACAATAGGAATTAATTTAAATTCTCACCTGCCAGGCTTTATGATTCCACTCACATCCTTGAGGATTGTAAAGTGTTTCTTTCTACTCGGAAGAATGTGGAGATAGTTCAAGAAATCCTTCAAACATGTACAGATTACTAAACTTAAGCCGGGAGATTAACACAATACACTGAAGTTCTACAAAATTAATTATTTATATTCGAAGGTTGCTACCTCAAAGATGTTGGTGTAGAATTTAATGAATGATGGCAAGGCTTTACTTGCTAAATACGCTTCTCCTTCAATATTCAAATGTTCATATCGAACTTTGTTATAGTGCATTTCATGCACTAATTTTGCATTGTTTAATCCCTTTAATATCAATGTTTTGCACTCAATAGTTGTGATTTACGTGTGTTTTATTTTTATAGGTGCAATTCTATCGATTAGTGCTAAATTGAGTTACAAGATGATGTTTGAGGATGAAATGGCTTCTTGGAGAAATTGTTAATTTCAGAAGAAGTTTGTCGATAAGGCATGGGCGCGTGACCTTTCAAGAAGTTTGTTGATAAGGCGTGGGCGTCTTTATCAATCGGACTTACGTTTTTATTTCTTTTTAAACGTGTTTTATATTTTCACTACTCTTGTAAGTTTAGATAAGATTTTAGATATTTTTATCTTTATCCTTTTTAAGAAAACTATAAAAGAGGAGATAAAGAAGGATTAGAGGAGAATTAGAATTGGATTATTAATTGTTTTCATTTTTTTTAGGGTTTTCTCTTTTTCTCCATGAGGAACTAAACTTATTTTTCTGGTTTAAGGTTAATGAAGTTTTGATTCACCATTACTTTTTGGGTATTTGTTTATTCTCCGAATTATTGTCATGATTATCTTTGTTAATTAGATAATTGGCCACTATTTAATTATCAATTTGATCTATTGCCAATTAAAAGATTCATCGTACTGAAGATTTTGATGTTTGTGGCAAATAACATAGAAGTGCGTTGTGTTATGAGAATAAATAATCAATTTAAATGAAGATCGTTTTGTTAATTAGGATTTGGACTTCACACTTGATTAAATCTTATGATCGTATCTAGGATTGTCTATTGATTAGGAAATAACCAATGGTCTACCTTGGTTAATTAGAGTGTCTCGATGAATATAACCTGGTCTATTCATGTAAGTAATGATTTATAGTTGTATCGATGATCGATGTGAATCGAATCAAAGCTGAATTAATTCCTTCAACCAGAGTTTTCTCATTTTGAATTACACCTTTAAATTGCATTCTTATTAATTTAAATTGATTTTTATTATTTTCAACAATCCCCCAGTTTACATTTTCATTTTTAATAAGGATTTAATAATTACCAGGTTTTACGTGAAAAATCACTATATAAAATCTTGTTTAGAGTAGGTATTTATATTTGCTGGCTTCGACACCCATCAAACTTCCACTTTGGGAAGGTCAATTCCAACTCTGAGGTAAATCAAAGGAAGATGAAAATCATTATTTTATACACACAACACACTAACAGTGCATTTATGGACGAAGTGCAGTAACTTTTAAACTGTAATTATTGTGAAGTAAAATTTATAGTTGTGGAATAGAATTAAAAAAAAAAGTTGTTAAACTGTGAAAACTCAGCTGTAAAATATTACCACACTCCCTAACGCACTCTTAGAAACGTTTCATAACTTAAATACAACTTAAACACGAAAAATCAAACAAAAATGATTATCCATAAATTTTGTTTCTTCCATGTCGGGTCCAACCTTATACCTCTTGTATCATCACAAGTTAAATAATACACACACTTTTAACGTCAGGGGAGTTCAAATCAGACACAATACTTAGAAGAACTCCGGCCTCCAAGAAGTACATCTGGGATTTGGCTTGAGTGATACCATAACGTGTAAACTATAAGCCTAAGTAGGCTATTACATAAAATCGGAAAGCCTCTATGGGGCCAACATTAAGAAACATAACAGAAAAATCACAAACTTAACCAAGTTAAATTATGGAACTTTAAAAAATGATTGGGGCCAAACATAGAATATGTAAACATCTGTACAATTTTAATTCAATTACTTTCTTACTCAATTTCCCTTTTTAGCTGGGGCAACTTCCACCCGTTATTCTAGTTATTAGGGTGCGGCTTTAGTCCTACTTTATTAAGATTTAAGATCCAGTCTTCAAATCAAAAGACTCTTCTACTGAGTTCTCTACTATCCAATATTAAGTGATAGCTTAACAATTCATGCATGCATACATTACACAATTTATGTTTATTTAAAGTTTATTTAACTAATCGATTCAGGTTGATATATATTTGAATTAATATAATGATTGTGCAGCTACTGAGTTGATTTCGAATATTAAAATGCTTTTATAGATTTCTAATTAAAATAATCATATATGGTAATTAATATAAAATTAAAAAAAAACTATTTGTTTAAGATGGGAGGAAAAATCGTTGACGGCATAAAATAATCATATATGAATATCAATTGCTTGTTGAAAACCGATGACTGAGAAATACTTTTATGGGGTGAGTGTGCCACCTCAGTTATGTAGGTTCTATGGTGAAATCATGAATTTCAAATGTTGTGGATCAACAGAATTTAAAATAAAAATTCAATGATACTATTTGACAAAAAATTAAATTATAAAATTTTAATAAAAAAATAAAATATTAAGTAATTATGCATAACTTACTTTTAGTCGAGATATTTTAGATTTTTCATACCTTTTGTCGAAATTTTATTTGAGATTTTTTTTTTATTATTATACCTATGAAAATAGTTTGTTCCAATGGAATGGGCGCATCATCTTAATACACTAATGTAGTATGCTCGTCCCACACAAATATTTTACCCTTTAACTGTGTCAATTGCAGCATTAAGAAAAAAGAGAAATTTTACCAATCAATCGCTTTAATGCTATGAGTTCATATAATTTAAAATAAAAATTTTGTCGGTGCAACCCAAGATCCACTAAATCAATTAAAATGATATATTCTAATTGGTTGAACACACTATTTCAATATGGGGAGTTGGTACGCCCATTCTACATGAGTATTCATCTTTTGACCACAGGAAATAGTCAACTGAATATTATCAATAGCCGCTCCGGCGTGGTTGAGTTAGTTGACAGTGTAGTTATCGCCATTCACACTCGTGTGGACCTTCACACTCGTGTGGACTCGGGTTCAATTTTTGAGAGTGGTAAAAGAGAAAAAAATTAATTAGGACTTGTCCACTTACCTTTAAAAAGAAAAAAAATATATTATCAATAGCAGCTTCAGTAAAAAGAGAAATCTTACCTGTCAATACGGTTCTTAAGCTTCAACAAGAACTGCTCATTATCAACTTCAGCGATTTTCACCAATTTATCAACCAACCTTTGTCTTTCTTGCAGTCCAAGATTGTTAACATCAATTTCACTAGCTTCACCTCTAGAAGTAGTTAGTATCCCTTTCCTCAAACGATTATAAGTAGGCAACTTCTCAAGAGCAGCCCATATTAGAGCTTCCTCATCATCTTCTTCTCTTGATGAAGACACTGAAAAAGCACCAGCAGAATTGAGTCTCCATCTGGAAGCACTTCTGCGTAAGCTATTACTGGCCATGTAAATTATATCATGACCTCCTGCACCCTCCATTACAACTCACTCAAGATGACAACCCAGAAGTGCTTTTTTTTTTTTTTTTTTACGTTCTTAATTTGTTCAAGTGATCAAGAGTTGATGAGATATTTAAGCACACACAAATGGTCATTAATTGGTTTGGATTATACATAACAATGTCTTATGTCACTTTCTTTGACGAGTCGTGTTAACGTACTCATATATGCCACCAAAAACGAACCAGTCGCTGCCGGCAGCTAGTATATTGTTCATATAAAATCATCCCAAACGTTTGATCATTTTTTTTTTAATTCAAATGCTTACGGTGTTCGATATTTTTTTTTTTGCTAATTACTAGAATAAACATTGTTAGTGTCTTCCGGCATCGATCGATTAACAAATTTGTTTGACCAACAAATTTGTGTAAATGATCGAGTGGGGGATATTCCTCCTTGTTGCCTTGCAATTCTGCAATCGTCGTCTTGCAGCCTTCTCTTATTTAATTACTGTATTGAACAAGATTTTGGATCCAATGGTGATAATTTTAATGCTTATCTTTTTAACGATTTTCTGCCATGCATGTACTATATTAATAGCCCAAAATTTTTATTTTAGTTCATATATGCTTCGTAACATGACAGCTAGGCAGCAATAATCTTTAAGCGCTGATATCTTGACAGAAAATTTTAATAGAATGAGGATGGAATTAATTAATTCTAAAATTATACGGACTGAAAAGAAAAGAACAAAATAATCAATTAACAATGCAACACTACACAATTTTATAATTCATTTTGTTGTCATCCTTCAGTTTCTTTATCATTGAAGCATTTCAATATCTACTAAAACAACTGAAATTTAAAAAAAAAATAAAATAAATTTTTTAGAAAATAACGAAAAGAGCATTTTGGCCCAACGAAAATAAACGTATAATTCGTTTTCCGATTACAATTCCATGTATAAACCAATCGATGGAATTGAATATCACTTTCTTCTCCTCCATTTTCTATCTCCTTCGCTTTTGTTTCGTGTCTCTTCTCCCTGCAATCCAATTCGGGCAATACCACCTTTATAGTTTTCATGTACAAAGTCGAATCAAAATAGGTTATACAAAGGATACATCATACTTTCGACCGTACGTATATTGTTGCATTGGATGAAATTATAGTTTAAAATATCTTTAGAATATTTTGTTTTAGTTCTTCTTCCATTAAAGTTCTTTTTTATTAGATTGTTTATGTTATTACATGTTATGATTATATTAAACTTCTTGAAAAGAGAGAGTGAGCAGCTTAATGTTGTTTCATACGTTGGAGTCAAAATTTTAACAAATAACAGTTGTTGTTTTGTGATTTGGATGAATTTTCCGAGAAAATTTTGACATACAAAGAGTTAACAGAGTATCCTAAAAATTATAAGTTGGTAATCGCTAAAACTGTATATAGCTGAGAAACTGTAATCCTCCATTTTCTTGCTAATGGACCCGACGAATTTTCAACCTTCGCTTAATGCTAACGAACCGGACTCGGTTTGTTATTTTCTTCAAGATCCGGTCGGCTCTATAGGGGAAAAGTAAGCTCATATTGGCTTTGGAGATAAACTCTTGCTCGGTGAGGGATTCAGTAATTAAGCTCAAGTGATGATTTTTAAATTGTTGTTTATTAAAGTTTACTTAAACTTTTGAAATGGACGTTTTGACAGTTTCCATTGTTGAATAATGATTTGAAATTCAGTTTTAAAAAAAAAAAAATTGTTTTCCGTAGCATTACGAATTTTGGTGTTTTTTTTTTACTGCCCAATATACTTTGACTTTTGCCGATGGTTGAGTGTTTCAAACAATTTACAGATTTGACCAATTACCCTAATTCGAATTTTAGAAAAGTAAAAGATTAAAAAATTAATTTAAAATTTTATCCATATAACAATTTAACTTGTACGATTTATATGATGATGCAGGCATATGATATCCAACATATTAATAAAATTAAAGTCGATATCGTATTAGTTGGTCACTAAAAGTTCGAACAACAGCATTTTAGGTAATAAAAAGAAAGTTGACAATCATATTGGTTATTATATTATTATTTTGTCCATGATATCTTATTGGTTGCATTAAAATATTATTATTTTTTTGTCCACTTTGTAGATTCTTTATTTTTAATATTTTATCTTATAATTAGAACTATAATTTTGTTGCAGCTTGTCTGGTTCTGTTTGAAGGTTGTATAAAGGAATATATAATTTTAAAAAATAGATTGGTGGCTGTCAAAAGATGAAATACAATTATTTTAAAAGTAAAAAAGCATTATTTAATTAAAGGAAAAAAAAATGTTAGAAACCGCCATTTCACGCTTATCATTTGAGCTTGGCCCACTTCCCTTCCTAAAATCACAGCAATGCTGCTAATAATATTACAAAAATTATGTCAATTAAAGGATGATTTTCTAAAACTTCAGTGCAGGTTTTGTTGAAAACACTCTAAACATCGAATTTTTTCTTTTAAAAAAAAAAATTAAGGATCCTCAAGATCTTCACACGCTACTTCCTCAACACGCATGATTCGCTGATTGTATTGAAGAAGTTGGTCTGTGGGCCAGTTAGCCCAACAGCTCAACAGACGGCCCAGGAATCGGAGCATACAAGCCCAGTACTGTGATTTTACCACTCTCCTGGAAGAGACTTGCAGAGCAAGGCTGAGTGAACTTATCATTGAAGAAAAACGTAAACTTTACCAAAATTTGTCTGCACCGACACATGGTACACACCACACACATAGCCGTAGGTTTTAGGGCTAACAAATCCTATGGCTAGATGACGTCAAACGCATATGCTTGGTGATTATTCCATTTCTTGTATAAAAGAATCACTCACTCATTACGAACTCTTCACATATGGGTTAAATCTTTCTAAGAATTAAGATTCATATTCACTTCCTTGGCACAAAATATTAACTGATATAGATAACCTTGACTGGCGAGGGAAAATTTATTCATCTAAAAAAGATAGAACACGTATCTTGTATACAAAATATATCTTGCAATGCCAGCAATGAAAATGCTAAACCAAAATAAACAATACACTTTGCACAAAACGATTAGCTTAGCCAAAGCATCCGTGACCGGATTTCTCTTGTGCAGTACCTATCAAAATGCCTATCGCCTCTGGAAATTAAACATCTTAATTCCTAGGGCGAAGAGAAATCCAAAGAACGCTGCAAAGACAACGAGAACAGCTGCAACTACTCCCAGAAAATCATGTTTGAAACCAAAATAATCCTTAAGAAACTGTTTCACCGTTTCACCACTTTCCATTCTCTTCTCGTCCATATCTCCAAACTGCGAAGCAACCAGTCCATACAAGGTCCAAGCTATGGGGTTTGCCCAATAGTACCATCTCCACCATACTGGCATCCTCTGTTTTTTGACAAGTTGAAAGATGAGGAAAGAATTAGTAACAAAAATTATGTAAGCTAAAAAAAAAATCTAGCACCTGAAATAGAAATGGGAAGACGAGACTTACAGGTCTTGGGATAATAAACCCGGAAAAGACGTTCCACAATCCATAGAATAAAGTTGAAACAATGGCGGCAATGTGGTGGTTTGGTGTCAAAGCCACAGCCATCATGCCATAGAAGGTGAAGAACAATAATGTGAAGTACATGAAGAATATATACCAAAAGAACTTGGCGGCTGTCCATTCAAATCCAATCATAGCATAGACTATAGCACCATACACTACTGACTGTACTAATATATAAGGAATCTCAATCGCAACCTGCAGGAAAGAAAATTAAAGATCAGTAATGAAACACGGTTATTTAACAATTCAAATTATGAAATGTGTCAAACAATTACTTGTGCTAATGCCCATGGTATGCCTGAATACATGCCAGCGGCTTTTTCCCTGTAAAAGACTGTCCTTTCAACGGATACTATGGGCTGCACTGATGAACAATATTGAACACCAAGGAAGAGAACTGCAGTAAACATGGAACCCATTGCATTAAAAAGATCTTGGCTCCTGTTCCTGAAAATTAAAAATTCAAAATAAAGATCAAAAGGAAGATGAAACAACAAGCGACTTTGAATAACATTTAAATGCAAAAGTGTTCCAGACAACTAGTTGTAACTCACGTTCTACCACCCAGGTCCCAAAACAATGAGCCAAACAACAATGCTATGAAGGTTGTGAAGAAAAATCTAACAGCCGTGTATGGTGGGTTTCGCCAGTATGACCAGTGTTGTTTCCATAAGCAAGCTGTAAATTGGATCAAAGATGACTGCGAAAATTGAGTAGGAAAATAGAGGTCCTTTGAACCAGGAGCAGGCCTGCTTAAATCTTCAATGAGTGCTTTGTTTCTCCTGATACACATGGCATACATCAGGCATTAATTTATAGCTAAACAAATGCACCGGCAAACTGTTGAGTGGGTTTTCCTTATGTAAACTAGTAGTACGCGATAACATACCTGTATAAATCTGAGTGCTTGTAATGTTCGGTAAAATCAATCCCCAAAGCCAATTCTTGCGAAGCAGCTGAAACTTCCAACATCCAAGTTGCAGGATTGTAACCATCTTTAATCTTCTGGACTCCAGGAATTGCCTAGAAAAAACAAATGTATGTTCATCACTATTTCCATATTATAAAATAAACCAGTCACTTGTAATGTTGTTTCAAGTTAGATTTCAATTGTAATATAAGAATATTCATTAGGTCATACCTCGAAATAGCTGATAAGATGGCAAGAATGACGACCCAATGGCCCGACATAAATTTCTTGTCCCCCTCGCTTCATTAGGAATAGCTGCAACGTATTTTTGAACAATATTAATCAATGAGAGGAAAAGAAAAGACAAAGGGAAGTAGAAAAGGAAAAAGCTTAAAGCTCCTTTGATCTAGAATTAGCATTTCTTACCTCATCAAAAGCTTCAAATATGTCAATGCTTGGTTGATGAATAGTGCACACTACCGTCCTTCCAGTGTCCACTGTGTTTCTAACAGTTCTCATAACAATTGCAGCGGCTCTTGCATCTAGTCCTGAGGTTGGCTCATCCATAAATATGATGGACGGGTTAGCCACAAGCTCAACCGCAATGGTAAGCCTCTTACGCTGCTCTGTTGAAAGACCACTTACACCAGGCAAACCAACCAGCGATTGTCTTAAAGGATTCAGCTCCACAAGCTCCATTACTTCGTCAATAAACATCTGTAAATCAAGGGTAAAACTCTAAATCAGTATGAATTATGTCCAATAATGTATTTAGGGAATCTAACTGTTTCCCTGCCCGTTGACTTGGTTTAACTAGTTTTAGACTTCAATGACCTAACACTCTAGGTGACTTTAGTACCTACCTTTCTGGTTTCAGAATCAACTTCAGGAGATAAACGGAGCCAGCCCGAGAAGAGCAAGGACTCATACACGGTAACAAAAGGAGAGTGGATGTCATTTTGCTCACAGTATCCTGAAATGCGAGCAAATGTCTCTTGCTGCTTTGGGTAACCAGATATTGTTATGTTACCGGTAATATATCCACCAGTTTTCCTGCCAGCCAAGACATCCATCAAAGTGGTTTTACCCGCACCACTGACACCCATTAAAGCTGTAAGAACACCTGGCCGGAAAGCACCGCTCACACCATTCAAAAGCACTAATTTATCTTCAAGAACACCTTGAAGTTTCATTTCCTGTAAAGTTAAACAAATCAATTGGTCATCATGCTCGACCACAAAGTATTAAATCAAGAAATCAAGAAAATTTCTAAACATCGTAAATGGTTTTCCAATTAATGTTACCTGTGGCATGTCAACAGAGTATACAACGTCATCAAAGGTAAGGGAATGAGGTTCAAATGGAAGAACCATTCCTTTTTTCTTCGGACGATTGGCATCTGCTTCTGCCAGTGATAAGGATTGGGAAGAGGACTCTCCTCCCCTAATGTCATCAGTGCTCACTGCATTTTAAATATAATTTATCAGCTTCAGAAGGCATTTACAAAATATCTCATTTTTTCTCAAATATATCAAAATACTTTTATCACCTGAGCGAGTGTTGTGGGTAGAACTACCTCCAATGGTTGATAACTGAACATTTCCTCCAATTCTATCATCTTGCTCATTACTTTCAGGTTCCTCCGTTATGACAGCCCGAGGCTTCTCAAATGCTGTAAAACATTTTTGCAGGAAATTAGAACAGAAACTCACTGCTATAGAATTTAACAAAGTGAAGAAGGTAGGAGTAACCCACGGTCAAGAAAAGTAAGAGCCAATGTGTAAGCGAGGTTCAAAAGCAGTACAAAGCCAAACAAAGCCCCCAATCCAAGCCAATACCAATATTCATGTGTGAAGAACCCACGGGACTTCAAAACTTGTATCCCAAGCGTTTCATTTGAGTCTGAAGTAAACTGTGATATGAAAAAGTCACCAGCATCAGTATGTTACTAACAGCTAAATACACAATCAAGGAAAAAGATCAAGAATTACCTTTTTCCAACTATGCCCAAAAAATTCGTTTGCCACTATTGAATTCTGTGCGTATGTCAAAGGAGAACACCAGTAAGCCCATTTCCACCATTTTTTGATGTCCTCTGCATTATGAAAAAAATGAAATGGAAGTATTAAAGTTAAATTTTGCTAAGGAAGCTAATTTAATCTGGTTTACTTGCGTATTTTTTGTACCTCGTGATAGGATAAATCCAGCCAATGATAGAAGTACAAGTAATGCAAATGAACCAAATGTGTTAGCAACAACCATGTTTCTGCCGGTTGCTGCAAGGAATCGGAACAATGCAGAAGCCATCTGGTTAACACCCAAAAGCAGCAAATACTGCTTAAGAAACCTGCAACATGAAAATCATCACGTAAACTACCTTGATAAAGAGATCGTGGAACTAAAACTTCACTGGTTACTAAAAAATTTGGTTCATTTTCTCTGTGATTACCTTCCAGCGTTGGAATCATACCCAACAACATAATATGTTAAGAAAACCCAAACAGCAACCTCCAGGAACGAGACAGGGATCTTTAGAATCCATGAGGGAATAGCATATGCCCATGGAGGAAAGAACCGGAAGTCTCTTTGCTTGTAGAAGACAGGAAGCTTTGCTATGGTCATAGAAATCTCTGAAAATCCATTGAAATTGACCATCACAATAGCGAAGAACGTGGCACCAGCAAAAATTCCACCATCAGTTACAGTATCTTTGTCCATTTCCGTTCTGAAGAAGAGTGTCATGTAGACGAATGCAACAAATGCAATCTAAAAGCAGGGGGAAAAACTAATCAATAAATAGTTATCACATAAAGCAACAATTAAACCAAGTCAAGACTAAGTTGGTACTCACTTGGATGAGCTTGAAGATGTAGACAAATGAGTTTCTCTTCATCAGCAAAAGTTCTCTTGAAATGTTAGCTTTCAACAACTCTCTCTTGCCAACACCATACATTTCTGTGGTCATAGCAGCTCGATGGCTCTTGCTTTTATCAAATGGAGTCCGAAGCTCATCAGAAATTTTCTGTCCGACATGGAATGATTGGAATGCCTCAGCAAATTCCTGAACTGTAACAAACCTGTAAGGCTTCTCTTTATGCGCCCAATACTGTTTTTGATCTTTCCTTGATGTCACCTGGAACACATTATTTGTAAAGATTAAATAGAAATAGTTTTATGTGAGGCTCATCATATTTTTAGAATGTTATAAGCTTCTGTATTATCTATAAATATTTAAAAACAGAAAGATCAAATATAGAGCTCTATCACCGCATACTTCTTGCAAGAAGTCAGCCACGCCTTTCCTTTTGGGGCATCTAAAGCCCATGGATGCAAAAAACTCTAGTACCAGTTCGCGAGGACCCTGGTATACAATCTGGCCATCAGATAGAAGGATAATATCATCAAATAGATCATAAGTTTCTGGTGCTGGCTGTAGGAGAGATATCACAGCAGTTCCACTATTGATGTGAATATTTTGCCTGAGACAATTAACAATTTGGAAAGTTGTCGAGCTGTCCAAACCAGTAGAAATCTCATCCATAAATAGTGCCAATGCTGGTCCAACCATCATTTCACCTATAATTTAAATTATGGTTTATCATATGTTTGAATATAAACAGACAACTGTTTTTTATCTGAGCACAATCAAAATGAATTTATGGAGTTTGGTATTTACCAGTTGTAACACGCTTCCTCTGTCCTCCTGATATACCTCTTATCATTTCATCGCCTACCATGGTATCTGCACAGACATCCAGTCCCAGAACCTATATATTCATAAAGAGAAGCATTCAAACAAGTGACGTTAGTTACTTGTTCTTGATCATAATTTACAATTTCAGAGTGATTCATAAATATGTTACCTTTAGATAATAATCAGTGATCACATTGGCTTCCTGACCTTCAGTTGCTATTGCCTGAGACGAGAATTGACAGAGCAATACAAGAAACTCAATCACCAAGAGTTCAAATCCATCTCCACAAGGTTGTTTCCGATCTAATTATTTTCTAGTGAGGTGAAAGGTAAAATGCCAAGCTTAAAATGGATCTAATTCAACAAAATGACATAAAGAATTGAATCTAAAAGTTCATCTACTGGGATTTTGAGACATAGGAGCGCTTGATTGAAGCCAGGCTTAAAACTGAAACTCATAATTCACCAGATTTTATTATTTTTTCTCATCCAATGATATTTTATTTTTTATTTTTTTTCCTTTCCGGAATCAAATTGGCTAAATGCTAAACATTTTAAAGTTTAAACAAACTTCAGCTTCTCTCACCTTCATGTAGACATCAATATCCGGATCAGGCTTAATACCTGCTGCCTTCTCTCTTCTTGCCAACTCAGTTAACATTTCTGCATTTCCCAAAGACAAAGACCTTTAATCTAAATTCTTTACTTGAAGGAAGGAAAAAATAAAAAAAAAAATATCAAAACCTACCATAACGGGTTCCAACCCCCTGGCATCTTGCAGAGAAGGCCAAAGTTTCCCTCACAGTCATTTCACCTATATGATTATCATGTTGACTGATGTAAGCAGCTGTTCTCTGAGGTACAAATTGATCCATATCATGACCGTTGTATGTTACCCTACCAGAAACCTACAGAGAGATGTTTTGATTCTCGAATTAGGGAGAAAATCAAAGATTGAAAAGCAAAGGTAAAAGCCAAACCCCTCCTCAATAATTAGAGCCTTTAACTACATAATCACCTTCAGAGCAGGATCAAGCTTCCCGGCCAAAGCCAACAATAGCGTGGTCTTTCCAGAACTTGGGGGACCCAAAAGCAATGTCAATCTGCGAGAAAAGAGATGGGCTCAACTTGTGATTACTACCAACATATTCAAGGAAATACAAGTGAAATAAGAAACCATAGGTATTTAATTTTCACCTTCCTGGCTTTATGATTCCACTGACATCCTTCAGGATTGTCAAGTGTCTCTTTTTACTTGGAAGAATGTGGAGATAGTTCAAGAAATCCTACAAACAAATTCAGTTTATTAGAATTTGAGCCGAGAAATTAGCAAAAGATGATTAAAAAAAAAATTTTGCTTTTGAAGATGGGTACCTCAAAGATGGTGGTATAGAATTTAATGAATGATGGCAAGGCGTTACTTGCTAAAAATGCTTCTGCTTCAATATTCAAATGTTCATACCGTACTTCGACTTTTGGAAGGTCTATTCCAACTCTGCCAAAAATCAAAGAACAAATCAGAATCATAACCAAAATACAACACGCACTTGAAAAACATGGTGGACACAACATACACATGAAAAAGAACTCTGACAACACACACACACTTGAAAAAGGTCTGATCTGACACCAAGTCTTTATCCAAAAGATCAGTCGATAAAACTATAGATTGCTCCTCGACAATCGACCGAATTTTTATCTAAAAGATCGGTCGATAAAACTATAGATTGCTCCTCTAGAATCCAATATGAGAGAAATCAAACCGTTGAAAACGTTTCATCACAACACAAACAGTTGTAAACACAAAGTTCATGCATGCATACCCAACTTACAGATTATGTAACTTCTCTATTTGTTTAAGGTGGAAACAGAGCATCATTGACAGCATGAAATAGTTATATGAATATCAATTACAGCTGCCGAAGAAGTGAAAGTTATACCTATCAATACGGTTCTTGAGCTTCAACAAGAACTTCTCATTATCAACATCAGTAACTTTAACCAATTTATCAATCAACCTCTGCCTTTCCTGCAGCCCAAGATTGTAAACATCAACTTCATTAGCTTCACCTCGTGAGGTAGTTAATATCCCTTTCCTTAAACGGTTATAAGTAGGCAATTTCTCGAGAGCAGCCCATTTTAGAGCCTCCTCATCGTCTTCTTCCCTTGAAGACCTCGAAAAAGCACCGATGGAATTTGTGTTCCATCTTGAAGCGCTCCTACGCAAGCTAGTACTAGCCATGAAAATATCATGACTGCCCTCCATGGCAACTCAAGATGATCAGAGCTGCTGAAACCAACCTTAACCGAGGAGTGCTTTTTCTCTCTATCGTTGAACTCAACAATGAGAAGTTCAAGCACAGAGAAATGGGTACTAATTAGTTTGACAGAGCAATCGCTCCTGCTATGACTTGATACATTAGTGACCCGCGTAACCATTTATTTATATCTCGCATACAACAGCTAAAATTGACTGGTATGGCATGGGCGGCCATAATAATCACTTCCCTTATCTACCTTTCGTGAATAAGTCGTTGTCGCAACATAAAATGATCGGGGCAAAGATTTTTTTATACGACAAATATCAATATTTCAGGGGGAGCCTCCGGATCTTTATTAGGCCGAGCTAAAATTTAAATTCAGTGCATAAATTGTTGGTGCATGTCAAGGAATAAAACCAAAAAACATGTACTAAGTAATAAATTTCTAACTCTAATTGAAATGATAAATTACTCTTTTGACATTGAGTTTTGTAGGTTCTCTTACTAGGAACATATTTGAAAACTCTATTCTTAAATTAAAAAAAGAAAATCATAAAATTTAATGTTCTTAGGCTAGACCGGCTCTAGCCACCTGTTGGGTCTATATTCATTGTTACCCGATCTCGGGCTGTTGAGGAAAGTGATGGATTCTTGACCATAGACTTTTGGCAGTAGAATAAAGAGTTTAAAAAAAATTTCTTTAGAAATTTCCGAGCAGCTGGTACCCCGTCAGATTGTTTGCCTACTTAACTTCTTATGAATTGTTGGGGCGCGACCGACTCATTTTATTAATTGGGGTAAAAAATTTTCTTTGCCTTGCTGCAAGGAAAGTATGCATGACTTTATACAACATTACAAGGTTACTCAACAGACCTTGACTAATGTCTAGGACTGGTTCAATCCAAGACTGGGGAACGTGAGGATAGAGTTAGAATACGAAACTTGCGCCTTAACTATTGTTACGTCGATACAAATGCACTGTTTAAATAAGAAACGATAGGATTTAATGAATAAGAGCCACAGAATCGTATTATGTTATGATGCATTAGTTTATGACAAAAATTTTATTATTGATAACAACGTTATCGGTATGTAACAGGCTTTCTTAATACATCAAAAAATAAATTATCAAAAAAAGTCATTACTAATCACATAATGATAATAATAATAATTATTACCACCAAGAACAACGAAAAATACGGCTTTTAGAACAACTAACGCTAATTTCACGTACTTGGACATTACTGACAAGACAAAATTGCTGGACACACACAAACAGCGGTCAACTCTTTGCGGCGAGAAAGTCAAAGCACGCCAATTTTGAAATGAAGATTACTTTAATCCTTCAATAATTCTACAATTGAAAGCCCTCGAATATGGGAGGTGGGGACCACAAGCAGCGGATCCGGGTAGTATAGTGACGCATGCGCTTATTTCCATTTCCCACCATTAATTACTTAAAAATTAAAAAAAGAAAGAAAACTTTAATTGTTAAATTAATTGTAGAGGCAACCAAGAATTTAATAATTTCATTATCAAAAAGGCGTTTTCAACTTCAAGACTGAATTCAAGTAATGAGACCCACAATTAATTAGTTAGCTCATGCCTTTCCGGATTTTTGTTCGTCGATATTATAAAATTATAAAAATATAAAAAAAAAAATTATTTAACGTAAGCATAAGTTTAAAGAACATAGTTAGGGTCACGTTTTTCTAATTAAAAATTAATGTTAATATATTTAAATTTAAAAAAAAAACCCACAAAATCTCAGACAAAAGAGAGGGGAATTATAATGCACCAAATGCAAAGGCATTCATTTTCCGTCTCAGTGCACATGAGCTTCTCTTCACCGTCGGCGAGTCCATATGCTTATTCCCTCCACCACGACCGTTCATCTTGCTCAACTATTGAAAAAGAAAATTGAACCAAAAAAATGCTTCAAATCTTTTGTGCAGCTTCTTTATTTTAATTAATTAATTAATTAAGAAAAAAATCTCGTCGTTCCGCCACCGCATAGGGCTGAGCTTCTCCGCCGCCGCCGTCGTATTCAGAAAATAGCGGATATTTTGATTTAAAAGGCTTCTTATTAATCGTCTCATTACCCAATTCTCTCACTCTCCTTCGTTATTCTGATGGATTTTTGTGTTTCGGAAGTGAATTTCAGTTCAAAAGTTTTTTTTTTCATTTATTTTTAAATTTGGGGAGGATTAGATAATATATATATATATATATATATGGGGTCGCCTACATTGCAACAGTTGTACGTTACAACTGATTTTATCTTTTGTGGTTTAATTACATTCTACTCCCTATATTTTCTATAAAATAAAATAAATAGAAAGTTTTATAAATATTTACATATAAGTCAACATACTTTTATTAGTATTATTTGTTATTATAAATTTTATTATTATTATTATTATTACTATTAATTTTTTTTATTTTTATTTATTTTAATTATTATTATTAATAAAATATATTAATTTTATTATTTTAATTGTTATTATACCGTAATTAATTTATTATTATTAGTATTGCTATTTCTATTAAAATACTATATTAACTTTATTATTTTAATTATTATTACTTATTGTTATTATTATTATTAAAATTTATTAATAATTTTTTATTATTTTAATTATTATCATCTTTAATATTATTATTGCCATTAATTTCATTTTTATTTTAATCTCATTATTAAATTTTATTAATATTTTTAACTATTATTATTATTATTATTATTATTATTATTATTATTATTATTATTATTATTATTATTATTATTATTATTATTATTATTATTATTACTATAGTATTTACATATAAGTCCACATGCTTGTTGGATAAAATGACATTTGAAAAGAATTTTAATGGTTGTTGTTGTTGTAGTTGTTATTGTTATTATTGCTATTAAATTATTTTTATTTTTATTTATTTTAATTATTATTAATAATAAATTTATTACTTTTATAATTTTAATTTTTATTATTCCGCAATTAATTTATTATTATTAGTATTGCTATTTCTATTAAAATATTATATTAACTTTATTATTTTAATTACTATTAATTATTGTTATTATTATTATTAAAATTTATTAATAATTTTTTATTATTTTAATTATTATCGTTGTTAATATTATTATTGTCATTAATTTTATTGTTATTTTATTCTTATTATTAAATTTCATTAATTTTTTTAACTATTATTATTATTATTATTATTATTATTATTATTATCATCTAAAATAACTAATATACTCTTCGTTAATTATGTCTCTAATATTATTTATATATTTAATAATAATAATAATAGTTAAAAATATTAATAAAATTTAATAATGAGAATAAAATAACAATGAAATTAATGGCAATAATAATATTAATGATGATAATAATTAAAATAATAAAAAATTATTAATAAATTTTAATAATAATAATAATAATAACAATAATTAATAGTAATTAAAATAATAAAGTTAATATAGTATTTTAATAGAAATAGAAATACTAATAATAATAAATTAATTACGGTATAATAATAATTAAAATAATAAAAGTAATAAATTTATTATTAATAATAATTAAAATAAAAAAATAAAAAAATAAAAAAAATTAATAGCAATAATAATAATAACAAAATTTATAATAACAAATAATAATAATAATAAAAGCATGTGGACTTATATGTAAATATTTATAAAAAATTTTATTTATTTTATTTTGTAAAAAATATAAGGGAGTGTAATGTAATTGAAACACAAGAGATAAAATCAATTGTATGTTGCAACTGTTGCGGTCCCATATATATATACAAATTTTCACTGAAGCCCCTTATACGCTGCATTATTTATATTTTATTCATAAATATTATAAAATTTTTATATTTATTCATAAATTTTATAAAATTTTTATATTTATTCATAAATTTTTAAAATATTAAATTTATCCCTATAATTTTTAAATTTTTAAAATATCCTCTATTTAATTAAAAATATATAATTATTATTAATGGATTATAATTATAATTATGATTATAATAATATATTTTTAATTTTAATTTTAAATAGATTATTATTATTATTAACAATAAAAGGTATTATAATTAATTAATCTATTAATAATAATTTTTTAGTTAAATTATTAACAACAACAACAATAATAATAATTAATTTTTAAATAATAATAATAATCACAATAATTAAAATATAAAATAATAATGTAAATATACTTATCTTCAAATCTAATTCATTTGAATTGAATTTTGGTACAACAATTCAAATTCAACCCATAATATAATAATAATTAATAATAATTTTTTAGTTAAATTATTAACAATAATAATTATTTTTATTTATTTATTTAGGGATAAGAAAATGGAGGATGAGGCTAATGGAGATGGAGAAAACGAAAGAAAGTACCTTGGTTCTTTGTGGTGGAGGTGGTGACGGCAAATTTATTGGGAGTATTGTTAATGCGGTGTCATGTTGAGAAGAGTAATAGATGAGTTTGATGACGTGGGGTTTAGAAAGTAAAAATGATCTTGATCAGAGGGTGGGAGAAGAGAGAAAGTGTGATGGAAAAATAGAGGGTATAGATTTGAAGATGGATTTATAATTAATTAATATATTAATAAGAATTATTAATAATTATTATTACTATTAATTATTATTATTAATAAAAAAATTAATTAATAATAATTATTAATATATTAATTAATTATAATACCTTTTATTGTTGTTAATAATAATAATAATCCATTTAAAATTATTATAATTATAATTATAATTTTATTGTTGTTGTTGTTGATAATAATATTTATTCATAAATAATAATAATAATAATAATAATAATAATAATCCATTTAAAATAATAATAATAATTATTATTATTATTATAATTAATTTAATAAAAAATTATATTTTTTAATTAAATGGAGGATATTTTAAGAATTTAAAAATTATATGAGTAAATTTAAAAATTATATAATATTTATAAATAAAATAGAGTATAAGGGGTTTCAATGAAAATTTATAAGAAAACAAAATAAAGAAAAAATAAAGAACCCTAAGTTACCGAAACTTCGACGAAACTTAGAGGGGTCCATATATATATATATTTTGCCTAAACCCAAAAAAAAAAAAATCGGTTCGGTGGACAAATGCCACTTGCTCCTGATTCAAACGCAAGACCAATTAAATTAAATTGCTTGGAAAGCTACTGCAAAGACCAGTCAAACTAAAACTCTTGGAAGTTTCGATAAAATATTAATTTTAATAGTTAAAAATTCATTTTGATAGAGAAATAATTATAATTTAATGTATTATTATTTTAAAATGTTGATTTGTAAAAAGAAAAAGATTTTTTATAGCCTAATGTCTCGGGAAATAGTCAAACAAGCTATCAAATTTTTAGTGAAGAATATTAGGACCCTTTTCTATTATAGTACCATTTAATTAGAGCAGTTAAAAAAATTTTCTTTAATTTTTTTAATAAATGCAAATACAATATAAATAATTAAATATGTCTAATAGATAAATAATATTAAAATATTTTTAATAGATGAAATAATTTAAAAATATAAAGTATAATTTGTATTTAAAAATATATTTATATTTGTCAAAATATTTAAAATAAATCTTTTGGTTAAATAGATTTTACAATTAATTCAATATATCTCACATGTTAATAGTATTAAAATTATGTTATATGATATTCAAAATAATTTAAATTTTTATATATTTATTTTAATATCATGTTTCTATTTATTATAAAATTAAGTTTAATACAATAAAATATGTCTAATCGGTATATTTTTTAAAATGTATATATTACTATATTTATTTTAACATTATATTTTTATTTGTTACAAAATATGAGAGTTAATTTTTTTAAATTTATAAAATCAAAGGATATTATAATTAAATGGACGCCTTAATATTCTTTATTAAAAATTTAAGGTCTACATAATTATTTTTTCCAAACCTTAAAGATATAAGTGTTATTTTTTTCATTTATAAATTCAAAATGAGGGTATCGCAAGTTTTTAGGGCCCATTTCATAGTTCGACGGAGGTGCGTGGCCAATTAAAAGAAATAAAAAAATCAATTCTAAAGTCAAGTGTTTTTATTTTCTCTGTCTTCAAGTTTAAAGTCAACATCAAAGAAAAGGGTAAAAATGGAAGACAAATTTGATGTCTCGTTGCTATGGAGAAAATTTTGGCAGTGAAAAGAAGTAGAATAAGGTTTGATTATTGCACAAGAAAATTCCATGCGTTAGAAAGGAAACAAAAAGTATGAGAATGAAAATTTGATCGCGGTTAATTTGGAAACCGTGAGAGCTTTATAAACTGAGATTTTAATTTTAAAATTTTGTTAATGTGTGCATGGAGTAAATGGATTAGATAAATAATTTTTATATATATAGTTTAGATAGTTTTATTTTTAAAATTGTGATTGAGAGAGTCGCGGATAATCCAAGAACATTTATATTATTTTCGTTTGCCTTTTATTACGTGTGTATGAATACTATCAAGTGTAATTAAAATACACACATAATAAAAAGTTAATAAAAATAGAACAATTTAAAAAGCATGTGCATTTTGTTAAAATAGACCAATATTTGTATTGCATGTGTGTGTATATTTAAACACTAAAATTTTATCCACCCTCCTTTTGTACACCCCTTTATGTTTTGAATCAAACTTTTCACGATTCAATCACCTAATTAAAATTAAATATATATGTTAGAATAATAACTTAAATTTCGAAACTTCGAAAAATCAAAATGCATGTAGACTGATGACTAACGAATAGGGCT